>JAAALK010000085.1:10728710-11164798 GCA_019279435.1 Zizania palustris
AAAAATAAAAATAAAAATAAAATCTTTTATGATGGGATGTGCAAGTTCGAAGCATGCAGGCGTTCAGACAATCATTGTGCCTAGCGAACCCTTTTTGTATGATAAAGGCTCCGCCACCCACAAGGGGGGTAGGAGGATAGGAGTCACACGGCATACTGTCGAAGCATCCCACATTAAAATATTATACTCATACATCAAGAAAAATTGTTATCTAAACCCAAATAAAAACGGAGACCCTTTCGACCCCTAGAGCTACCCCTGCGGCTACTTTGCTCTTCGAAGCTTGAAGTCGTCTTTTTAGGCCGGGCACTTCTCTTTTTTCTCGAAGCTCGCAGTTTCTTCTGCTCCTCCTGAAGTTCAGCCCATGTCAAGAGCCTTTCGGAGCCTGCCTCGGCAAGGTTTTCGGCTTGGTACTCCGAGTCGGACCAGTCAATAGGTTCGGAAGATGAAGACCTCTCCGCCTTCTCTTCCTCTTTAATATAAGATAAAACGTCCCTTCGTACTTCAAGGGTAACCTCCCCCCTGTCTCCGCGAGGAACAGAGAAGCGGGAGCGGCGGTAAGGTCTCAAACTCTCAAGGACTGCCCACTCCTTTCGAAGCTCGGCGGTAGTTTCCAGAAGTTCGAAGTCAGGGCTCGAAGGGCATGACAAAACCTAAAAAAGAGCAGAACACCCAAGACAAGTACTGTTTATAACTTTTTCATTAATAAAACAAGGTTTACAAGGCCACAAGTACACAGCAGTCCTAAGCGGCTAGACCTGCGGGTCGGCTGGCGGAGCTGGAACCGAAGGGGCTGGCGAAGCTGGGAGTGGTGGCTTCATTTGAGCTTGCTTCTGCCGGCGGGCCTCGTCGATCCAGGCCTTAGCAGCGACCTTGTGGTCCGTCTTCCAGGCTGATCGGAAGGCTTCCCAAGCCGAAGCCACCTCCGAAGATGGCCGCAGCAAGTCATCATCCACGAAGCCTCCAGGGGACGAGCTTCCAACCGAGCCAAGAGGAATCCGAAGAGATTCAAGGTGACGAAGAACCCCGATGCCAGCACACTGTCCGGAGATCTCCCCGTACCGAATGCCAGAGTTCATCATCAGCGACGAAGCAACTTGGATCCTCGTCAGCTTTCGGTCGAGTGGCTCGTAGGCTGCGGCAGAGGACGAAGGGCACATAGTGCCGAAGTACTCCAACGTACCCTGAAGAGCTTCCAAGGTACGGTCAGCAGTACTGGAATTTTTCCTCTCTGCCGCTTCCAGGTTCGCAACAGTCGCGTCCACTGCGGCCACCCGGAGCATCAAAGAACTCTTGTGAGCCATTGCTTGGCTAAGAGCCCCTCGAAGCTCCACCAACTGTGCGTTCGAGGTAGCTGCGTCCTGACGAAGCTTTTCGACCTCCGCGCGGAGGACAACGCGTTCAGCTTCGGCTTCCTGGGCTGACGAACGGAGGGCTTCAAGGGCTTCGTCAGATGCTGCCCTAACCTTCCGTTCCTCCAAAACTTCTTCCTCCAGTCTGAGGGACTTCCCGGTGGAGTCATTGAGGGCCGTCTGGAGGGTGGTGACCTTCCGGTTGAGTCGATTAATTTCGACCTCGGTGGAAGTCGCTGCCGCTCTAGCCAGGGCAAATTGCTGCAAGGAAAACTAGGTAAGCTCAAGAGCCGAAGGTGGCCAACCTACGGATTCCAGGCTCCAGCTTGTTAGGATCCGTAGAAGAGTCTAAGGACTTTAAATAAAACAGAATTTCAAGCCTCCGGGTGCGAAGTGTCTGTAAAAGAGCCGAAGGTGGCCACACTACAGATTCCAGGTTCCGGCTTGTTAGGATACGTAAAAAAAATAAAAAATAAAATAAAAATAAAATCTTTTATGATGGGATGTGCAAGTTCGAAGCATGCAGGCGTTCAGACAATCATTGTGCCTAGCGAACCCTTTTTGTATGATAAAGGCTCCGCCACCCACAAGGGGGGTAGGAGGATAGGAGTCACACGGCATACTGTCGAAGCATCCCACATTAAAATATTATACTCATACATCAAGAAAAATTGTTATCTAAACCCAAATAAAAACGGAGACCCTTTCGACCCCTAGAGCTACCCCTGCGGCTACTTTGCTCTTCGAAGCTTGAAGTCGTCTTTTTAGGCCGGGCACTTCTCTTTTTTCTCGAAGCTCGCAGTTTCTTCTGCTCCTCCTGAAGTTCAGCCCATGTCAAGAGCCTTTCGGAGCCTGCCTCGGCAAGGTTTTCGGCTTGGTACTCCGAGTCGGACCAGTCAATAGGTTCGGAAGATGAAGACCTCTCCGCCTTCTCTTCCTCTTTAATATAAGATAAAACGTCCCTTCGTACTTCAAGGGTAACCTCCCCCCTGTCTCCGCGAGGAACAGAGAAGCGGGAGCGGCGGTAAGGTCTCAAACTCTCAAGGACTGCCCACTCCTTTCGAAGCTCGGCGGTAGTTTCCAGAAGTTCGAAGTCAGGGCTCGAAGGGCATGACAAAACCTAAAAAAGAGCAGAACACCCAAGACAAGTACTGTTTATAACTTTTTCATTAATAAAACAAGGTTTACAAGGCCACAAGTACACAGCAGTCCTAAGCGGCTAGACCTGCGGGTCGGCTGGCGGAGCTGGAACCGAAGGGGCTGGCGAAGCTGGGAGTGGTGGCTTCATTTGAGCTTGCTTCTGCCGGCGGGCCTCGTCGATCCAGGCCTTAGCAGCGACCTTGTGGTCCGTCTTCCAGGCTGATCGGAAGGCTTCCCAAGCCGAAGCCACCTCCGAAGATGGCCGCAGCAAGTCATCATCCGCGAAGCCTCCAGGGGACGAGCTTCCAACCGAGCCAAGAGGAATCCGAAGAGATTCAAGGTGACGAAGAACCCCGATGCCAGCACACTGTCCGGAGATCTCCCCGTACCGAATGCCAGAGTTCATCATCAGCGACGAAGCAACTTGGATCCTCGTCAGCTTTCGGTCGAGTGGCTCGTAGGCTGCGGCAGAGGACGAAGGGCACATAGTGCCGAAGTACTCCAACGTACCCTGAAGAGCTTCCAAGGTACGGTCAGCAGTACTGGAATTTTTCCTCTCTGCCGCTTCCAGGTTCGCAACAGTCGCGTCCACTGCGGCCACCCGGAGCATCAAAGAACTCTTGTGAGCCATTGCTTGGCTAAGAGCCCCTCGAAGCTCCACCAACTGTGCGTTCGAGGTAGCTGCGTCCTGACGAAGCTTTTCGACCTCCGCGCGGAGGACAACGCGTTCAGCTTCGGCTTCCTGGGCTGACGAACGGAGGGCTTCAAGGGCTTCGTCAGATGCTGCCCTAACCTTCCGTTCCTCCAAAACTTCTTCCTCCAGTCTGAGGGACTTCCCGGTGGAGTCATTGAGGGCCGTCTGGAGGGTGGTGACCTTCCGGTTGAGTCGATTAATTTCGACCTCGGTGGAAGTCGCTGCCGCTCTAGCCAGGGCAAATTGCTGCAAGGAAAACTAGGTAAGCTCAAGAGCCGAAGGTGGCCAACCTACGGATTCCAGGCTCCAGCTTGTTAGGATCCGTAGAAGAGTCTAAGGACTTTAAATAAAACAGAATTTCAAGCCTCCGGGTGCGAAGTGTCTGTAAAAGAGCCGAAGGTGGCCACACTACAGATTCCAGGTTCCGGCTTGTTAGGATACGTAAAAAAAAATAAAAATAAAAATAAAAATAAAATCTTTTATGATGGGATGTGCAAGTTCGAAGCATGCAGGCGTTCAGACAATCATTGTGCCTAGCGAACCCTTTTTGTATGATAAAGGCTCCGCCACCCACAAGGGGGGTAGGAGGATAGGAGTCACACGGCATACTGTCGAAGCATCCCACATTAAAATATTATACTCATACATCAAGAAAAATTGTTATCTAAACCCAAATAAAAACGGAGACCCTTTCGACCCCTAGAGCTACCCCTGCGGCTACTTTGCTCTTCGAAGCTTGAAGTCGTCTTTTTAGGCCGGGCACTTCTCTTTTTTCTCGAAGCTCGCAGTTTCTTCTGCTCCTCCTGAAGTTCAGCCCATGTCAAGAGCCTTTCGGAGCCTGCCTCGGCAAGGTTTTCGGCTTGGTACTCCGAGTCGGACCAGTCAATAGGTTCGGAAGATGAAGACCTCTCCGCCTTCTCTTCCTCTTTAATATAAGATAAAACGTCCCTTCGTACTTCAAGGGTAACCTCCCCCCTGTCTCCGCGAGGAACAGAGAAGCGGGAGCGGCGGTAAGGTCTCAAACTCTCAAGGACTGCCCACTCCTTTCGAAGCTCGGCGGTAGTTTCCAGAAGTTCGAAGTCAGGGCTCGAAGGGCATGACAAAACCTAAAAAAGAGCAGAACACCCAAGACAAGTACTGTTTATAACTTTTTCATTAATAAAACAAGGTTTACAAGGCCACAAGTACACAGCAGTCCTAAGCGGCTAGACCTGCGGGTCGGCTGGCGGAGCTGGAACCGAAGGGGCTGGCGAAGCTGGGAGTGGTGGCTTCATTTGAGCTTGCTTCTGCCGGCGGGCCTCGTCGATCCAGGCCTTAGCAGCGACCTTGTGGTCCGTCTTCCAGGCTGATCGGAAGGCTTCCCAAGCCGAAGCCACCTCCGAAGATGGCCGCAACAAGTCATCATCCGCGAAGCCTCCAGGGGACGAGCTTCCAACCGAGCCAAGAGGAATCCGAAGAGATTCAAGGTGACGAAGAACCCCGATGCCAGCACACTGTCCGGAGATCTCCCCGTACCGAATGCCAGAGTTCATCATCAGCGACGAAGCAACTTGGATCCTCGTCAGCTTTCGGTCGAGTGGCTCGTAGGCTGCGGCAGAGGACGAAGGGCACATAGTGCCGAAGTACTCCAACGTACCCTGAAGAGCTTCCAAGGTACGGTCAGCAGTACTGGAATTTTTCCTCTCTGCCGCTTCCAGGTTCGCAACAGTCGCGTCCACTGCGGCCACCCGGAGCATCAAAGAACTCTTGTGAGCCATTGCTTGGCTAAGAGCCCCTCGAAGCTCCACCAACTGTGCGTTCGAGGTAGCTGCGTCCTGACGAAGCTTTTCGACCTCCGCGCGGAGGACAACGCGTTCAGCTTCGGCTTCCTGGGCTGACGAACGGAGGGCTTCAAGGGCTTCGTCAGATGCTGCCCTAACCTTCCGTTCCTCCAAAACTTCTTCCTCCAGTCTGAGGGACTTCCCGGTGGAGTCATTGAGGGCCGTCTGGAGGGTGGTGACCTTCCGGTTGAGTCGATTAATTTCGACCTCGGTGGAAGTCGCTGCCGCTCTAGCCAGGGCAAATTGCTGCAAGGAAAACTAGGTAAGCTCAAGAGCCGAAGGTGGCCAACCTACGGATTCCAGGCTCCAGCTTGTTAGGATCCGTAGAAGAGTCTAAGGACTTTAAATAAAACAGAATTTCAAGCCTCCGGGTGCGAAGTGTCTGTAAAAGAGCCGAAGGTGGCCACACTACAGATTCCAGGTTCCGGCTTGTTAGGATACGTAAAAAAAAATAAAAAATAAAAATAAAAATAAAATCTTTTATGATGGGATGTGCAAGTTCGAAGCATGCAGGCGTTCAGACAATCATTGTGCCTAGCGAACCCTTTTTGTATGATAAAGGCTCCGCCACCCACAAGGGGGGTAGGAGGATAGGAGTCACACGGCATACTGTCGAAGCATCCCACATTAAAATATTATACTCATACATCAAGAAAAATTGTTATCTAAACCCAAATAAAAACGGAGACCCTTTCGACCCCTAGAGCTACCCCTGCGGCTACTTTGCTCTTCGAAGCTTGAAGTCGTCTTTTTAGGCCGGGCACTTCTCTTTTTTCTCGAAGCTCGCAGTTTCTTCTGCTCCTCCTGAAGTTCAGCCCATGTCAAGAGCCTTTCGGAGCCTGCCTCGGCAAGGTTTTCGGCTTGGTACTCCGAGTCGGACCAGTCAATAGGTTCGGAAGATGAAGACCTCTCCGCCTTCTCTTCCTCTTTAATATAAGATAAAACGTCCCTTCGTACTTCAAGGGTAACCTCCCCCCTGTCTCCGCGAGGAACAGAGAAGCGGGAGCGGCGGTAAGGTCTCAAACTCTCAAGGACTGCCCACTCCTTTCGAAGCTCGGCGGTAGTTTCCAGAAGTTCGAAGTCAGGGCTCGAAGGGCATGACAAAACCTAAAAAAGAGCAGAACACCCAAGACAAGTACTGTTTATAACTTTTTCATTAATAAAACAAGGTTTACAAGGCCACAAGTACACAGCAGTCCTAAGCGGCTAGACCTGCGGGTCGGCTGGCGGAGCTGGAACCGAAGGGGCTGGCGAAGCTGGGAGTGGTGGCTTCATTTGAGCTTGCTTCTGCCGGCGGGCCTCGTCGATCCAGGCCTTAGCAGCGACCTTGTGGTCCGTCTTCCAGGCTGATCGGAAGGCTTCCCAAGCCGAAGCCACCTCCGAAGATGGCCGCAACAAGTCATCATCCGCGAAGCCTCCAGGGGACGAGCTTCCAACCGAGCCAAGAGGAATCCGAAGAGATTCAAGGTGACGAAGAACCCCGATGCCAGCACACTGTCCGGAGATCTCCCCGTACCGAATGCCAGAGTTCATCATCAGCGACGAAGCAACTTGGATCCTCGTCAGCTTTCGGTCGAGTGGCTCGTAGGCTGCGGCAGAGGACGAAGGGCACATAGTGCCGAAGTACTCCAACGTACCCTGAAGAGCTTCCAAGGTACGGTCAGCAGTACTGGAATTTTTCCTCTCTGCCGCTTCCAGGTTCGCAACAGTCGCGTCCACTGCGGCCACCCGGAGCATCAAAGAACTCTTGTGAGCCATTGCTTGGCTAAGAGCCCCTCGAAGCTCCACCAACTGTGCGTTCGAGGTAGCTGCGTCCTGACGAAGCTTTTCGACCTCCGCGCGGAGGACAACGCGTTCAGCTTCGGCTTCCTGGGCTGACGAACGGAGGGCTTCAAGGGCTTCGTCAGATGCTGCCCTAACCTTCCGTTCCTCCAAAACTTCTTCCTCCAGTCTGAGGGACTTCCCGGTGGAGTCATTGAGGGCCGTCTGGAGGGTGGTGACCTTCCGGTTGAGTCGATTAATTTCGACCTCGGTGGAAGTCGCTGCCGCTCTAGCCAGGGCAAATTGCTGCAAGGAAAACTAGGTAAGCACTAAAGAAGTTATGACCATTAAAATATAGCAACTGTGGTGTCTTTTTCATACCTGAAGGGCAGCCCTTTCGAGGGCCGTGTTGAGGGTCGAAGCCCTAGTCTCGCTCAAGGCGGAGACCAACTCCGAGTTAGCAATATCTTGGCTTCTCTCAGCCAGGGGCTCCAGGAGTCCTCGAAGGCCGCTCCGGTGCTCCAAGAAAGGAGCCAGTAGAGGAAGCCAAGACAAAGCTTGGGCGTCGTCCGCTGCGGCCTCATCCTCCGAATTACCGACGGAGGGTGCGGTTTGGCCAAGACGAAGGCCGAGGCTAGAAATGCTCTTACCCCTCCCCGGCACGAAGGGAGGAGAAGCAAGAGCACTCAGATCCCCGGCTGCCACCTCTCCGGCCGGAACCACATTGTCGGAGGCGACTTCGGTGGTCGAGGTAGCCGCGGCCGGAGCCAACTCCGTCCCGGGAAGCACGTCGTCCGCCCTGAAGGACACGTTCTCTGCCACCAGGCTCGGAGCCCCCAAAGGAGCAGAAGGGTCCGCTCGGATAACCGTCTCCGAGGAAGCAGGGACTTCGGGCGCCACCAAAGCTTCGGTACCCGAAGAGGTAACTGCTTCAATAACAAAATTAATAAGCGTGTTTTACAGATAGCAGGCGAATGTTGACAAAGAAGGAGGAGCTCCGGAAGAATACCTCTGAGAGCTTCTTGAGGAAGGATCGCCGGATCCTCCAAGACTTCGTACATCCGGAGGATATTGGCAAAGTCATCCCCCGAGGTCCTGCCCTCGGTATCCTCCATCGGAGTTGCAGTCTCCGCATGGACCGCTTCGAGTGAGGGCAAGTCGGGAGTAGAGTCCGACTCCACCGGCACGACGACGGGTGCGGGAGGAGTCGTTGGAGTTACACTAACCCCCTCCCTGACGGAGATGTTTGGGGGGACCTCCCCCATATCTTCGTCAATCAGGAGGTAGGCTTCGAAAGCCTTCGCCGTCGCACCTTCGGAGTCTTCTGCCTCTTCGGGAGTTGGGCTCCGCTCGTCCAGCGACGAAGAAGACGAAGCTGGCGTCAAGTGGGGAGGTTGCTTCGCTGCCTTCTTCTGAAGCGGTTGCTTACCAGCTTTCTTGGAGGGCTCGGCCGCTGCTTTCCTCTTGCGGCCAGCCGCTCCGGTTGGGGCGAAGTCGGGAAGCTGCGGGGGCTCCATGCCGAGGGCTCTCCACACCCTGTTCGATCGCTCCCAACTCCCCACCAACTCCAGCCTTCTCTGCCTCTCGGCCACCGAAGGGGCTCCGAGAATTCGTTCGGTGGCCCGAACTATGTCTTCCGGAGCCAATGCCAGAGGCGCCGCTGAAAGGAAGAGGTATAGAAGTATGAGTATAACTAATCTGTTCATATAATATGATGCAGCAGGGAAAAGATGTACCTAAGTTTCGGAGGTCCCCCTCCGAGGCTTGTGGGATCACAATTGGCCAGTTGGCTCCGAGGGGAGGGATCCGAAGACCTACGAACTCCTCGGCCAGATCGCGCATGCTCATGCGGCGGGCCACTGAAGCAAGCAGCCCTAGCCTCATCGTGAGCAAACTAGGGTTCGGGGAGATGTCGGCCTCCTTCCGAAACCAGATCTCTTGCAGAGGGCCCGAGAGAGGGGAGTCCTCTCTGACTTCGGCGTAGAACCACCGAAGTATCCAGTTTGTGTACCATCGGTCGTTTATGGCTTTGGCAGGGAAATGAAGAGCATGCTCCCTCCGCAGCTAGAAGTTAACGCTACCAAAGGCTATCGTCACCTTGGAATCCCCCGGTCCGTCTTGAGGCTTCGGTTGGCAGATGGCCTCGTGGGTCGCCGCGAAGATTTCGGAGCGGCCTTCGCATCCCTCAGCCCGAAGCGCCCATTCGAAGACAGCCAGGCGGACGATCGTGTTGGGAGACAGTTGAGGCAGGGTTATGTGGAACAAGTCCAGCACCTCTGCCAAGAAATCCACAGCCGGCAGTCCCAAACCTGCCTCAAAAAAGGCTTCGAAGACTACCACCTCTCCGCTTCGTGGTCGTGGGGTTGACTCTGTCCCAGGAACTCGAGTCCTCATTCCCGTCCCCAGCTTTCCTTCCACTGCCTCTTCTATTGATTCAGCAGTGCTCAACGACTGGCCGATGATGAAGCTTTGCGCAATCTTCTTCTTGGAAGGCGGGCGGAGCGCCCGAGGGTTCCTGGGCCAAGCACCGCTCGGACCTCCCGCCATTACCGCTGCTGCCGAAGCAGCCCACGCCTGTCTCTGCGCCAATGTGTTGGCCGCCGCGGGAGTGGTGTGGCTAGTTCTCGCCATCGCTCTCAAGTGCTCAAGGAGTTGGAAGATTGGGAGAAAGGGGAATTGCAGGTGGTGAATGCGGTAAAAACTCTCGGTTAATCTCCGTTTTCCCCTTTTTATAACCATACGATCAGTACTACTCTTCGGGTAGTTTCACTTTGCAGGTCCTGCCTCCGTCACCGACAAGCGGGCCCGGTCACTGGAACGACGTATGAACCGCTGAAGAAATCGACCGTTACCTTTTTTACAGAGGGTAGCAGCTATTTGCGCCGTAACAGTCGTATTGACGGTACCCCACGACGTTCGCCCTCCGTAACCGTCTCCACGACAAAGGGCACTCCGTAACCGTTTTCGCGACGCTCACGCTCCGAAACTGTTCCATTCCCAGGGAGTTCTCTCACTGTGCCAAAACTCGAGGACGAAGGTTCTAAAATATTGGGCCCAAAATCCTGGGCTAAGTCATAACATCTTCAAATTCCCTTTAAGCCTCAGAAACTATAAATGTTCCTTTCGTATACTGCCTTCTTTCTAAAAACAGGTTATCTACAGAAAGGCGTATTCGAGGGGCTACTGTTGGGGGAAATTACTTTATTTCCAAGACTTAAAGACTAACCCTCCGTGGGCTCAGGGAAGATCCCGAAGGTGGCGGACTGCTGTTCGGAGCATACGTCAACACGGCCGGAGGGTGCCACGATGCGAAGTCATAGAGGACCCTCCGAAGGGAAGAAGGAGGCCTCGAAGCAGGAAGACGTGATTGATTGGATGTTCAGCTTATCCATCTACCCTACGGCACTTTACCGTGTATAACCTTGTTTATAATACTGAATAATTTCTACTATGTCAGTTGTAATGTAGGGGTAAATAGGTCTTTTCCTTATGCCTTTTTCCCTATAAATACCCCCCATTGTACCTTGTAAGAAGGATCCAGAACTAGTTGTTCAAACATACACACTCGGACCTCTTGAGCTATTATCCTTTACGGAGGCTCGAGTTCGTCCTAAAGCACAAACCTCTTGTTTGTTCGTTCTTGATTACCGAGAACCTGTTGGTGTAACTTTTACGCCAACACCAGTTGAGATCAAATCTCACTGGTTCTGGATCAAAGACTCTGGTGCTTGCGACACCATCTCCTGATCCTAATGCCATGAGTTGTACTGCATTTTCCTTGATGTCTATCTCTGAGGAACAACTTGATTCACTAGGATATGAGGATCTATGCTTGTTTAACAACCGGGTGCGATGTGTTTATGATAAGAGAATGTTTAAGTGACACGACACAAAATCCGGATGTTTTGAGTGTGGGGACACAGGTCATTTTATCACCGACTGCCCCAAGCAGAAGAATTACAAGAAGGGCACAAGCGGCAACTACTACAACTCCGGCAAGTATGACAACTCCACAAAGGGCAAGCCCAAGACAAGATTTTTTCAAAAGGCTCTAAAGGATTACAGGCATGAGAATAAGAAGCAAGACAAGACCTTCTTCGCCGAGATGGAGAAAAGATACTCAAGAGATCCTCGTCTTCCTCCTCGTCTTCAAGTTCAAGTGATGAAGAGATCATGATCAGGAAGGGGAAGGACAGGGACAATCCGGCAGACCTCTGTTTCATGACCTTCGGGGACAAGCCGAAGAGGCGCTCACGTCACAGCCGAAGACTCCACAAGAGCTTCTGCTCAATGGCTCTTGGGTAGAAGAAAGAGAAGGACTCCTCCAATGACTCCGACGACGACGACGATGAGAAGGCTTCTTCCTATGAACAATAAGTTGTTAATTTACTAGAACAGAACAGTCAGGAGTTGAAGTATCGGGAGAAACTGCTTAGAGTGGCTAAGAAGAGGATAGATGAGGTTGAGAGTGAGCTTGCCACGACGAATGGAAAGATTGAGAGTCTGTCTTCTTCCCCTTGCTTGTGTGTTAGTGGTGAGTGCCCTAACTGTGAGGTGTTGTTGTGTGACCTGGCGACTCTTAAGTCTAGGTACACAGAGAGAGTAGATGAGAGAGACGCTTTGGCTACTGAGCTTGAGAGCACTCAGCTGGAGCTGAAAGATGCTCAAGCCACTGTCGTTGTGCCAAGTGTTGATTGCCCATCTCATCTAGCTAGTTTAGCTGAGCTAAAAGCCAAGGGCGATGAGCATTTGGGTGATTTGGAGAGAGTGAGAGCTGAGCTGGCGCAAACTAGACTAGAGCTTGAGACACTGTCAGTTCCACTCACTGTTTGTGAGAACTGCTTGTCTCTTAGATTGGAGTTGATTAAGCTAAAAGCCGAAAAGTCTGTCCAGGTTGATAGAGAGTGTGAGACCTGCTTGTCTCAGGTGGAGTTACTAGCTTCCTTGAGAGAGGAGCTAGCTGATACTCAAAATGAGAATTTTTACCTCCGTTCAATCATGAGTTGGATCAGTGCCAGAGATCCACAGCTCGCCATGATGATCCAGCAGTTTAAGAGGCAGGATGGGTTTGTGGTAGGCAACACCTACACCAAGGCTGACTTTGAGAGTGCCATTAGCCGGGCAGTGGAGTGGAGTAAGATGACTCCCGAACAGAGATATCCCAAGACTCACTCCACTAAGTCCTTTAAGGATAGTCAGCCCAAGGATGGAGTGTTCCAAGAACAACCTAAAGCTCCACCTAAAAAGCAAATATGGGTTCCAAAACATAAAACTCTCCACACTCCTCTTGATTCATTACCTGGACCCTCTCACACCAAAGATGCTACACCCAACACCACCACGCCTAAGAATCCTAAGCCACAACAACATCCCAAGAAGCCTACCTATCATTGTGAGTTTTGTCAGAGAGATGGGCATCTTGAGGAGTTTTGCTTCAGGAGGAAGCGGGTTGAGCGAGCAGAGAGAGCTCGTAGTGGGCAGCAGCAGTTCTACCAGCAGGGTGGTATACAGAGAGTTTCTCAACGTAGAGAGAGGCTAGAGGCCAGGCCACGTCATGTAGGTGGTGGTAGAGGAGACGGTTTTTATGATCGTGCTCTGGAGGGTGGTTTCCGTTCTAGCAGAGTTCCAGATCATTTGGTATACGGTTTTGGATCTCGCGGCCGTGATTTTAGGAAGAACAGAGGACCGCGCTTTGATCCGCGTTTTGGTCCGGACTCATATGATTCTTTGTGCTTCCCTACATTTGAGCAGATGGCTCGACAGTGGTTTAGCACTTTTGCTAAACCTGGCATTGGACCGTTTGGTCCCACTCATGATTATTGATCGTGTTTTGGGAGTTGTGTATCCTTTTTGGGATATTTTAAGTCAGTTTTTCATTTCTTCTTTATTTTTTTATTGAGTCCTTTTGTGTGCGTTCATATCATGCATAATCATAAATCACATTTTGAGCTTGCTTCTGTTATGTGATTAATCTGCTTTACTTTCTCTAGCTAGTATATGCTTTTGATTACTTGTCAATGATCATGTTCTGTTTCAATTCACATGATATATCTGATATTTTTCATATGCATGGCTTCTATGTTTTAAAATTGAAAAATGATCACCATTGCTTCTGGTAACTAGCATGTGTAGGCTGAATGCTTGCGCTATCTTTTATATGCCTTGTAGCTAGATCCTTACTTAGATGCATATATGCAACTTGGACATTTATATGCTTTAAATATGAAAAATGTGCTATAAAGATGATAAAAATTCAGAAAAATGAAAAATTTACGCATTCTTATGATTATTAGAAAAGATCAAGGTGGGTTTGCTTTGTCGCATTGCATTGTTCTGGACTGCTTACCATAACATTTTGGTATGAACTAGGACGGTGAAATGTATGCCAAGACCAATGTCTTAAGCTTCTGATGGTCCAGTTCTGGCCTAGGCTTGACTTGGTCGGTTAGCATAAGGTTTGACATGCAAATAACCCCTGCCAGAAATGAAACATAAAAAGAAAAAGTCTGAAAAATTTAAAAAGATGACAAGTTTGTTGAAGCATTTTGTTTTGGACAATGCTTATCTTGGTAGATATTAGTTAGCTTTTGCATATCATGTTTTACCTTGCTTGTCAACTAGAAAATGTGGTGATGCTTTTGTTTGCAAAAATTGAAAAATGTGTGCTAATGACTCTCTTTAGATATCATCGGTTGCACTGATCATGTCATGTATCTTAGACAGTATATCTTTTGCTATACCTGTTAGATGTTGTAATTGCAGTCAATCATATCTAAGAAGCATGATTTTTACACTCCACCTGCACTCCATGTGTATTCATGGCATATTTTGAGGGGGAGCTGCATTTCAGGGGGAGCTGCAGGTTCTGGAGATGAGCTGAAAAGGGTGTTGACAATGCACTCATCAAGGGGGAGATTGAGAAACCATGTTGAAGAATATGGTTTTGATATTCCAGATGTGATTAGTGATTGTCAACCGAAGTCACATGAAGGGAGAGATGAAGACCTGCCAAGTCTGAGGTGCATGTGACTCAGGTACATGGGCAGTGAGCGACAGCCGGGCAAAGGAGCCACGGAGTCGGGCTGGCCCAATTCGGGTACATGGCTAGGAGTGGCAGATGATCCACACGTCTGAGGAAGCTGCGGGGTCGGATCGGCCCAATCCGGGTACCTGGTGCGAAGACGGTGGACGCTTTGTCATTTTCGGCGCAAAACTGACAACCTATGATTAATTCATTTTTAGGATATTAATATTTAGTTTTTAAGTTTAGAATATTTTTATTTGAGTTAGGTGATTTTTCTAATATTTTTTTAGTAATTTTCGGAATTTATTTTTGAGTCAGTTTAATTTACCCTAGGGGTAAATTAGTCTTTTCATGTATTAAGATTCGCCTATAAATAGGCCCCTACCCCCTTGGGGATAGATGACTGTTTTCTAATAGATCAATCTACTACAGTCCAATCGTTGTCGGTTTTTGGTTCCCATCTTCCACCGAAAAAATTTCACCTTCTTTTCACGAAGTTTTTCGCCGGCGATTCTCTCTCTCAGTTTTCACGTGGGAACTCCGGCGCGCACGGAGTGCTATGCAGCGGCAGCCGGTCAGGCGACAAGTCTTCGCGCGCTGCAGTTTTCGGCGGAGAAATTTATCACTTCAGCGCTTGCGTGTTTTGATTGCTCACGGCAGCACGTGAGTCCACGCCGGCCACACACACAGGCATTCAGGCACAAGAGCCGAGCTACAGCGCACGGTTCCCAAGGCGAAAAGAAAAGAAAAAAACGTAACAACAGAGTGCTTGCGTGGAAGGAAGGCACAACACTGCGCACACTTGGTACAAAGGCTTAAGCAGCAATTTTTTTTTTGCACAGGTAGCCGCACGACAAACGACGAACATTCCCACCGGTGCAGTTTTCTCTCCCCACGACGACGCGATGACGCAGGTTAGTTTTTTTAATCCCCTATTTTTTTGGTAGATCAGTTTTAGAGATAATCATCTATTAATCAATTAGCTGAAAATTTGTTTAGAAATTTCGTGGGTAAATTAATCTGGCAAAATATTTTTAGTACTCGATTATTTTTATTTAAATATTTTTAATATATTCGTATAAAAAGAAAAATTTATTATTAGTCGCAGTACTATTTTTCATTCTAGATTTACATGAAATATTTTAGATTTATTTCTGAATTAATTTTTGGATGATCCATATTTTATTCAGTTAATTAGTATTTTATTTTTAGACTGCAATCTGAACATTTTATTAAAACATTTAGTGTTTTTTATTGCGTCATTAAATATTTCTAGTACCCATTTTTATTTGCTGTGGTGATTCATTTTAGTTTAGCTTTAATATCATGTTGATTGGGACACCGATCATTTTTAGGTTTGACAATTTTAATTCCAGTAATTTGCCTTGCTAATATTATTTGTCTGGTTAAGTTTTTCTGGGACCTAAAGGTATTCCCTGCCTTCTTTGACAATGATCATCGTGACTACATCACCTTCTGGGCTTGGCTTGAGGGAAGGGTTGTTTGGAGGGTCTAGGGACCCCGAAGCCTCCTCCGAGTGCTCTTGCACACTTTTTACCTGCCTAGGATAAAGAGGTGGGCCATGGCCGTATTCTGCACTCCGAGCTGCAGCTTGATCTCCTAGGATCGTAAGGACTCTTCCTTGCGTGGGCATTTTGAGGCACAAATAATTGTGGTGTGCCACGGCTCCCAATTGATTCAGCATCCCTCTTCCAAAGATAGCATTGTAGGCGTACGGGGCGTTGACAATGTTGAAGATGACCTCTTCGAATCTGGCCAGGGGCCCCTCACCGAAAGCAACCTCGAGGCCTATTTGACCGAGGGCATCAACAGGAGGGCCTGTGAAGCCTTGGAGTGGGCGAGCTGCTGGAAGTAGATGCCTTCTGGGAATGCACATTTGATTGAAGGCTTGGATGAAGAGTATGTCAGCGGAGCTTCCACCGTCAACCAGCAACCTTCGGACTTCCACCCCTGCCACGTCAGTTGAAATGACAAGGGGGTCAGCATTGGGAACCTCACCCCTACAGCATCATTGGCAAAGAATGATATGGGCACATGGGACCACTAAGACATTTCTGCAACCGAATTTGAAGTCCCTATATGTCCTACTTCATGAACGTAATCCCTCCATTGATGCTTCGACATATTGTCGAGGGTCCCTCCTCCGGAGATGGGTAGTACCACATGCTTGCCACGGTCTTGAAGGTCTTCTTGCTTCGGTGGTGGCATAATGTTGGCCACTGGAGGTTGCAAATGGGCTTTGAGGTTGCCTGCACATCCGACGGCTTGCACGGGCTCTGGCCATGCTACCGAAGGAGCTCGGTCTGTAGTGCTTCGATCCAAGCTTCTCTAAAGATACTCGCTCTGGAGATCCAGTATGTACTTGTAGTACTTGGTGGCACGGCTTCTATTTTCTCCATGCACACAACAAAGGAAAGTCTAGCTTTGGCCAGCTGGCTTCCTTGGTTGTCTCCAGCCACTAGCTTTGTTGCCCTGAACTTGTTGATAGTTGGAAGGCATATTTGGAGCGGAGGGGCAATATTCAATACTTTGAAGCGAGGGTGCTTCCTTCCCCTTCTCTGACCATGAGAACGATTATCGAAGGGGGTTTGTGGAGGACTCGGAGCCCTTGGCTCCATCTTGACTTCTTGAGGGAGGATTGGTGTGGACGAAGCAGTTCTCCAAAGACACCCTTCTTATGATTTGGCATACTACTCAAAGTATGTCATCAGCTGTGCCAATGAAGACACCTGCTTCCTGTGGAGTTTGTCGAGGTGGCCAGGGTTCATTACACCTTCGCGCGCCGCATCCACGACAAATGACATGGACAACCCCTTGATATGAGATTTGGTGTGGGTGAAGTACGTGAAGTATTTCCGAAGAGTTTCTCCCGCCTGTTGTTTCACCTGAAAAAGGCTTCTAATAGACATCGGGGCTACGAAGGTCCCTTGGAAATTACTCATGAATTTCTTCTTCAACTACTCCCATGATTTAATTGATCCTGGCTTAAGAGACCAGAACCAACGAAGGGCTACGCTTTCTAATGCAAGGGGAAAACATTTTTTCATTGTATTTTAGACCCCTCCGCTAGCTTCTATTGCAAGAGCGTATGAGCGAGAGAATTCCCCGGGGTCATCCCCTCCAGTGTATTTGTGCAGCTTCGAGGCTCGGAACCTAGGATCGAAGAACACCTTTTGCAAGTCCAGATGTAGTGGAGATTCATCATCGATGGAGGCATTCTCGGCGCTCTCTCGGACTTGGGGAGCATCGAGATAAAAATCGGGGTCATTGTCTTGATGCGTCTCCGAAGAAGCAGGGTTGGCGTGAGGACAAAGCCTATCTGTGACCTCCTACCTCCATCTTTCCACCACTGCCTGAAGTCGGGCCATCTGGGCGGCCATGTCTTCAGGGAGGTTCTCACTTTCTCCGGAGGGGTCCTCCGGTTCTCGGGAACTGACATAGTCAGTTCGAAGCACCGACGGAGCTATCCGAGGGGCTCTGGTTGCTTGGGGGTTATTTGCTACTTTAGGAGTTTGGGGTATATCTGAAGGTCCTTCTCCAAAGGTCCGAGAGGACCTTCGGAGGGGGTCAGTGGCCATACTCTACTTGGGACGCATAACTTACGAAACTAAGCAGGGTCCGGAGACCGAGGTCTTCGAATGGTGGTGGAAGGCAAGAAAGGCCTTCTAATTGTACTTTAAGCCCCTTGCCAAAGGGTGCGCGGAATCCTAGGACTCTGAAGCTCCGTCCACAAACGTACTTCAAAATATAGGTAGTGGCAGAGAACTATCTTATAGTACTAAGCTCCCCACGGATGGCGCCAACTGTTGGCACAATGAATTACGCTAACAGGTTCTATAAGACTAAGAACTGACAAACGAAGTGTTTGTGAATGCGGACTATCTCAAGCCTCCGAATAGGATAATAGCTCAGAATAGTTCGAAGTGTGTATTGAATATGTGAATATTTGATGCCTCTTATAGGGCGAGAAGGGGGATATTTATAGGTAGAATCTCTAAGGAAAAGACCTTTTTACCCCTTAATTACAACCGACATAGTGGATACTATTTCAGTATCCCTTATAGGTTTAATATGGTAAAACATACTAGAAGGATGTTGATAAGGCAGACGTCCCATCCTTCTGGTTGTTTTCTACTTCAGAGGGGAAGCCTTTTGGAGGGTCTCTTCGGACCAGAGCCTGGACGGACCCTTCGGCTTTGAGCCCTTCAGTTCAGAGGGGGTCTTGGGCTCTAGGATTAAGACCTTATCCTTTATCTTCATTGTATAATGTCTTTGCTTAGAATCTTAGAAGATCATGGGGATGAACTATTTTCCCCCAACACTGACCAAAGGTCAGAGCCCTCTAGCTGACACTTTGCACTACACGCCGAAGCCCCCTTCGACCAGACACTTTGCACTGCAAGTCTGACCAAGGGCATAGCTTCGGTTCGACTGGCTTGGCTTGGTCAGTCTGACCGCCAGGACCCTCGGTTGAACCGGCCCTGTTCCGGCTAGTTTAATTAGGTTTAATTATTTTTAGTTATTTTCTCACACATCGATTAATTGAATAATTTTATATTAATATTATTTGATTGCCTGGCGACTGTTATTTCCTTACCACTATTTAAGGATCATCGGAACGTGACGTATGTGTTGTGTTACGCTTAGGGGTTTACTCCTAAGTATCTGCACGCTTTTGGATCGTCGGATCGGCGTCTGTGTGTTTGGCACATTTTCGTGTCAACACATTTTTGGTGACTCCGCTGGTGAAAAACTTGACAAGCACTTCTACATCTGCGATGAGTACGCCCACTACCTCTACATCAATGGGAGCATCGACGCCAATGAATCCGATGGGGGAGCTTAGAGATCGACGATAGCAACATCATCGTCCCCACCCTCAATGACCTCTACAAGGAGGATAGGGCAGAACTCGAGGCCAGGACAAGGGAGCTACACACTCTTTTTCTTGGTCACTTCACCAAGTCCCGTGGGGGCTTTGTCAAGAGTGATATCGACATCCCTGATCTCTTCGGGGCTACGGTAACACCTTCATCCCCTCGACTGTCCTCCTATGACATCGAGAAAAAAATAGCCATGCCAGTAGACCAGGACGTTAGCGCTACAGTTGCAAACCACGTAGAGGCCATGATCGACTCTAAGATGGAGGCAATGTTTTGGAGATTCGGCTTTTCCGAGGTTGCTTCCCCAATTCTGATAGCTAGTGTACCTCATGTCCATCAACATATACAGTAGGACTGATGGGAGTACCGGGAAGACTATAGCGTCTACGGCCACACCATCCATGGCCGAGGCAGCATATGGCCCTATCGGTCAGAGCGCCATCAGGACGGTCCAACTAGCTATCACACCCTTAGTCAGACCGTCCCTATGGCCGGTCAGACCACCCCTGTCACACACTTTGTGCCGCCGCCCGCGCCTACGCTGCCTTACCCCACGCTGTCCGCACCTCCTGCTCTCGCACACCCACATAGGACTGATTACGTCCTGTATCGCGATCCCCCACGAGAGGAGGAGCCTCATGGCCAACACCACAATATACCACCTCATGTTGCTCCCTCGCACGAGAGACGCACGCAGGCAGGAGGCATAGATGACTTTGATGAGCGAATTCTCGCACTGTTTAGAGAGTGTGTGGGTTGGACACCTAGAGGTCAGGTTAGGGTTTATCACAAGCTGTACCATGATCACTTCGACACCATCCCATACCCATACGGCTTTAGGGTGCCTGAATTTACAAAATTTGACGGTGAAGGTAGTAAGACCACCTTAGAGCACATAGGCCAATTCATAGCATAGTGTGGTGAAGCTAGTGGGTCGGATGCGTTGAAGGTTAGATTATTTTCCCTATCGCTTTACGACACCGCTTTCACTTGGTTTTCGGTGTTACCACCAAACTCTGTTCAGACTTGTGCCCAGTTGGAGCAGAAGTTCCATGATTATTTTTATACTGGGAGACCAAGCTTAGACTTTCACTCTTGACATTAGTTAGACAGAAGGATAACAAGAGTGTCTCTGAGTAAGTTAAGCCTTTTAGGGACACTAGAAACCGATGTTTTAATTTGAACATTTTTTACAGAGACTTAGCTGACCTACCTTTTAACGGTCTTCACTCCAAACTTAAGGAGAAACTGGATGGCCAGGATTTCTTTGATGTTAGTCGAGTGTTGTAGAAGGCTCTAGTTCTAGAAAGCCAAGCAAAAAGTAGAAAATTCACTAAGACATTCAACAAGCCTAAGGCCGAGGTGCACGTCATGGAGCACTCCGATGAGGAATCATCAGAGAGAGAGAGGATGATTTGGCTGACATGTACACTACAGAGTGGACTTGGTGTAGTAAGGCCAAGCCCATCACTTGCACTGAGTTACGGCCGTCTCCTACCAAGAGTCGGCCAAGCAAGGTGAAGTATTCTTTTGATGTGACCAAGTGTGATAAAATATTTGATTTTTTGTTGAAGAAGAAACTTATCAGGTTACCGAAGGGTTACGTCATCCTAATTGCCGATGACATGAAGAAGAGAGCTTATTGTAAGTGGCATGATTCTCATTCCCATTCTACTAATGATTGCAATGTTTTTCGTCGGCAAGTTCAATCGACCATAGAAGAAGGACGGTTGAAGTTGGATCCAGGCAATTCTTGTTCGGCTAAAAATTCCAAGAACATAGTTGTGGCTCCCGGCACTAAACCGCGACATTCGTCAGCACCCCAAGTATGACTAAGTCCCATAAGAGGCGGCTACAATGTCTTCGAGGCCAAGAGATACATGAGAAGAAGGCCGTGGATGATTGGGGCACCATTTTCGAGGAGATCAGTCCCTGACTAGCAGCGAAACAGGTCTAGAAGCTAAAGCCGATTGCCGTAAACAACCAGGCTCCTATTATGAGCGACGACGAGGATGACATGATGGATGACGACTACACGCTGATCTCCAAGGGGTCCACTCCTCAGGCGATGGATATAAACATCATCATGCTACCCGTTGAGTTTGCTCTTCCATGGGGATAGGCCGAGGTTGCTCAGCTGAGCCTCAACCCTCGGGAGGCCATTTTTGAGAAGCCCGAGGATACGGCTTGCCACCTTAAGCCTCTCTACGTCAAGGGGCACATCGACGAGAAACTGATCTCTAGGATGCTTGTAGATAGAGGCTCCACCGTCAACTTGATGTCATCCTCTCTATTGAAGAATCTTGAGAAGAATGAAGATGACCTGATAGGACCAACCTGACGCTCAATGGCTTCAACAACGAGAGCTCCGAGGCCAAGGGCGTGCTTTCTCTGGAGCCGACGGTGGGCAACAAGACGTTATCGATGGTGTTCTTCATCATCGATGTGCAAGGTAACTACAGTGTGCTACTTGGGTGTGATTGGATTCACGCAAATTGATGTGTTCCGTCTACTTTGCAATAGTGTTTGATTCAGTAGGACGACGATGATGTGGAGAAGGTACCAGCTGACACTTCGGCCCTAGTGACTTTGGCCTATGTGTTTATTGACGCCTTGGTGGAATGCTTGTCAGTTAGAGATTTCTCAGACTATGACTTTGTTAGCGTGTCTGAGGGACGTTTTGTTCGAGTGTCTGTAAAGCCGGCTGGTGTAGCTCGGCTATCTCTAAACTAGTAGTCATATCTAGTAAAAGTAATCTTAATTGGCTAAAGTCTCGTGTGGAGAAATATCGGTCTTCTAAAGACGGTATTGCAGAAGCCATTGAATACTTTAGCGAAGTAGAAAAGGTAGGTCAAGGTTTTGCGTCGACCGATCCTCTAAAAAAGTCGATATAGGTGATGGTATTATTCCAAGGCCGACATTTGTAAACTAGAATTTTCAGGCTGATGAAAAGGCCAAAGTAATAAAGTTGCTTCGGTCGTTTGTCAATTATTTCAAATGGGGTATAGTGAGATTCTCGAACTAAGCTCTGAGCTCGTGGAGTATCGGCTACGTATTAAACCCAGGTTTATGCTTTATAAACAACACCCTCATCACTTTAATTCATTCGTGTATGACCGAGTTAAAGAGGAGGTAGAACGATTACTCAAGGCTGAGTTTATTAGGCCATGCAGGTATGCTTAATGGGTTGCTAACATTGTGCCTGTAGAAAAGAAAGGGACTGGCAACATTCGCATGTGTGTTATTTTCAGGGATTTGAACAAGGCCACTCCGAATGATGAGTATGTCATGCTGATAGCCGACATGTTGATCAATGATGCTTTAGGACACAAGGTACTAAATTTTCTTGATGACAACGCTGGTTATAATCAAATCTTTATGGCCGAAGAGGATGTCTATAAGACAACCATTCGATGCCTTGGTTTTGTTGGCTTGTTTGAGTGGGTTGTGATGACTTTTGGTTTAAAGAATGTTGGTACTACATATCAGCATGCTATGAACTTGATCTTTCATGACTTGCTAGGAGTTATGCTACAGGTCTTTATAGATGATGTTGTAGTCAACTCAGATGCTATGGTAACCATTTGGCCGATTTGAGAGTTTATTTTGATAGGATGTGTCGGTATGGATTAAAAATGAATCTACTCAAGTGTGCTTTTGGCATGTCGGCGGGCAAGTTCTTAGGATTCACGATTCTTGAAAGAGGTTTTGAGGTTGATCCTAAGAGGCTTGAGAAGATTAAAAACTTTGAAGCGCCGACATGTAAGAGAGATGTGCAAAAGTTGATAGGCAAGGTAAATTATTTGTGCCTCTTTATATCTAACTTGTCTGGTAAGAATGATGCTTTTGTCCCCATACTTCGGCTAAAGAATGAAGCCTAATTCACTTGGGGGGGCAAGTAAGCAACGCACTTTTGAGAAGATTAAAGAGTACTTGTCATCGCCTCATGTGGTAAGAGCACCAAAAGCCAGGATTTCATTTCGGCTATACGTTGTTGTAGAAGATAGGATGATAGGAGCTGTGCTGACTCAAGAAGTGGAGGGAAAAGAGTACATCATCACATTCTTGAGGCACCGCCTATTGGATGCCGAGACAAGGTATGCATTTTTAGAGCGTTTATGCTTGTCACTTTATTATGCATGTACCAAACTCCACCACTATCTTCTATCTATCACATGTATTGTTACTTGTAAAACTTATGTTATAAAGTACATGTTGCAAAAGTCGATTCTGAGTAGGAGAATATCATGTACCTGTTTTGTTGGCTCCTATGCACTATTGATCATTCGGATAGCAGCACTGCAACACATAGGCTCTATAGCCGATCCAGAGACCAGTATAGAAACTCTTTGAATCGGTGTACAGTGCACTCAAAAAGAACCAAACGCAAAATTGATTCCAGCGACAATGTCCACAATGCTAGATAATGAACAGGAAAGAAAGATTGAAAACTAGGCGCTGTACACGATTTCGCAAGGCTGCACTTCTAGTTGTGCATTCGATGAACAGAAAAAATTCTCAACCAATAAACACAGAGAAGAGATAATAGGAAATTTTTGGAAGTATTGCTCTCTCTCAAAAATATTCAGCCCCCAAAACTCAGCCACCAAAAATTACAGCCAAAAGTTCACCTAATCCCATAGGCATGGGGTCCTTTATATAGGGAAGCCTATTAAGGTATTCCCCAAAATGCCATTAGGGTTTAATAACCAAGTATTTACCTAATTGCCCTTATGTATTTTCAGAATTATTAATTCTGAAATATACACAAAGGTATACTCCTAATTTATTACATTATTAGACCTATTCTTTAATATTTTTTCAGAATTAAGAATTCCGAAAAATACTAAAAGATTACACTTAATCTGGACGACTAAAACAAAAAAAATAAACTCCTATTTATTGGAATTTAAAAACATTTTCTGGTACAACGGTTTTTAGCAAAAACCGTCAAAGCATTCCCGATCGTCGACACATGTCACCAATACGCGACCTCGACCGCTAGAAAGTCTCTCCCGCTCTCGATCCCCTCGAGCCGCCTGATCACTTGCATTAGCCTCCCTTTCATTGACTTGGTCGACACGCTGTCTTAATTATCCGTCCGTTCATGTCTTGATCTTTATCCACATGTACTCCTAAGATCATCCCGATCTTCACCCGACCTCCTTGATCCTCTGGTATCGAGCTCCCCGCTTGATCCTTGATCACTCGCCATTGACAGTTGGCTAGCATCTCTACTCTGCACACATGAGACAAGCCAAAACACGAAACACGACACACACTGATCCCATCTGCTCACAATCTCCACATATCCACACACACATCGATCCCATCGATGCAAACAAACCACCAATCACTCATCACTCCATATCGAGCAAACTTTTCAATCACTAATCAGCAAGATAAAAAACATTGTGCAACCCCACTTGGTTTCACAATCTCCCTGCTGATGAGTGCATTGACAACGCCAAAACGAAACATGATGAATTTTATTCACTTGTTCTCCTTTCTCAACGACATCATCCCTTGCCTTCGAATGCAAGGTATCCATCGCCTTAAGAAGATGGAGAACCTTGGTATGCACCGGGTCACTAGAGTGTTCACAACCATTGTAACTATTGGTCGTACAATCTCTATCCCTAGATGGCAAAGGAACAAATGTTGACGCGAGTGCTTCTTCCTGGCAAGCAGTCTCAAATCCTCGGGCAATGGTTGTGAAAGTGTAGGACTCAGCTTCATTCCTATATAAGAAAGTCAAGATTTCACAAGTGTTATCTCCTTCCTCGGCAAACTCTCCTTTAAATTCAGGTTCCATCTTAAATCCAAGGAGTTTGGTCAACAGACAAAGCTCTTCGACGAAACCATCAAGATCCCGGCAGAAGCTATGTAGAGTGGTCGGCATTCTACAAAAATTATAGAGAAGTCTTCATTAAATGAGATAAGAGGAGTCAAGGAAATAAAAAGCAAAGGGAGTAAGGGTTTTTGCAAAAAGAGTTTTTTATCCAAATAAATCCTAAAGATAAGGTCTATTTGCCTTCCTACAGTCAAGTCGGCTCCGATCCCATCTTGTAACACCCCAAAATTTCACAATTTTGAGTCTATTGAATTTCCTTAAGAAAATGAATTAACAAAATGTTCATGGAGCGATAACGTCTTATGGCAAAAAATGTAGCTCAAAGGTTGTTTTATTACACTGATAATAATCTAATAAAATAAAAGACTCCAAAACGACGATCATCTTGCTCCTAGAATCACGCCTCGACTGGGACAGTTTACTCCAGACCTTGTCCTTCGACAAACTCAACATCTAAAAAGAGTTATTCAACAAGAATGAGTACAAAACGTACTCAACAAGCCACCGAATACAAGATAAATGTAAAGATAATAACAAAGGATAGGCATATGGCTTGTTTTGCATAAAAGTATATTTTAGTGGTTAAGCAGTTATAGTGAATAGGTTTATTGAACAAAAAGTAAATAAACATTATGATAAACCATTCACTACCTCGAGTAGCACAATAGTTCTCCCTCACACAATAGTCCTTAGGAAATTAGTCATCATTCACACTCAACTTAATTATGCTTATTTGGAGAACATCAATTGGCTTGCCCATAAACGTAGGTATGACTTTTCGAAAATATTGTAATATGATCAGAGGTGTACAAATTTACCCACAATGCAAGAATTCAGCAGATCATTACCAAATTTTTGCCAAAACCCTTTGATATATATCGTCTCAGCAGAAGGACAACCACACTAGGTTTTGCTGATGCTCCAATGCTTGGATTACATAGAGCTCCCTTTGTGCCATTGTGTCTAGTCAATAAAAAGTAAAAAGGAGACATTTCTTCTTGACTCTCCTGACCCACCGCTCGGTGCATCCTACTGAAGCGACCTATACGCCAAGTTAGGACTTACACACTATACTTGTGGCTTGTACAAAAATGCTTTGCAATAGATCCCATAGACCGGTCCTTATGGTGCTCCAGGTGCTACCAACTAGTACACTCGCTTGCGCCAAAAAACTCACCTTTACCATTGACTTAGCCATTTTTCAAACATTTCTTCCAACTTTTAGAACCATGAGAAGAGACATAACAGGGGACATATAGAAGAATAAAGTAGCCATTCTAGTGTACGACTCATTTTTAGCAATACTAATCAAGTGTGCCAATACTTGGGCACTAACTAATATTATAATATTCAGGTGACAAGGGGAAAATGGATCAAAAGCATGGCTTGAGTTTGCACAATAAGGTCAAGGGATCTAAAAAATATAACTATAGGTTTTAATTGGACTGTCTTCTGTTGTTGATTCTAGAGGATCTTTGGTTTGCCAGATCTTACCCTTCGGTAAGGTTTTTCGTATTGATTTCTCTAGTTCTTCTGGCACTTCTCGCTGTTTGATTGTTGGATCCTCCTCTGAGCTCTGGAAGTGGCATAGGAGGTTAAGTCATTTGAACTTTGATATGCTAGTTAGATTGAGCTCTATGGACCTTATCTATAGATTGCCCAAGCTGAAGATGGAGAAGGATATAGTTTGCCATCCATGTTATCATGGGAAAATGGTTGCCGCTTCTCACGCACATGTGACTCAGGTGATGACTTCGTATCCGGGAGAGCAGTTACACATGGATACTATTGGTCCAGCTCGAGTATGCTCAGTCGGTGGGAAGTGGTACGCACTTGTGATAGTTGATGTTTTTTCTCGATTCTTTTGGGTTTTCTTTTTGGAGTCTAAGGATGAAGCTTTTTAGTTTGTTCATGACCTGATTTTGAAGTTGAAGAATGAGAACAATGGTCGGATGTGAGCAATTCGCTCTTACAATGGCTCTGAGTTCAAGAACTCTCAGTTCGTCAGCTTCTGTAGTGATCAGAGTGTTGATCATCTATTTTCTGCCCCTTACACTCCCCCACAGAACGACATTGTGGAACGAAAGAATCGCACGCTGGTCGAGATGGCTAGGACGATGCTCGTTGAGCATAGGAATCCTTGGTGCTTTTGGGCTAAAGCCATGAACAAGTCTTGCTATCTGGCCAACCACATTTTTCTTAGAGCTTACTTAGGTAAGACATCATATGAGTTGCGGTTTGGTAGACAACCCAAGGTGAGTCACTTGCGAGCGTTTGGTTGCAAGTGCTTTGTGCTCAAGAAGGGAGGGCATTTGGACAAGTTTGAGTCTCGTTGCTAGGATGGAGTATTTCTTGGTTATGCTTTGCATTCTTTTCACGCCCAGATTTAATAAATCCGGACCTTTATTGAAATTCCATAGAAAATCAATAAATACAAGATGTTCATCACATGACTGCGTACAATACGCCAATCAATCATGGTTCGTAGACCATAATAATACAAAAGAGTTAAATAAAGAGAAATTAATAAAATAAGTCCTCTGGATGAACGCCTTCTTCCAGTCTCGTGCCTTGACTGGGTCGCTACTCCAGACCTTCGCCCTCCTCGTAGTAGACTGCCTCTGGTGGTGTAAGTCAACAGGGGTGAGTACAATCGTACTCAGCAAGCCACCGAATGCAATTATAATGCAAGGTAATAACAAGGAAGGTAGTGGCTCAATTTAGCGGAAAAGCATGTTTGTAAAGCAATTATTGTAATCCAGTTATTAGTGTAGAAAACTAAACATGAGTTCATGCATCATCCTCTAACTCGAGGGGTACATTCAGCCCACCCTCGCTCAACAGTCCTTACATGCCATGAATAACATATTCATTCACATAACAGTAAACTAACTGCGAGAGGTCACACAACCCGTCCTTGACCATGTGCTCAGCTTTTCGAAAAGATTTATAACTCTGATCAGAGGTGTACTACTGTACCCACAAGGCACTCATTTCCCGCACACCACAGTGTGTTAAATTACTCCTGTCACGAGAAGCTCGTGCCAAAACCTTCAGCATGGAACGCAGCAATTCGATAACACCCTCTTATAGGTTTCATAAGGTTTCCCAGTCACTTCGGGCCACGCCTTACACCCCCTTGATCCACGTCGGTACAATTCACCCGCAGGCTTGCCCCTTGTACCCATCCACTATGGTGTTCCAAGTTGGTACGATCCATACCCCTAGTTACGACTTACCCACTAGACTTGTGGTTAGTACGGAAGTGTTGTGCAATGGATCCCGCAAACCGGTGCTTATAGTGCCCCGGGTGCAACCAACCAATGCCCTAGCTTGCACCCGGAACCCACCATACTTATAACATAGCCAACTCCAACAGAATCCAGAGACGAGAATAACGGGGTAAATCATATAGTAGAATCCATAGATCTACGACTCGTTCTTTTATCCTATAGCAGTTGTGTCGGTACATTGGACACTAGCTAATATAATATTGTAGAGTGACAAGGAGTTCATGCTCGATAAGCATGGCTTGGGTTTACACACAAGGACGGGGATCTAATAAATATACTGTAGGGCTTGATATTTGACTAATGCAATATTATCCTATGAGTTATAGCGATACTTATGAAAACTGGGCTCAATGTTGATCAAAATGGGGGTTGTGACTTGCCTTGCTCCGCGAATGGTGAAGGTGGAACCTCGGGGTAAGACTCCGGATCGTCGACGGCGTAGTAGTCTTCTCGATATGGAAAAGTAAACACACCATTCAATAAACAACCCAAAATCAAGCATACATGTTTTATTGGATTAAATAAAGGAGATAGGGTTTTAAGTTCTACGAATTTATTACTTAAATTTTTAAGATTATGTTTTAAAGAGGTTCCTGAATTTAATAACTCGATATAATTATTTTTCCTAAGGGGGTTTTTATTTTCCCTTTTTAGAAATGAATTAAAAAGTGTAAATTAGCCTTAATGTTCTTATTGAAGTAGAAAGAGTGAAATTAAGTTATTATGTCTTCTGAAGTTGTTATATAAGTGTTTTAGGACATTTTCATAAGTGTGGACTTTTTATTATATGAATTAATTAAATATCCTAAAAGGGCTTTTGCAATATTATTTAATAGAATAAAGTGGGCAAAGTGAACATTCTATTTTTATTGCATTAAAACAGTGGAGTAAAGTCATTAAGTTCTCTGAATTTAATATATAAATTATTAAAGGTTTTTCTGAATTATTTAAGTGAAATATTAATTAAATCCTAAAGGGAACTTCTCTTTATATTTTAATAAGAATATTTTGTGCCAACTAAACATGTTGTTTTTATTGCATAAAAGTGTAGAGGATAAAAATACAAATTTTCCAGAATTAAAATGGTGAAATTTGGAGTTAATTTGAGCAACATATGAATTTTGGAAGTTTAAACTATTTTTGTGAATTTTTATTTAAACCAGAAACAGGCGTGGGTCCACGGTGAGCTTGGTCCACCATGGACCCGCGCACTATGCGCGTGGGCCGATCGGATCTGGACCGTTGGATCCAGATCCAACGGTCGGTGGCAGGGCGGGGGCCCTTAAGTGGCGATCGACGACTAGGATCAACCGATACCCCTTCGCTGGATCGGACGGCTGAGATCTAATCACTGAGTGATTTAATATCAGCCGTTCAGTCTGGATCGAACGGCAGAGGTGCCGTCCGGCACGCGCACGGCACGGGGGAAGCCAAGGGCTTCGTCCCCGGCGCCGGCCGAACGATGGTGAGCGGCCACCGGCGGTGGTGACGGCCTAAGGCCCTAGGCGTTGGTGAAAATGGACAGAGGAGGGAGATGGGAAGACATTGGTACCAGTGAAGATGGCGAACGATGGTCGATGGCGATCGGCGGCGGGGAGATGGCAGCGGTGTTCTTCGGGACCGACGGCGGCGAGGCGTTCCGGCGATGGTCCGTCCCAGCGGAGGTGGGGCCGAGGCAGAGGGCGCGACGATGGTCCCAGCAGAGGCGACGACGAGGGCGGCGGTGGCCCGGAGCGCTGGTGATCGACAGCTGGAGTTCGAGCAGAGGGCAGGGAGAGAAAACGATTGGCGGTGCTCGGTAATGCAAGTGTTAGTGCTCTGGAGGTGTGGGCGAAGTGCGGTGAGGCCGAGGGCTTTTATAGGGGTTTTCGGCGGTGTAAATGGAAGGCAGAGGGAGGGAAACCCGAGGGGCTTCCAAAAAGACTCCGGTGAGCTTCCATTCTCGTGGTTACTTGCCATCTGGGGGGAAAACGCGTGGGAACAGATGGAAAGGGACTGCCGGTGGGAGGGGAACTCGATTACCTGCTTGATTCGATGAATGGCGGCGGCCGACGGCGAAAGATGGCAGGGGGCACCGGAATTGGAAGGGGGGATCCCCTTCCATTTGGAGAAGAAAGGCCTGACAGGTGGGGGCCACCTGTCAGCCGGTGGGCGCGAGAGAGGAGGTGCCGACAAGCGGGCCAGGCCTGGCAGCAGCACAGGAGGTGCGAGCGGAGGCTGACGAGTGGGACCGGCCAGGCGCGAGTGTGGGAGAGAGGGGGCGGGAGCTCGCCGACAGGGAGGGCCCACCCGTCAGTGGGTGCGGCAGTGGGTTGGGCTGGGCCAAGGTGGAAAGGAGGGAGGCGGCCCACTAACAATTTAAATCCTTTTTTGATTCAAATTAATTCCAGAAATTCATATATTCTTGTAAAGCTTGAAATACTGTTTCTAAAATTTTGTAAAAATTCTCAAAAATATTTCTTGGCCTCTAGACTTCACCATAAATTTTTCAGCTTCAGATTTGAATTATTTCTCCCTGTTTTGCTTTAATAGGGTACTTTTAGCCTTTTCTTTAATTAAATAAATTCTTTTATTCTAGAAAATTTATTTTTCTCATTTTTATTTTACTTTTAATTCTGGGGTTGTTACAATCCTATCCCCCTTACAAAGAACCTTGTCCTCGAGATTCGAAGCGAACCTCGGGGAAACTAGGGGATGGGTTTCTACGGGTGCTCCGGATTAGGAGAAGGGGTTACATCAAAAATAGGCAAAGTGACCTCCAGATCTGGGTTGGTTGAGACCAAATTGGGAGTGTATTCGGTCATACCTTGGTCTTCTTGGGCGGAGATGTGATGAACTTGGGCACGTCCCATTGAGTTTGGAACGGAAGATGAGGCCTGCTTGGGGTAGGGGCACATGTTGGAGAAGTGGCCTTCTTGGCGACAGTTGAAGCATATAATTGGGTTGCCGTGATTGTCCCTCTTGTATCCGGCAGCTTGCACGGGAGTTCTTCTGGCTGGTGGTGCTTGGGGTGGGATGCCTGAGCTTGGCCCTCCAAGGGTGGTCCGTGGCTCGGCAGGAGTTGGGGCTTGAGGCGTGATCACCAGTCGTGGCTTCGACACCATTACTTGTTTTTGGTGGTAGGCGATCATCCTTCGCTTCTTTAGGTCCACCTTGTTTTGTTCGGTTTCCTGAATGATGGCTTTGTTCACCAATTTCTGAAAATTGGCGAAGTCCCCGGAGACCAACTGAAGGGAGAGCTCGTCCTTCAGTCCCCGAAGAAACTTATCTTGGTAGGCGGCGTCTGTGCGCACTTCCTCCGGTGCATAACGGGCCAACTAGTTGAATTCGTGCAGGTACTCCATAACGGTCTTGCTTCCTTGATGCAGGTCCCAGAATTCCTGCTGCTTTTGGGCTACCACGCCATCTGGAATGTGGGCGGCCCGAAAAGCAGTGGTGAACTCAGCCCATGAAATTTCATGGCCCTCAGGCTGAGTCTCACGGAAATTGTCCCACCACTCCGCGGTGGGTCATTGGAGCTGGTGAGCAGCGAATGCCACTCGCTCCTGCTGAGAACAGGGCAGAAGGTCTAGCTTCTTGCCGATGGTCCTAAGCCAGTCTCCTGCCTCCATTGGATTGGTGGTACTGGAGAATGTTGGGGGCCGGATATGCAGAAACTCTGAGAGTTGAGAGACTGGTGCCGGAGCATGGATGGCAGGGTGGAGAGGAGGCTCGAGCTGATGTTGATGGATACAAAACAACTGTGTCTACTGCTCTTGCATCTGGTTTTGTTGTTGTTGCATCTGAGCAAGCAGAGAGGCAATCAGCTGGTTTTGGTTTGCCATCACCTCTGCTAGTGTGGGGTGATTGGCAACGGGGGCCTGCCGTTGGCCAGTTGCTCCCCACTGAGGCAAGTCACCCGAGGTGTTTCCATCGTGTGGGGCTTCAGATCTTTGGTCGTTGGCCATCCTGAAGTTGAAGGGTTCAGAAAGATGGTGCCAAAATTTAATAGGAACTGATATTGATCTTATTGCTCTCAATGAATATTAGACCTAGATGCTTACATCTTTTATTTAATCTCTTATTTAAAGTTTACACTCATGTCTTATATTCCGACATGAATGGCACTACAAATAAAACAAACAACTGTAATCTACGTCTAAGGAAGCTCGGGGGACGACTCGATCACGGGCTCGATGGAGGTGGTCGATGCAGGGGTGGTGGAGCTGGAGGGTTCGGCGGGAGGTGCACTGCGGGAAATCCTCTTGGGCTTCACTATGGGAAACCAAAGTGATTTCCGCTTGCGGGGCGGAAGAGGGGCGACCTCCTCGAGATCCTTCTTTAGTTCCTTAAGCTGATGGCGGAGCTATGCGGTGACGATGGCGTACTGGCGTAGAAGCTCGTTCTGACGCCTCAACCCATCCACCTCGGTGCTCAGGTGATGGTTCTGTTGAACCTGGCGATGAAGGTCGGCGTTCTCGTGGTTCAGGTTCTCCGACTAGTGGCGGTAGTAGTCGATGGTGTTGTGCTGGCTATGTGCGTCGAGGACGGCCTCCGTGTGAAGATTGTCCATAGCCTCTAGAAGTCTCAAGATGCGGGCGATGGTGGAGTTGTTCTGAGTGAGGGAGCTGACGTACATGCTACGGTGACTCCCCGGTGTGCGCATAGGCATGAAGCGGTAGACGGTGTCGCGGAGCTGGCGGTCGTACACCAATCTGATCTCAGCGAGGGCCTGAAGAGCGTCGTGCTGGCTGGCCACCACGAAGGAGGGTCCTCCGACTCCATGGGTGTAGAAGGGAGGCTGCGTGGGCGAGGGGCGGATGACGACCGTGACCTCGCAGTAGCTCTCGTTCGCATCGGGAAAGATCCCATGGAACGCGGGCTCATGGACGAACCTGAGGAAGTCGACGAGCTTGCGAAGCTCGCAGATGAATCCAGCCTCATCGCGGAGAGTTCCACTCATGGTATGGACCGGCATCTACAAAGAGAGGAAATTTTTGTGAAAACTATAGACGATGAGAGGGTAAGTAGTTATGAAAATATGGTTAATATAAGTCCTAGGGTCAGGTCTGTTTGGCTTCCTACAGTCATGTCGGCTCTGATACCATCTTGTCATGCCCAGATTTAATAAATCCAGACCTTTATTGAAATTCCATAGAAAATTAATAAATACAAGACGTTGATCACACGACTGCGTACAATACACCAATCAATCATGGTTCGTAGACCATATTAATACAATAGAGTTAAATAAAGAGAAACTAAAAAAATAAGTCCTCTAGATGAACGCCTTCTTCCAGTCTCGTGCCTTGACTGGGTCTCTACTCCAGACCTTCGCCCTCATCGTAGTAGACTGCCTCTGGTGGTGTAAGTCAACAGGGGTGAGTACAATCGTACTCAGCAAGACACCGAATGCAATTATAATGCAAGGTAACAACAAGGAAGGTAGTGGCTCACTTTTGCAGAAAAGCATGTTTGTAAAGCAATTATTGTAATCCAGTTATTAGTGCAGAAAAGTAAACATGAGTTCATGCATCATCCTCTAACTCGAGGGGTACATTCAGCCCACCCTCGCTCAACAGTCCTTACATGCCATGAATAACACATTCATTCAAATAACAGTAAACTAACTGCGAGAGGTCACACAACCCGCCCTTGACCGTGGGCTCGGCTTTTCGAAAAGATTTATAACTCTGATCATAGGTGTACTACTGTACCCACAAGGCACTTATTTCCCGCACACCGTAGTGTGTTAAATGACTCCTGTCACGAGAAGCTCATGCCAAAACCTTCAGCATGGAACGCACCAATTCGATAACAACCTCTTATAGGTTTCGTAAGGTTTCCCAGTCACTTCGGGCCATGCCTTACCCCCCCTTGAGCCACGTCGGTACAAGTCACCCGCAGGCTTGCCCCTTGTACCCCTCCACTATGGTGTTCCAAGTTGGTACGATCCATACCTCTAGTTAGGACTTACCCACTAGACTTGTGGTTAGTACGGAAGTGTTGTGCAACGGATCCCGCAGACCGGTCCTTATAGTGCCCTGGGTGCGACCAACCAATGCCCTAGCTTGCACCCGGAACCCACCATACTTATAACATAGCCAACTCCAACAGAATCTAGAGACGAGAATAACGAGGTAAATCATATAGCAGAATCCATAGATCTACGACTCGTTCTTTTACCCTATAGCAGTTGTGTTGGTACATTAGACACTAGCTAATATAATATTGTAGATTGACAAGGAGTTCAGGCTCGATAAGCATGACTTGGGTTTACACACAAGGACGGGGATCTAATAAATATCCTGTAGGGCTTGATATTTGACTAATGCAATATTATCCTATGAGTTATAGCGTTACTTATGAAAACTAGGCTCAATGGTGATCAAAATGGGGGTTATGACTTGCCTTGCTCCGCGAATGGTGAAGGTGGAACCTCGGGGTAAGACTCCGGATCATCGACGGCGTAGTAGTCTTCTCGATACGGAAAAGTAAACACACCATTCAATAAACAACCCAAAATCAAGCATACATGTTTTGTTAGATTAAATAAAGGAGATAGGGTTTTAAGTTCTACGAATTTATTACTTAAATTTTTAAGATTAAGTTTTAAAGAGGTTCCTGAATTTTATAACTTGATATAATTTATTTTCCTCAGGGGGTTTTTATTTTCCCTTTTTAGAAATGAATTAAAAAGTAGAAAATTAGCCTTAATGTTCTTATTGAAGTAGAAAGACTAAAATTAAGTTATTATGTCTTCTGAAGTTGTTATATAAGTGTTTTAGGACATTTTCATAAAGTGTGGACTTTTTATTATATGAATTAATTAAATATCCTAAAAGGGCTTTTGCAATATTATATAATAGAATAAAGTGGGCAAAGTGAACATGCTATTTGTATTGCATTAAAACTGTGGAGTAAAGTCATTAAGTTCTCTGAATTTAATATATAAATTATTAAAGGTTATTCTGAATTATTTAAGTGAAATATTAATTAAATCCTAAAGGGAACTTCTCTTTATATTTTAATAAGAATATTTATGCCAACTAAACATGTTGTTTTTATTGCATAAAAGTGTAGAGGATAAAAATACAAATTTTCCAGAATTAAAATGGTGAAATTTGGAGTTAATTTGAGCAACGTATGAATTTTGGAAGTTTAAACTATTTTTGTGAATTTTTATTTAAACCAGAAACAGGCGTGGGTCCACGGTGAGCCAGGCCCACCATGGACCCGCGCACTATGCACGTGGGCCGATCGGATCTGGACCGTTGGATCCAGATCCAACGGTCGGTGGCAGGGCGGGGGCCCTTAAGTGGCGATCGACGACTAGGATCAACCGATACCCCTTCGCTGGATCGGACGGCTGAGATCTAATCACTGAGTGATTTAATATCACCCGTTCAATCTGGATCGAACGGTAGAGGTGCCGTCCAGCACGCGCGCGGCATGGGGGAAGCCGAGGGCTTCGTCCCCGGCGCCGGCCGAACGACGGCGAGCGGCCACCGGTGGCGGTGACGGCCTAAGGCCCTAGGCGTTGGTGAAAATGGATAGAGGAGGAAGATGGGAACATGGTGGTACCGGTGAATACGGTGAATGGCGGTCGATGGCGATCGGCGGTGGGGAGATGGCGGCGGTGTTCTTCGGGACCGACGGCGGCGAGGCGTTCCGGCGATGGTCCGTCCCAGCGGAGGTGGGCCAAGGCAGAGGGCGCGACAACGGTCCTGGTGGAGGCGACAGCGAGGGCGGCGGTGGCTTGGAGCGCCGGTGATCGACGGCCGGAGATCGAGCAGAGGGGAGGGAGAGAAAATGGTTGGCGGTGCTCGGTAATGCAAGTGTTAGTGCTCTTGAGTTGTGGGCGAAGTGCGGTGAGGCCGAGGGCTTTTATAGGGGTCGTCGGCGGCGTAAATGGAAGGCGTAGGGAGGGAAACCCGAGGGGCTTCCAAAAAGACTCTGGCGAGCTTCCATTCTCGTGGTTACTTGCCATCCGGTGGGGAAAACGCGTGGGAACGGATGGAAATAGACTGCCGATGGAGGGGAACTCGATCCCGTGCTTGATTCGATGAATGGCGGCGGCCGATGGCGAAAGATGGCAGGGGGCGCCGGAATTGAAAGGGGGGATCCCCTTCCATTTGGAGAAGAAAGGCCTGACAGGTGGGGGCCACCTGTCAGCCGGTGGGCGCGAGAGAGGAGGGGCCAACAAGCGGGCCAGGCCTGGCAGCGGCAGAGGGGGTGCGAGCGGAGGCTGACGAGTGGGACCGGCTAGGCGTGAGCGTGGGAGAGAGGGGGTGGGAGCACGCCGACAGGGAGGGCCCACCCGTCAGTGGGTGTGGCAGTGGGTTGGGCTGGGCCAAGGCGGAAAGGAGGGAGGCGGCCCACTAACAATTTAAATCCTTATTCGATTTAAATTAATTCCAGAAATTCATATATTCTTGTAAAGCTTGAAATACTGTTTCTAAAATTTTGTAAAAATTCTCAAAAATATTTCTTGGCCTCTAGACTTCACCATAAATTTTTCAGCTTCAGATTTGAATTATTTCTCCCTGTTTTGCTTTAATAGGGTACTTTTAGCCTTTTCTTTAATTAAATAAATTCTTTTATTCCAGAAAATTTATTTTTCTCATTTTTAATTTACTTTTAATTCAGGGGCTGTTACAATTCTCGAGGCTTTCGTGTTTGGAACCTCGACTCTCAGTAGCTTGTCGAGAGTTGTGAGGTTTTTTTTGATGAGTCCATGCCTTCGCTGACTCCTTCTTTTCGGCTTTCTGGAGATGATGAGCTTGGAGAGTCCATCATCGAGCAAGATGATGACACTCCTGCTGTTGATGAGGGTGGGCCTTTTGCACAGCCTGTAGACCCCACACCTTCTAAGACTTCAACTGAGGACGAGGGCGGATCTCTGATCACTCCTTCTACTTCGATTGAGCCCCCTTAGCCGAGTCCAGAGGTGCCAGTTGCTGACTCTGTTGAGGTGACTTCAGATCACCTAGGATCCCGAGCAGTTCAGCGTGATCACCCTTCAGAGCTCATCATCGGTGATGTCACTACGAGATCCTTGCGTTCTTCTGTTGGTTCTCTTGCTGTGTTTGATGAGTCTGCGTTTGTTGCCACTTTTGAGCCCAGAGACATTTCTCATGCTCTTTCTGATTCGAATTGGATAAACGCCATGCAAGAAGAGATTGAAAACTTTGTTCGCAATCGGGTTTGGACACTGGTTGAGCTGCCACCTGGATGCAACCCCATAGGCACCAAGTGGGTATTTAAGAACAAGCAAGGTGGATATGGGGTTGTGGTGCGCAGCAAAGCTCGACTAGTTGCACAGGGTTTTTGCCAGAAAGAAGGTATTGATTTTGAGGAGACCTTCGCCCCTGTTTCCCGTCTTAAGTCCATTTGTATTCTATTATCTTTTGCTTATTTTAACGGTTTTAAGCTTTTTCAAATGGATGTCAAGAGTGCGTTTCTGAACGGGTATATAGAGGAGGAGATCTATGTTAGGCAGCCCCCGGTTTTGAGAACCCTAAATTTCCTCGACATGTTTTCAAGCTGCAGAAAGCTTTATACGGTCTGAAGCAAGCCCCAGGGCTTGGTATGATCGTCTAAAGAAATTTTTGTTGGGGAACGGCTTTGTGATGAGTTATGTGGACAAAACTCTTTTCTTGCTCAGAGTTGGCTCAGACTTATTGATTGCTCAGATTTACGTGGACGATATTATTTTTGGTTGTTGTACTAATGATCTTGTGTCCAAGTTTTCTGAGTAGATGCACAGCGAGTTTGAGATGAGCCTTATGGGTGAGCTCAAGTACTTCTTAGGGCTCCAGATCAAGCAAACCAAGGACGACATCTTCATCCACTAGAGCAAGTACACGCGGGACATGCTGAAGAAGTTTGATTTTGGTGGAGAGCTGAAGCCTCATATGACCCCAATGGGTACATCTGGGGGCCTAGACAAGGACGAGAACGGTGTCATGGTTAACGAGAGAAAGTATCGAGGGATGAACGGATCACTTCTATACTTGATGGTGACCAGACCGGATATTCAGTTCGCCGTGGGACAGTGCGCGTGCTTTCAGTCTTCACCACGCGCATCTCATTGGCACGCTATCAAGCGTATTTTCAGGTACCTTACTTATGCTCTTAATCTAGGTCTTTAGTATTCAGCATCATCGTCTCTTGATTTATCTGGCTTTTCCAACGCTGATTTCGGTGGGTGCTGGCTAGATCGCAAGTCGACCTTTGGTACTTGCCAGTTTCTTGTTCCTTCGCTTGTATCTTGGTCTTCTCGAAAACAATCTTGAGTTGCACTTTCTACTACTGAGGCTGAGTATGTAACTTCTGCTAGCTGCTGCTCACAGTTGGTTTGGATGAATTCTACTTTGCGAGATTTTGGTTTGTTCTTCCCTGCCAGAGTTTCTTTGTTTTGTGATAGTACCAGCGCAATTAGTGTAGGGAAAAACCCATGTATTCATTCAAAAACCAAACATATTGATGTTCGTTTACACTTTCCGAGGGATCAGTACGAGAAAGGTGTCATTGACATTATTCATGTTGATACCCATCATCAGTTTTATCTGACATTTTTACCAAACCCCTAGATCAATCTACTTTTGAGCGTTTACGAGGGGATTTGGGAGTCAGTTTTTCTTTCTTCTTTACTCTTTTCTTGAGTCTTTTCGTGTCAGTTCATATCAAGCATATTCACATATCACACTTTGAGCTTGCTTCTGTTATATGATTGATATGCTTTACTTATTCTAGCTAGTACATGCTTTTGAATACTTGTCGATGATTATGCTTTGCTTCAGTTCACATGATACGTCTGATATCTGTCATATGCATGGATTTTATGCTTTAAAATTGAAAAATGATATGTCTCATGTTTTACTTTGTTTGTCAACTAGAAAATGTGGTGATGCTTTTGTTTGCAAATATCGAAAAATGTGTGCTAATGACTCTCTTTAGATATCATCTGTTGCACTAATCATGTCATTTGTCTTAGACAGTACGTCTTTTGCTATACCTGTTAGATGTTGTAATTGCAGTCAATCATATCTGAGAAGCATGATTTTTACACTCCACCTACACCCTAGTTGCATTCATTGCATATTTTAAGGGGGAGCTGCATTTTAGGGGGAGTTTGTGTCTGTGTCTCTTTAGAGTGCATTTAGTCTCACTTGATGAGTCCAATTGTCAACAAGGGGGAGAAATTTTGTGTTACTCGATCTTTTAAAAGAGTTTAGGGGGAGTTTTGTCTTTCTCTGGGATTTGTTTCAGTGGGAGTTTTAGTCTCTTTTGCCTTTACTCTTTTGCTATCCTTGTTGATAATTCTGAGATTGCACTTGTTTTGAGTTTTTATTTTTGATTAACCATAATGACCGTTTTTTCTTGCTTTTGTTCGGTTTTTGGTCATTTGGGTTAAACTTTTATTTTATTTTATTCTTTCTGTTTTATTTTTTGTTTTTGTTTTTGTGTTTCCACATGTTTTATAGGTTCTAAAGAATTGCTGAAGAGGGTGTTGACAATGCACTCATCAAGGGGAGATTGAGGAACCATGTTGAAGAGCATGGGCCTTATGGCTCCACACTTGATGAGTGATTATCAACGGAAGTCAAAGAGGAGATGTGAAGAGAAGATGAGACCTACCGTATCTAGGCTACGTGTGACTCAGGTACACGGACAGCGAGCGACTGCCGGGCAGAGGGGCCACGGAGTCGGGCTAGCCCAATCCGAGTACATGTGCTAGGAGCGGCAGAGGATCCACTGGTATGTTGACTAGGATTGACTCAGGTGCACGGGTGGCAAGTGATTGCCGGGCTGAGGAAGCTGCGGAATCGGGTCGGCCCAATCCGGGTACCCGGTGCGAAGACGTTGGACGCTTTGTTAGTTTCGGCACAAAACTGGCAACCTATGATTATCTTTATTTAGGATTTTATTATTTTGCCTTTAGGCCCACAATCTATTTTATTCGAGTCAGTAAAAAACTCTAAGGGCATTTCGGTCATTTCCAATTTTATTTTCAGAGTCAGTGTAATTTACCCTAGGGGTAAATTTGTCTTTTTCCTTTTTTAGTGGGCTGCCTATAAATAGGCCCCAACCCCTAGGGTTAGGGTTGTCTCATCTGAAATTAAACACTCGAGTTCATTTGTTTTTCCGCCGCCTCGTTTTTCGCCTTCACGCGATACACCTGCCGCGAGCTATTTCTTTTCCTCCGGGCGACGCACTTCATACGCAACCAGGGTACGGCAGCGGCAGCTAGTACCTAGAGTGGTAGCCAGCGTGGCAGCCGAGGAAGAGATCGCGTGAGTCCCTATGAGGCGCTGCAGACGCGGTAGAGTGCTCTGTCCACCGGAGAATGGAGTTCCATGCGCTGGTGGGCGGCGAATTCGAGAAGCGCTAGCGGCACATCATTGCATCACGTGTGGGCGAAAAGGCGCTGGCCTGCTTTCAGCGGGGTGCTTGAGAACACTACAGCACCTAGAGACGCGCGGAAGACTTTTCTTGGTGGCCGTTGTGTTCGGTGCATCTATGCGTGATGGCAGGCTATGTGTGTAGCGATTGCATGCGCAGCAGGAGGTGTTGTTGATTGTTTTCCTGGAGAAATCCTGCCAGCGGGTTTCTGTTCAGGGATTGGAGAACACGGCGCAGAAGAAACAAAGGGAATTGATTACATCTACAGAGGTGGGCCTGATCACGCACGCCATCACACGTAGGAAGCATCTAATTTGTTGCGCAGGGATTTTTTGGTTGGCCGGCGTCCAAGCCACTAGCGGAAGTCCCAGAAACAACTTTTCTCTCCTTGATTTTTACATCGGAAGTTTTAGTCGCATGAAGCATCTAGTTTGCTCCGGTGTTTCTCATGTTTAATTAAGTACTTTTAATTTGTTCGTATAAAAAATAGTCACAGTAATATTTTCCATTCTTGATTTACGTGCAATACATCACTTTTATTTCTGAATTTATTTCTGAATGATCCATGATTTATTCACTTGATTAGTACTTTATTTTGAGATTGCAATATGAATGTTTACTGATATATCTAGGTGTTTTTCTGTGCACAACAAGTATTTATTGAATCATCTAAGAACACATTTTTATTTACTGTATTTATTTTGTTTAGTTTAAATCTGCTTTTAATATCGTTGTTGACGTTTTTTTATTAGGACACCGGTCATTTTTAGGCTAGACAATTTTAGTACATGTGATCTATTTTGCTTCTACTGTTTGTCTATCGAGGTGCGTTGGGTGTTGGGAGTAGGCCATTGATTCGAAAGAATTTTTTAGGCGCCCATTCACCCCCCTCTGGTCGCTACTTTCGGTCCTACAAGCCACATGCCTCATTTTGTTTAAAACCTAAAGAAAAGAAACAAGTAATGAGGTGGTTGAAAAATTTGAGATTCCCAGATGATTACACCGCGGGATTTAGAAGAGCTGTGAATTTGAAGACAATGAAGTTAAATGGATTGAAAAGTCACGATTACCACATAATAATGGAAAGACTTATTCCTGTAATGTTTCGCGGGTACTTAAATGATGATGTGTGGAAGGCGTTAGTTTAGCTGAGCCATTTTTATAGATAACTCTATGCTAAAGAAATTAAGAAAGATATGATGGAGATGCTGGTGAAAGAGATACCAGTGCTTTTATGTAAATTGGAAAAAATATTCCCTCTAGGATTCTTCAATACAATGCAACATTTACTGGTTCATCTATCATATGAAGCTAAGGTAGGTGGCCTTGTGCAATATAGGTGGATGTATCACATTGAAAGGTCCTTAAAGAAGCTTAGAGCGATGGTTGGAAATAAGGCCAGAGTTGAAGGTTGCATCGCGGAAGAAATTAAATTGAAAGAGATAGCATACTTCACTAGTGTATACTTCGCTGAGCATCACAATGTCAACACACCTGCTACACGGTACCATGTGGATTTAGACAATTCTTGTAGTGACCTCCAAATTTTTGGGTGGAAGGGCATAACTTTTGGTGTCTCCACGACATATTATGTAACTCAAGAAGAACGGACATATGCCTTGCTCTACCTGTAATCAAATATGGAAGAGATAGAACAATATTTCACGTAAGTAAATACTTTTTAGTTTTATATTTTACCGATGATGTTTTATACCTGTTTGTTTATCTATTCGTTACAATGACAGTATGTTTGATTCGAAATACTTGGCGTCTGGTCGTCAACCAACGGAGAAGCAATTAGATAAATTGCGTCGAGAAGAAGTAAATGGCAGGCCTAGTTTCCTCACTTGGTTCAGAGAACATGTAAATCCTTACCTTTTGTGATATGTATTATTTTACTCTATTAGATTAATTATCTTATAAACTCATATGATTTGCAGTGCATGCTCGCTGACAATGTACATATAGACTTGCGACAGCTCTCTTATGAAAGTATTAGTGCCAAAAGTTACGGTCGATATGATGTTAACGGTTTCAGCTTCCGTTCAACTATTTTTGAAGCGTATCGACCTCTGGCGGCAACAACTAATACTGGAGTTGCTACAAGGGTCGTTGATGGACAAGGACATGAAACTATGTATTATGGAATCATCAATAATATAATCGAGTATAACTTTGCCGGGAATAAGGAGATTAAAGTAGTCTTCTTTGATTTTGATTGGTTTGACCCCAAACATGGTACTCGAGAAAACCAATTTGGGATGGTTGAAGTCAAACATGCGGAACGATTATGTGGTTGCGATAATTTTGTCCTTGCTCACTAAGTCGAGGAGGTGTAATATATGTCGTACCCATGTGAAAAACTAAGTGCTTGGTGGGTAGTCTACAAAGTGAATCCTCGGGAACATCTACACACCCCTAGTGATGACGCTTATCAATTAGAGATTGAAGAGGTTGATGAGGTTACCAAGATGATGAATTGTCGACTTCATTTAATATAGAGCTAGACTCGCTAGTAGATTCTTTTCTTGGTGATTATAATGATGTAGCAGTTCCTGAGAAAAGGAAACACCAACATAAGTATAAAAAAGTAACATGGCATGCTTTGGGGAGAAAGGGACAAATTGATCCTGATTTTGATGATAATTGATAAGTAATTGTTTTCATACATGCATATGTAATATACTTCATATTACATGTTTTTTCATATGTTCAAAAGAGGTAAAGAGGTAAAGAGGTAAAGAGTGTTTGTGCTTGTTTTTTCATATGTTTTTCATAGGAAAAAGTAATTGTTTGTGCTTGTTTTGAATAGGATGTCGAAAGAGGTAAAGAGTGTCATGAGGAAGCTTTTCTGCTTGGCCAGTACACTGGCGAGTACACCGATGACTCAGGAGGACACCCTATTGCAGGGTAGCTCCTCTTCTTCAAACAAACATCATCAAGAGCAGCTCTTGAGATGCATAGATCCGACATTAATTGGTTGGCCTATTGCATTTCAAAGGAATGATGAGGTAATCTTCAAATTGATTCTTATGCTAGTTGTAAACTATTACTAATTATTTTAATACTATTTTGCAGGAGGAAGAACATCTGAAGGGTGCGGGTCATGAGGATAACCCAGACGGTGGGGGCAGGAGGGGATGACCTAGAGGATGTGGGGCAGGGGGATGAACCGGAGGGTGTAGGGCAGGGGGCTGACCCGGAGGGTACGGGTCGGGAGGAGGGGGCTGAGCACTACTACAAAGCAACACTGTAGAGGCAGGCAAAAACGTAGTGCAGTGGCGGGCAACTAGTCCGCCATTGCTAACCCTGGTTAGCAGTGGTAGGTAGAGTGTCCGCCACCACTATGTCAACAGTAGTGGCGGGCACGCTAACGTCATTTGCCCGCCACTGCTGTTGCTAACAGTAGTGGCGGGCAGATGACATCAGCCTGCCCACTACTACTGTGTTTTCCCCATTTTACAGAAATGTTATATAAACCTTAATTCAAACAGTCTCCTGAATATATATTCAGAAATTCACAGCTCCATAGCAGTAACACAACATAACAAAACCATAATGTATTCACAACTCCACACAGCCATCCACATCAGCAACAACATCAACACAACAACAACATCAATTTATAAATTTACAAAGTTCACATTTATCACAAATCAAGTTTACAAAGTTTACATCTCATCATCGGAACTTCAAAATTAACTATTGTTCACCCTCAAGATTCATAGCTTGTATTCACAACTCCACACAGCCATCCACAACAATATACATGATTATTTTGTTTAATGTTTCTTCTTAGAAGGCCAACTCACATCTTGCACATCTTTTTTTGCTTCCCAGCTTCAAATTCTTAGCGATTAGTTGTACTTGCCTTTTAGTTCTTCCAACCCAATCATACAGAGTTGGATGCTTGGCCACTTCACCCTCAGAATCGAAGAATACTCCACGATCATGAAGAACATCATGCATCGTGAAGCGGCACATCCTTGATACGATTCCATACATTTTTAATTCTGAGAGTTGGCTCTTCTCGGCAACGGTTGATGGACCTGACGCCTGCATATGTAACATATAAGTTCATACGTTGAAGTTATATTAGATTAACACACAATAAATAAACTTACTTCTTTAGTATCCTCAGACACTATCCACGCAAACTTTCCTAAGTCATTGCTCATGAAATCACAAGTATAATACCCGCAATGCACCGAACCAGGAGATTGTTTGTGACACTTCAAAATAGACAAAGTTAGAACGATATATAGTTTGGCTTTATCAATTGAATTAATAAATTTAAAAATATAATATTACCAGATAGTTGGTTCTGATATGCATATCTTTCGGTCTCTGTGGATCATGTGGGCCACCTAACCTTTCCACGTAATATTTGTATGCACTCTAAATAACATTTTATATATCTTGATATTCTTTTTTTTGGGTTTGTCGAGAGAGTCGAGCACATAAACCCTTGAGTTCTTCGGGTATATCAGAAGTGCAATCCAATGATCACTATCGAAAGAAGTAATATATGATTATGTTAGTTTCATAATCGATAAAACGTGATTAAGTGGATATAGTGGGTATACTTACTTAAAGTTATATGCCCCACTTATCATTTCTCTGTCCCTCCATTGAAACATGCATTGCGCAATATACAACGCGACACAATTCCATTTACTCTTCTTAAGTGTGTCTTGGTCTTTATTGAACATCTTCTTTTGAAACTTTTTTTGACCCATAGTCCAGTGCTTGTCATTGTTCCGGTTTAGTACTGGGTTCAGTGTACTGTGACTTATCAATGATGGGTTCAAGTACCCATATTCATTAGACGTGTCACAACATGAATTCAAACTACATATGTTATGAAACAATAGTCAATATAAGAAATGATTGATTTTTGCTTTGTATTAAAAAAGTAAAAAGTACTTACAGGCACCAGAGCATCATGCTTGTGATGTCGGTTCGCTTCAGACGGAACATCTGATGGAAGTCGTCGAAAAATAGTGCAAGAGTAAACTTTGGGCAGTTGAATATTTCTTTTGGAACCTTCACTTCTATTTGTGTAACTCCTAACGAAGACGCTTCGAGGTACCAGTCATGAAATGTTCTCATCTGCTAGGACATACTCTTAAGTACTCGTTAGGGTAATAATGGTTTGCCTGGTTTGCATTCGATATAATCCTCGTCTCCATAGGTCCATTTTATCAATAGAAAGTGAGACCGCATGTTTTTGTACTGGAGCCTTTAAGGGACCTCTACGGGCGTATAACGTGTTTGTTCCATAGTAGTAAAAAATTTAAGCATTTCAGATTTCAGCGCAGAACACTGCCCAGCTTGAACAATTGTTTTGTGGATTGCGGGCTTTGGGCATGGATCTTGTTTTTCAGGCTCGGCCACTAGCACTGGAAGAGGCTCTGGCACTTTAATGTTGGGCTCAGTGGGCTCAGGCAATAGCACTGACTCTATTACTTGAGGCTCGACCAGAACTGGCAATGGCATTTGATCAGGCTTGGTGGTTGGAACTGACACTTCCACTTGATCAGGCTCGGCCAGTTTAGGTTCTGTCACTTCGGCCACTTTATCGGGCACTGGCTCCTTCTCTGTCTCTTCCTCTATCTCACGCTCATCAACAAGTGATAAAGATCCTATATTTTGCACATCGTGAAATGAAGGATATGTAGGGGATTGCGATGAGACAATAGGCGATTTACTCTGAGAACTTGTCTACACTAAATTGATATCTCGGCTCGCCCATAGGACAAAGTTATTCATCGCATCTCCGATTATCTCAATCCCCTCATTAGGCATTGGAAGATCCAAGGGGTCATTGATAAATCTGTCGTTGGTGATCTCATTGACCTGAACCTTGGTATACTCTGTAGGAATAGGTTGATTGTGAAATAAATCCCCGAGCATAGCAATGCCTCATGCAGCCTCTTGGGAATGCCCTTTGCACCCTATCGGTACATGCAGATTGCATGGTGTGTCCTCTTTGATATAATTTAAATGAAATTTTTCTTGTATTGAGCCAACACTGCTTGGTACGTCAAGTCGTACCTTTGGCACAATTATCTGGCCCGCTGTAGCCTGCATTATGTTTACATTCTCATTAATAAATTCAACAATCTTCATAAAGTCGTGCTTGATGCTTCTTGTATGTGGCACCCTCCTATTTCTTGAAAGTATTTTTCCAAGGTGCTATAGAAGAGACACCTCGGGTGCACCCTCGATGTTCCTCGTTTCCGAGAGCATATGTAAGTTGGTCATTACATCCCTCGGGCTTGAACTTTCCAACTTTCTCCAACTCAGCGATTTCCTCTGCTTTCTGAAATACTTCACTAGTCCGTGAGTCGAAGAGCATATATTGGCCCTCGAGTGTTTTTTTAGCTCGACCTAGGAGCCATCTCTTAGTGCGCTGATCAGCACCTAAAAAATGTTCAGGTAACCCATCCGCACGGTCCTCCTCCTCCTTTCTACTCCACTCATCCTCCTTGGCCTTATATCCACCTAGGCCAAGTTTATGTGGGAACTTAATTTTCTTATTAAGTTCTTTGAACATGATGCTTTCTTATTTTGCTTCTTCCGAGCAATGCTGCAATTTGAATTTGTTCCATTCATTTGGCGTGATAAATCCGTAGTCGTTGAGCGGCGACTCTCCTTTCTGAAGGTACTGTGTTTAGTTTAGTCCTGAACGTACGAAGAGATTCGCGATAGTCTTCAATGTGGCAGCTTTAGCATCTTCTAAGCGATCTTCCGAGAATTTATAATGTGCTTTTATATGATCCCACAATTCGTTCTTCGTAGCTTTAGGGACAATCTTCCAATTTTTCTAAATTATCTTACACCGCTCCCTGGCAAGACATCCACAATCATTACGCCGCTTAGCTATGATTTCTTTCGGCTTCTTTGGAGCCCCATCCACAAACACATCTTCAACCTCATAGATTGTTGTATGCAGCTTGTTCTTCTCCTGTTTTCCTCTCCTCTTCGCATTTGTAGAGGATGTAGTGGCAGCGGGCTCAACAGTTGTTGGCTCATATGACTCAACAGCTAGGACAATAGTTGTTCGTTTCTCGACTTGGAATAATCGACGCTTGCTTCCTCGCTTTGGACGATCCTACGACGATATACAATGTGAGATTCAAGAATGTAATCCTCGGTTAGAAGCTGCTCTGACTTGTTACTAACACAATAATTACCTCTGCTTGAGCTTCGGTAATGTAATCCTCATCGGCGTCTTCTCTCGTTCTCTTTTTCCTAGGCTCCATTGGATGTTCATTCTTCAGAGAGTGGTATGAAGATTCGCTATCGGAGGATCCTTTAGATGAATCCTCTTTATTTGTTTTTGCGGGAGACTTGTAAATGAGCTCCTCGACGTGACGTCCTTCTTCCACCATAGATGAACTATTCATAGTTAAGAGGCTAATGTATCAGAATTTTGATTATGCAAAAAAGGTCTGCTATCATATTTCCATGTATGAAACAATGCACAAAGTGGTTGAGGTCTCAACATATTTTGTGTTTCATTTCAAATATGTTCATGGCTGCCATAGAACCATGGGCACATCCTTTTCCTGCCAGTAGCACAAGAAAGAAGAAGTTGTTCAAGGGAATGGACATGTCACATGGCTTGATGACATACATGAGATAACTCAACAACAATTTGCATCATAGGCCTCTAAAAGATAGCAATATAATCTAAACAGGACTCTTGAAGATCTAATCCCTAGCAGTGTTCTAAAAGGCATTAGGCGCTAACCAAGCGGTGGCCTGGCACCTAGCGCCTAGAGGCATCTAGGCGGTGCCTATGGAGAGCCCATTTTCCTTTATTTTTTAGTTCCCCGGGGATTTCTTGGAATAAGGCAGGAAAATATAGTGCTATTATACTAATCCTCAAGTTAGGAGATTGTGTTGTTCTCTCTCTAGTGTCAAAGGTGGAAATGTATGAAAACTCTTCTTGGCTACAGTAGTCAGCTATTACTTCTGAAGCCACTATATTAATCCTCAAGTTAGGAGATTGCGTTGTTATCTCTCTAGTGTTGTTGAGGCCTCGATATATTTTGTGTTGTTTTTAAAATATGTTCATGGCTACCATGGAACCCGTGGCACATCCATTCCCTACCAGCAGCACGAGAAAGAAGAAGTTGTTGCAAGGAATGAATGTGTCACACGGCTTTGATGACATATATGAGATAACTCAATAACAATTTTCATCATAGGCCTCTAAAAGATAGCAATATAATCTAAACAAGACTCTTGAAGATCTAATCCCTAGTACTATGTTATATTTCATTTTGTCATCATTGATAATATTCTTTATAAAATATAAATTCATATAATAATTTCTATGTATCTCAACTAGTACATTTGTACATTGTAGCATAAATAAGAGAGTGCACAAGAGAAGAAAAGTAAACAATGTAGCATAACATATTGAAAGTAAAGGTAGAATAAAAGTAAGACACATTGAAGTGGACAAAAACACAACAGGCAGCACCAATGGAAACATAATCTAAACTAATTTGGCAACCATGCCACATATCGACAAATTTAGCAAAACATTTTATTCCCCTTTCAAACAGAAAGTTAGCACATATGAATAGATGACACAAGCACCAACCAAAACCACACCTACATTACTTTAGCAACTATGCGACATGCCCTGTTCATGTAGGTCACAAATAAGAAACTGCCATCCAAATGATTCTGTAAAAAAGGTTATACTTCTGTTTGTTCAGGGAAGTACACTTCCCCTACTTGGTTTATCACCCGACCCTTCTTATAGAAAGAATGTTGAATAAAATCTGACCAACCTTTTTCAACATACAAAAACAATTATTCAGACCAACACAAAAAGGAATACCCACACAGTAACAGAATTGCAGTAAAAACTGGACATTGCCTATTGCCTGACACTGCAATCTTAGCAAACTCAACTTATTGTGGCAATTAGACAAAAAAATTCAGTTGACTGAAAACTAACAAAACTGAAAAACATTACAATTGCTATTACTTCATTTCACCTAATAGACTAAGAAGAACAGTTGAACATTAATTTCTGTTGCATATGGTAATTCCTCTGTAAATTGCATACAATAAATTGTATACCGAACAAAAATCAGAACAAAAAAATGAGCACAGATCGATGGGGCGCAATCTCATCGGTGCGCCACCCCGTCTCCGACGACGGCCATTCCGATAGAGGGAGAGGGAAAGGGAGAGGGAGAGAACCCGATGGAGGGCAGCGGGGATGGGCGGCGACGGGCTTCGAGGATAGCGGCGATGGGCTCGGGGAGCGACGGGCGGAGTTCGGTGGCGACGGGCTCTGAGGGCGGTGCCGGTTTTGGGAACGATGGGCAGAGTTCAGCGGGCTCCAGGAGCGACGGCAACGGGCGGAGTTCGGTGTGTGGGAGTTAGAAATGATACTAGGTTTTCGGACGGCGAGAGCGAAAACTTTTATATAGGTGTATTAGCAGTGGCGGGCATGATGACGTTATCAGCCTGCCACTGCTATTTTCTCTTAGTAGTGGCGGGCAATGACGTCACTAGCCCACCACTACTAATCCGCCCGCCGCTGGTGCTCCACTTAGTAGTGGCAGGCCGATGACGTCATCCGACCGCCACTACTAAAAGGAATAGCAGTGGCGCGCTGGTGACGTCAGCATGCTCGCCACTGGTTACACCCAACCACCACTACTAATAGGGGTAGTAGGGATTATCTAGCATATGTTGCCTATATTGTCGAGAAAGACTTTGTAGCGCAGTGGTGCGGGGGCTCGCTTGGGGCCATGCGGTTCGAGGTTCGAACCTTACTGCCGGTAGGCGGTTTGAGGTTTGAACCTTGCTGCTGGCCTCCAAACATTTTTTTTCATTTCTGTTCTAATTTTCAGCACTTTTTTATTGATGTTTAAATCCTCATTTGAACTTGAATTTTTTTAACAATAAAAATACATCATAACTTATAAATTTTTTAAAAATGGTATTTTTCTTCCTCAGTTTACGTTAGACATGTATTAAAAAAATTGCTATTTTTCTTTCTCAGTTTAAAGTTTTTTATTTCATTAAGTGTGTTTTTATGATCAAAGTCAAAATAAGTTAAATTTGAACTACAAGACATGAAATAATTAACCAAAATTTATAGAAAAACTATATTCATGTTTTTGACTCTATTATTAGTTATTATCCAATAAATTTAAAACCATCATAAAAAATGTAGGTTGCCACAACACTCGATCGACAACATGTATCTTTATAGTTTTTTAATCCTCAAAAAATCAAATAAAGTCTAAAAAAGATGAGACTTGTCATGTTGTTATGATATGATCGAGACTTTGTAGCGCAATGGTGCGGGGACTCGCTTGGGGCCATGCGGTTCGAGGTTCCAAACTTGACACATCACGTTTATTTGAAAGCAAGTAAACAAACACAAGTCCAGGCTGGGGAAACCAGCTTACACATCAAACTGCACACCAAACCAAAACGCACTACCGGTCCAAACCCAAAAGAAAGATATGGTTTGGAACTTCTTCTTCTTTCTCGGCACAAACCCAACCTATTTCTAGTTAAACAGATGAAAAGCCTCAACTTGCCAATCCTCAACCAACTCAGCATCATCAGGCAATCTGAACTACTCTCCATGTTCCTGAACAAGAAAATACACGTGGCGACGATAGTGAGAACAACTTAGCATACATGCAGCAATGTAAAAAATATCGTTCAATGATTGAATTGGCTGATAAAAATATAAAATTTGCATAAAAAGAGGATCTTGCCTCCTTCCTCCTCTTGCTGCCGCATTGCTCTGCATGCTTCCCTTTTCCACCGCTAGCCTCGGCATGTTTCCCTCTGCCACCAGTTGCCTCATCATTCTTCCGTTGCGGCGATCGCGAGTCATCCTCCGAGTCAGAGTCCAATATGAGAATCACTTTCTTCACCAAGCAACTACAAACTATACCATGTACCTTAAGTTTACCGCATTTGCAAACCTCACACACGCCACTTGATGTAGAGTCTGAGGATCCACTGTTTGGTTTAATCTTAGGAGGAGCCATCGTGAACCGGTGAGGAGGGCATTGTCGTCGAGGTTGGGGGTCGACGATGAGGCTGGGTGGAGGGCACTGTCATCGAGGTTGGGGGTCGGCGATGAGGGTGGAGGCTGTGGTTGGGGTCGGCGAGGAGGCGAAGAGTTGGGGATTGGGGATTGAGGCATCACGGGAGGCACATAGATAAAAATATAGGTGTATTAGCAGTGGTGGGCATGATGATATCATCAGCCCGCCATTGCTATGTTCTCTTAGTAGTGGCGGGCAATGACGTCACGAGCCCGCCACTACTAATCCGCTGCTGTTGGTGCTCTACTTAGTAGTGGCGGGCCGATGACGTCAGCATGCCCGCCACTACTAATAGTGGTAGGGATTATATATCTAGCATACACTGCCTACATTGTCAAGAAAAACTTTGTAGCATAGTGGCGTGTAGTTCGAGGTTCGAACCTTACTGCTGGCAGGCGGTTTGAGGTTTGAACCTTGCTCCTGGCCCCAAACTTTTTTATTGATGTTTAAATCCTTATTTGAACTTGAATTTTTTTAAACAATAAAAATACATCACAACTTATTGAATTTACGTTAGACATGTATTAACTATAATTAAATAATAATCTATATATATTACCAATATCTTAAACAAATGACATAATTGATTTTACAAATACGCACGCTAAACATAAATGATCTAGCCTTGCACTAATTTTCCATCGCCATCGGTGCGTAGATATGGAATCACAATGCCAAATGATAATTTTGCTTCAACCACATTGATCCTTGATATGTCAATGAAAAACGGCACCTCATCAAACTGATTGTATTCTTCTTCATCTTCAACTCCATCAACTCCAACAATTCTTTGTTTTCCTGGAGCAACGATGTATTTTTCTTGTCTTTAGGATCAAGTATGTAAAATACTTGTGCCACGGATTGAGCGAGTATCAAAGGGTCATCTTTATAACCCACCTTAGTAAGGTCAACTATCGTAAAACTGTAATCATCCACCTCCACACCTTCTGGATGTCTGACCCACTGGCACTTTAATATAGGGATTTATATACAGTTCCTGTAGTTAAGTTCCCATATTTCTTTGATGTATCCATAGTAAGCATTCTTTTGTCCAGTGTTGTCTTCTGCATCTGCTCTGACACCACTATTTGGGCACTGAATTTTTTGATCCTTTGCTTTGGTATAGAATGTGAAACCGTTGATGTCATATGCTTGCAATGTTTTAACCATGCTCAATGGACCGTAAGACAATTTATTTAGCATCATCTCTTTGTCAGTTTCTCCAATCGAATGGTTTAGATACCTCAACCATGATGTGAAATGAATTTTGTGTTCTTTCATAATCCATTGTTCATCGCGATCTTCATTCTTTTCACGAAGCTCTTGCAGGTGTTGTTCAACATATGGTCTCATAATCGCCAACTGATGCATTACACTATAATGTGATTCTCTTATTGTTTGTTAGCTATTGTCTCGTATGATTTTCTTGCCTTTAGTTCCTTTACTGGTGAGTCTTCCATGGTGCCAAGACATGGGAACTCCTATTGGTTTTCCATCTCTTATGTAATCTGCGTAGCACTCAATGACTTCCTCAGTCGTGTAGCCATCTATCATGGAACCCTCTGGATAAGCACGATTTCGTACGTAACCCTTGAAGATAACCATTAGATGCTCGTACACATACATATTGTGCAGGTACGTTGGACCAAGAACAAAGATTTGGTATGCTATATGTATCATATAGTGCTCCATAATATCAAAATATGAAGGAGGAAAGCACATCTCAAGCTGACACATAGTCCCCCCTCATTTGTTTACGTAATTCATTTAACTTTTTAGTGTCGATCACCTTCTTTGATATGACGTTGAAGAAATGACACGTGTGTTATCACCATCTTCAGAAATGAATGTTAGATTTCTCTTACTGCGATGGCGAGGAATAGCCCAAGCATAACATGACAATCATGAGTGTTGTAGCCGCTCATCCTCAAATCTGCTACAGAGACAATATTCTTTATATTCGTTGAAAATTCTGTTGGAACTCTGATTCCATTTAGACACCTATAAATTGATCTTTTCTCGTCAATTGTGAGGTTATAGCTAGTAGCCGGAAGGAAAAATTTTCCATTGGCCCTTTCCTGTGGGTGAAGCTTGGGTCTAATTCCGAGAGTTTGAAGGTCCCTTCGTACTTTGAGTCCATCTTTTGACTTTCCCGGTATGTCTAACAAAATAACAATGGTGCTTTCGAAGACATTTTTCTCAACATGCATTGTATCGATAGCATGACCAATTTCCAACTCCTTCCAATAGGGCAAATATCTAAATAAGATTGACTGCTTTTTAAATGGAGCATCCTTTGAAAGTTTTTCAGATTTCTTCCTCTTCTTTCCGAAAACAACTTTGATATTATTCACCATTTTGAATAGAAATTTGTCGTCTCGATGTCGTGGAGGCTATCCAAGCTCGATTGTACCGTCAAAATGGTTTCTATTTCTTCGATATTTGTGGTTTCTTGGTAAAAATCTGCGGTGTCGCATATATATCGTTTTAACGAATGATGGAAGATGCACAGATTTTGTCCGGTCCACACACACTACACATGTTGTCTTTCCTTTAACCTATCATGTTAGGGACATACATCCCAGGTTGTCAGCTATGGTGCAAAAGATCATGGCTCTTAGATTGAAGTGCCCTTTCTTGTGCTCATCCCACACACATACACCATGTTCCCATAGACGTTTCATATCCTCCATCAAAGGTTCTAGAAAGATATCTGTTGGGGGAAATTACTTCATTTTCAGGACTTAAAGATTAATACTTCGAAGGCTATGAAGAGCTCCAAAGCTAGTGAGCACTTGTTCGAAGGCAGAGGCGTCAAGCCGAAGGGTGCATCGATGTGAAGCCCTGATGAACCCTCCGAACGGAAGATAAAGGCTCCGAAGCTGAGCGACAAGATTGATGAGATGTTTGGCTTATCCATCTACCTTATAGTGCTTTACCTTTTATAACCTTGTTCCTGGCACCGAATAGTTTTCACTATGTCGGTTGTAATCTAGGGGTAATTAGGTCTTTTCCTTATACACTTTTACCTATAAATACCCCCCTCTATACCCTGTAACAAGCATCCAGGACAAGTTATTCGATACACATATTCGAACTGCTCGAGCTATTATCCCACTTGGAGGCTTGAGGCCGTCCTAAGCACAAACTCTCTGTTTGTTCATTCTTGATCTCAAAGAACCTGTTGGTGTAAACTTTTTGCACCAACAATATCAATGTCATTGCCAGGTTGTTTTGGATCGGAAATTAGAGTAGTGAGCATAAGGTATTTTCTTTTATGGCACAACCATGATGGAATGTTGAACAAGCACAGAAATACCACCCACGTACTGTGTGGGTTCCTCATCTCACCGAAGGGATTCATTCCATCCGTGCTAAGTCCCATCATGATATTTCTGGATCCTCCGAGAAATCTGGATGGGCCAGGTCAAATGATTTCCACTGCGTAGCATCAGCAGGGTGCCGAAGTTTTCCGTCCTTCTTCCGCCCAGCGAAATGCCAGATTAATAGTTCACCATCTCTGGGATTAGAGAACATACATTTCAAGCGATCAACTGGTAACTACCACATTACTAAGGCTAGAACTTTCCTCTCCGTCTTATATCTGTGCTGGTCTGCAATAACATTTTTCTTCCTCTTCTGCATCCTCTTATTCTTCTTCCGGTGGTCATTGTAGTCCTCCACATAGTCATTTGCACGTTTGTATCGACTTGCGTTGCACTACGGATAGCTCTCTAACAATTCATAATCTTTTCGATATAGGATATTGTGGTTCGGGCATGCATGAATCTTCTGAACGCCCAAACTCAACAGACAAATCATCTTCTTTGCTTGGTACGTATTAGATGGCAGACCATTGGGTTTCGGCAAAACCTTTTTTAGGAGCTATAAAAGATCTAAAAAACTAGTGTCGGACCATCCATTGTTGGCCTTCAGTTTCATAACCTCAAGAGTTGTGTACAATATAGTATACTGCTTATCGCAACCATGGCGTTCCTCGTAAAGAAGGTTTTTCGATGCTTTGTCAAGTGCTTCTAAGTTATCGTAGCCTTTGGTTGTAGTTCTCTGCAACATCACCTCAGGCGCAACATTTCGCATCAGTTCCTCCACATCAAAGGCATCATCATCATGTTGATCAACATCATGTGTTATGTCGGATGTATGATCACAACCTCTTCTATATTGATGAGCATCTTGCGGCACATCAGGAGGGTTTTGGCCCATTTCACTGTGTTTAGTCCATATATAATAGTTCTTCACGAAACCATTTTTCAACAAGTGAAATCGTATGGTTTCACGATCTGAACACGGATACATCACTTTGTTTTTACAAACTTTACAAGGATAATATATTGCCACTTCACTCTAACGGGAAGCATATTGTGCGGCAGCTTCAGTAAATTCAGTTACTCTGTTAAAATATGCCACCACATCTCCGTCGTTGGACGAGTACATCCAGGACCTGTGCTCCATCTAAAACATATATTTTTTAAAAAATATTAATAATTCGTTATTGTTAATTTAAGTAATTTACAAATTGAAAATATAATTATTTATCGCTCATAACAACATTAATTAAAAATGTTTTAATTCAAACCTTGTATTAAGTAGAAAAAAATTATTAAATAAATTAACTACATTGGTTTCTCTCTCTAAACAACATAACTCTAGATCTATAATCAAAATCAAATTAAAAAAGAGATTAAAATGATGTAAAAATTTATACAAATGATGAATAATTGTGAAGAGGGTCATATTTGTTCATTTGGGAGAAAGAAACACTATAAATGGAAGAATATTTGAAAATTTCTATTCACAAACCCTAAATTAGTAAAACGCTAATAACTTATTATATACGTGATTAAATACAAAATAAATGTGAGATTCGGCATGGATTTACCTCCTAGAATGAAATCCTTCAAAAGAAACGAAAACAAAGCCTCCCCCTCTTTATCTAGATTTTTGTCGCCATTGTACGACCCAAATTAAATGCGAACTTCGGTAGACTCGGGTTCGGGGAGGAAGAAGGTCCGTATTTATAGCCAGAATAGTAGTGGCGGTCGCAAGTGATGTCATCAATACATTAGTGGCGGACAGTGTAGCAGCGGCGGGCAGCACCAGCGCCCGCCACTACTATTGGTAAAGTAGTGGCGGTCTGGACTGATGCCAGCACCGACCGCCACTACTTTACCAATAGTAGTGGCGGGCACTGGTACTGGCGTCAGCACCAGCCACTCTAGTGGCGGGCTTCTAATGGCCCACCACTACAGTGAAAAACTACAGTGCCACTACAGTAGCGATTTGTAGTAGTGGAGGCTTCAGGGTCCTCACAATCTTTTAGGACGAGTCACCTGGTCGCCCCACCAATAGTCCCTTCGCGTAGAGCCAAGAGCGAAATTACGCCTATAGGTGATGGGTAAGTCTAATACTTTGGTGTTTTGCTTTTTTCAAAAAAAATCTTTCAGTAAAATTACTTTATTTATTATATATTTCTAGATCTTGGATTGACTCTCGGTTTGACGGTACTTCGAGGGTCAGGCAGGTTAACCAGATATTGGGTAACCTATGTCGTCTGCAGTACCGAGGGGTGCTGATCATGCTGACCAATGAGCGGGTTCTATGCCAGACATGGCACCAATACCGGTTTGCTCCTGACGGGCTCCATGAAACTACCCAGGGGCGGTGTCTCATGACTTCTGGGTATGTGTTTTTTCATTCATTTTTTAGTTTTAACGCAAAGCTTTTGGAGTTACGGCACGTTACTAATCATGACTTTTGTAGTTATGTTTTTGCTTGCCAGAATGAGGCAAACACCATAATCATGCCCTTCAAGTCTACAACAACGATGCACACAAGGTGGTGAAGGATGCAATTTCGTATGCCCGCATTCAAGCGAACAATGCATACTACAAGGAGAAGCTAGGGCAACGAATGAGCAAGGCAATGGGTGCTTCAACAATATACTTGACTGAAGAACAATACCGTTGGGTAAACAATTCTAACTCTTTTAATCTTCAATTTTTGAGATTTATTTTCATATAATACAAAAGCTTAACATCTCTATTCAGGTGAGGATTCTGTGGTTTGCAAACCGCGAGGATGCCTACGTTAAATTCTGAAAGATTTGGTCTTCAACTGAATTCAAGAGGACTTCCGAGCAGAAAATATAATGTCGTGGAATGGATTCGAAGCACAAATATGGTGCCGATAGACATGTCCGTCATGCTAAATGCATGGTTGTAACACCCCGATTTATCAAATCGAGACATTATTGAATTTCCATAGAAAAACAATAATACAAGAGGTTCATCATGCGACAACGTACATACGACAATATCCATGGTACGCAGACCATATTTATTACATCAAAGTTTTAGTAAAAACAGTAATAAAATAATTAAACAGCGGCATGATGAACATCTTCTTCAGGATCTTTCTTCTCGACTGGGTCGCTACTCCAGACTGTCCTCATAGTAAGCATCCTCTGTGGGGTCCAACGGGTATGAGTACAAAAAGTACTCAACAAGCCACCGCAAATGCAAGTAATAATGCAGGATAATAAACAAGGAAGGGTAATGGCTAACATTGTGGAAAAGTACAGTTTCAGTTATTGCATTTAGTGTAATCATATTTTAATCATGCAGAAAGTAAACATGAATATCATCAACATCAACTAACTCGAGGGGTACAGTCAGCCCCACCTCGCTCAATAGTCCTTACATGTCAATCCATCATGCACATACATATTCAAAGTAAAGTAACTGGGGGATGTCACGCAACCCGCCCATGACCGCGGGCTCGGCTTTTCGAAAAGATTTAAGACTCTCAGGTGCAACTTGACCCATCTCCAAATGGTGGCCTCGGTTTGGAACAACCCATACCTTAGTTAGGACTTACCCACTAGACTTGTGGTTAGTACGTAAGTGTCTTGCAACGGATCCCTCAGACCGGTCCTTATAGTGCCCCGGGTGCTACCGACCAATGCCCTAGCTTGCACTCGGAACCCACCATGCATTCACTCACAACCACAACTCCAACACCGACAGAATTCCATAGATAAGAAACAATGGGGATCATATAGTAGAACCATGTACTACGACTCATTTTTATCCTATAGCGATCGTGTCGATACATTGGACACTAGCTAATAACATTTATCATATGGTGACAAGGAGTTTAGGCTAGAGAGCATGGCTTGGGTTGCACATCAAGGTCGGGGGATCCTAAGTAAATATATTGTAAGGGTTTCATTTGACTAATGCATGTATAGCCTATGTGTTTTAGCGATAGTTTAATCAAACATGGGATCAATATGCTCAAAAGATTGGTTTGGTGACTTGCCTTGTTCAGCAAAGGGAGAGGGAGGGACTTCGGGGAAGTACTCCGGCTCCTCGGCGACGTCGTAGTCTTTTTAATATAATAAAGTAAAATAAAATAAAATAAATACAACATTCAACCAAACAATATAACATCACATAATAATCACATAGGTTTAAGTTGGTTTGAATAAAAATAAATCAAGTTGTTAGGGTTCTGAAATTCAGTTTATAAATAATTTTAAAAGAAATTAAAATGAAGTGTTATCCTTTGAAAAAGGGTTTTAAAAGGGGTGATTCTCAATTTTAAGTTCTTTAATAAATTTAAAATGAAAGTTCCATAGAAAACTTAGTGATTTGTTCATATCAACAGGAAATAAATAAACACAAACTTTACTAGAATTTAAATAATTAAATTTACATTTTTAACCTAAGGGTATTTAAATGTTCATTTAAATAAACATGAAATGTCCAATGTAAACCTACTGTTTTTATTGTATAAACATGTAGAGAATAATATCATGAATTTTCTGAAATTGGAATGGCAATTTTTAGAGTTCAAATGCGCCAGATATGAATTTTACAAGTTTTAAACGTATTTATGAAATTCATTTTCAATTTTTAAACCCCTCGGGTCCACGGTGAGCCAGGCCCACGGTGAACCCGCGCACTATGCGCGTGCACCGGGTCGATCTGGACCGTTGGATCCAGATTCAACGTGCGCAGGCGAGGCGGGGCGCTTAAGTCGACGTGGACGGCCAGGATTAAAACGTTTGAACCGGTACGCGATGGACGGCTTAGATGCGATGCGGGGTTTTAAAACTAACGGACGCACGAGATTAAAACGTACCCCTTCGCCGAGATCTAACAGATCAGATTAAATCGCACGCGGGAATTAATCGTCACCGTCGGATCCAGATCGCACGGTCGTGCGTGAATCCGACACGGCACGGGTACTCGACCCGTGCCGGTCGTATTCTCCGACGACGGCGAGCGGGCCAGCGGCCACGGCGGGCGACGGCGATCGAGTCTAAGGCCTAAAACGGAACGAGGGTGCCATGGGGATCACGGGGGTACCCTTGCGGTGACGAACGGTCGATGGAGCTAGGCCGGCGATGAGCGGAGGCGGTGGAGGCGTTCGGGTCCTCGGCGGTGACGGCGATCCGGCGAGGTTCGTCGACGACGGAGTGGTCCTTGCGGTTGCAGTGGTGCGGTCGGCGAGGGCGGAGGGGGACTCCGGCGACGGCGATCGACGGCTGGAGGTCGGGCGGCGGTGTTGCGCTAAAGACCGAACGGAGGGCGCTCTGTTTGGTCTGAGTTCAATTGGACGCGTGAACCGAGCGCGGCGGGGGTGAGGGGTTTAAATAGGGTCGTCGGCGAGGGATAACGGGCGACGAATACAAGGAAAGGGGAGGGGAGGTCTTCAATGGCGCCGGTGAGCCTCAGCCATGCACGCGAGCGCTGATCTCGTGGTTTAATGGCGAGGGTTAACGGGGGGAAACGGTCGGGGGAACGCGGGGAATTCAATGCCGTCGAGTAATTAAGGTGAGGGGGGCGGCGAGAGCGAATCCGAGGTGAAGCTAGGGTTTCGGCCGGCGAGGGGGGGATTTGGGGGCGGATCCCGCGGGGAAGACGGGTCCGACAGGTGGGCCAAGGTGGTCAGCGGGCGCGGGCGAGCGAGGGTGGTGACTGACGGATGGGGCCGGGCTGTCGGGTGCGCGCGCGAGAGGAGGAAATCGGCGCCGACAGGTGGGGTCGGCTTGTCAGCCTAAGGCGCGCGAGGTAACGGGCTGGGTCGGCCGGGAGAGAGAGAAAGGAGGGGGAGGGGCCCATTACTGTTTTAAAACATTTTGAATAAAAATAATTCCAGATAATAAATTAAAATCTTAGGGCTACTTCCAAGGTTGGTAAAAATCTATAAAAATTCTCAAAATTATATTTTGGTCTTAGGATCATATACAAAAAGTTTCACCTCCTAATTTGACCATCTACTCTATGCTGTAGTTCAAAAGGGTATAAAAGAGTATTTGAAGTATTTTCAGAAATATAAATTCCAAGAAATTAAATTTTGTAATATTCTTATTGTTTTGAAAATTTGGGGTGTTACAAACCTATCCCCCTTACAAGAATCTCGTCCTCGAGATTGGAACGTTACTCGAATAACTCGGGATATTGGGCTTTCAGTTCGTCTTCCTTTTCCCAAGTGGCTTCCTCGGCGGGATGGTTGTTCCATTGAACCTTGCAGAAACGAACGACGCGGCTTCTGGTTACTCTCTCCTTGGTTTCTAAGATTTTGATGGGTTTCTCTATGTAGGTCAAGTCTTCTTGGACATTGAGCTGCTGAAGGTCGGCTTGCTCGGTGGGTACACGGAGGCACTTCTTCAGCTGCGAGACATGGAACACATCATGAACTCCTGCCAAGGATGGAGGCAGTTCAAGTTGATATGCCACTTCTCCCTATCGTCGGAGGATCTGGAAAGGTCCGACGTAGCGGGGTGCTAGTTTGCCTTTCATGTTGAACCTTTGAGTGTCACGGAGGGGAGTGACCCGGAGATAGACATAATCGCCCTCCTCAAAGGCTAGGTCTCTTCGACGGTTGTCGGCATAGCTCTTCTGACGGGATTGGGCTGCTTTCAATCGGTCTCTTATGATCTTAACCTTCTCTTCCGCTTCTCTTAATAGATCAGTCCCAAACAGTTGCGACTCTCCGGTTTGATCCCAGAGCAACGGCGTTCTGCACCTACGTCCATAGAGTGCTTCGAACGGGGACATTTGTAGGCTGGCTTGATAGCTATTGTTGTAGGAGAACTCCGCATAAGGTAAGTTCTTGTCCCACATTCCGCCAAAGTCTAGAGCACAAGCTCTAAGCATATCCTCCAATATCTGGTTGACCCTTTCGGTTTGACCGTCAGTCTGTGGATGATAGGCGGTGCTAAAGTTCAGCCAGGTGCCGAGTTCCTCTTGAAGGTTCTTCCAAAACTTGGAGGTAAACTGACTCCCACGGTCAGATACAATCCTCTTAGGAACTCCGTGAAGGCACACGATCCGGGTCATATACAACTCAGCCAACTTGGCGACGGTGTAAGTTGTCTTGACCGGAACGAAGTGAGCTACCTTGGTGAGTCGGTCGACGATCACCCAGATAGAGTCGTGACCAGCTTGGGTTCTGGGCAGTCCCGTGATGAAGTCCATTCCTATCTCTTCCCACTTCCATTCAGGGACCTTGAGAGGTTGAAGAAGTTCGGCAGGTCTCTGATGCTCTGCCTTGACTCGCCGGCATGTGTCGCACTTGGCCACATACTCAGCTATCTCCCTCTTCATGCTGACCCACCAATATTTTTCCTTCAGGTCTTGATACATCTTTGTACTTCCGGGATGGATGGAGTATAGAGTATCGTGGGCTTCTTGAAGGATGAGGGCCTTCAATTCAGGTTTGTCGGGTACGCAGATCCGGTTTCCGAACCAGATCGTACCATGCTCGTCCTCGGAAAATCCGGGGGCTTTACCCTTCCTCATGTTCTGCTGGATCTCCAGGATGTCCGGGTCTTCCCTATGCTTTTCTCGGATCTGGTCTATTAAGACAGGCTGAGACTCCAAGGCAGCGAGGTATGCTCGAGTGGTGATCCCTAGGTTTAGCCCTTCCATCTCCTTGTAGAGTAAAGGAGCTTGGTCCTGAATCATGATGGCATTGCAGTACCCTTTTCGACTAAGGGCGTCTGCCACCACATTCGCTTTGCCCGGATGATAATGGATGCCCTAGTCGTAATCCTTTATCAGTTCCAACCATCTCCTTTGCCTGAGGTTCAGATCTGGTTGGGTGAATATGTACTTGAGGCTCTTGTGGTCGGTGAAGACTTCACACCGATTTCCCACAAGGTAATGTCTCCATATCTTCAAGGCATGAACCACTGTTGCTAATTCTAGGTCGTGGGTTGGGTAGTTCAGCTCATGTGGTCTCAGTTGCCGGGAGGCGTAGGATATCACCTTCCCTTCTTGCATTAAGACGCATCCCAATCCTTTACGAGAGGCATCACAGTAGACGTGGAAGTCTTTCCGGATGTCTGGCAGAGTCAGAATAGGGGCTGACACTAGCTTCTTCTTGAGGGTCTGGAAGCTTTCTTCGCAGTCGGGGGTCCATTCAAACTTCACTTCCTTCTGCAGAAGTCTGGTCATAGGCTTGGCGATCTTGGAAAAATTCTCGATGAACCGGCGGTAGTATCCGGCCAATCCGAGAAAACTCCGGATCTCGGTCACGGTCGTGGGCTGCAGCCAGTTGGTTACCGCTTCAACGGTTGTTGGGTCCACTGCTATTCCTCCGGCAGATATAACATGGCCGAGGAACATCACCTCAGACGACCAAAATTCGCATTTGCTGTATTTGGCGTACAGTTGCTGCTCCCTTAGCTTTCCGAGGGTCAGACGGAGGTGAGTCTCGTGTTCTTCCTTGGTCTTGGAGTAAACGAGGATATCGTCGATGAATACCACGATGAACTTGTCCAAGAACTCCATGAATATATTGTTCATCATGTTCATGAAAAAGGCCGGGGCATTCGTGAGTCCGAACGACATCACGGTGTACTCGTAGAGTCCATAGCGGGAAGTGAAGGCAGTCTTGGGTATGTCTTCTTCCCTAATCCTCAACTGGTGATAACCTGACCTGAGGTCAATCTTGGAAAACACCGAGGATCCTTTCAGCTGATCGAACAGGTCGTCGATCCGAGGCAATGGGTACTTGTTCTTAATGGTTACGTGATTCAAGGCTCTATAGTCCACGCACATCCTCTTGGTCTTGTCCTTCTTCATGGCAAATATGACCGGTGCACCCCAGGGTGAGGTACTTGGTCGGATATACCCTTTTTGCTCTAGGTCTTCGATGTTGCTCTTGACTTTAGCTAGTTCATTAGCGGCCATCCGGTACGGGCGCTTGGAGATTGGAGTGGTCCCGGGAACAAGTTCGATTCTGAATTCGATGTCCCGCTTGGGAGGCATTCCGGGTAGATCTTCAGGGAAGACATCTGCAAACTCCTTGACTATAGGTACCTCTTCAAGAGCTATCGAGCGAAGGGATGCTCCGAGTGGTTTGCGACTGGTCATCCGAAAGGTGATGGTTGCGCCTTCAGGGTTGGTCACTGTGACGGATTTGTTGGCACAGTCGATCACTCCCTTGTGCTTCATCAACCAATCCATCCCTAGTATAAGGTCGAGTCCGGTGCATTGGATGAGGACTGGCTCAGCCCGAAACAGTACTCCTTGGATGTTAATTTAAACCTTAGGGTTGTATAAGCGGGCTAAGGTCCTATTGTCGGGAGTGGCAATCACCATGGGAATGGGTAGAGGGAGCACGTCCAGTTCATTTGTTTTCACAAAATCTTCCGAGACGAAGGAGTGTGTTGCTCCAGAGTCAAATAATATGACGGCTGGTACGGAATTCACAGTAAACGTACCGAGCACGACTTCAGGAGCCTCCTGAGCTTCCTCCGCGCTGATGTGGTTGACGCTGGCACGAACCACCTGGTTGGATACTGCGCCTTGGGTCTGCTTGGGGTGAGGACACTGGTGCGAATAGTGCCCTTCCTTGCGGCAGTTGAAGCCAACTACCGGCCTCCCTTGGCGATCCTTCAAGATCGGGGCCTTGGTGGCTGGTGTCGACTGAGCGGCCGGAGCTGGTGGAGCGGGGCGAGGATGCCCGGCGTTGGATCCACCGGTGGCGTGAGGTGGCCTGTAGGCGGGCCGAGGATGGTAGGCGGGTGCTGGCGGCGAAGGGACGAAGTGGGGCCTCTGAGAGTTTGCCTGCTGGTGCTTGAAGGCGATCATCTTCCTCTTCTTGAGGTCCAGCCTGTTTTGCTCAGTCTCTTGGATGAGTGCTTTGTTGACTAGCCGTTGGAAGTCGGCGTAGTCGGTGGCGACGAGCTGGATGGACAGCTCATCCTTGAGTCCCCGGAGGAACTTGGCTTGGCGAAGGGCGTCGGTGCGCACTTCCTCCGGTGCGTAGCGGGCTAGGCGGTTGAACTCATGGAGGTACTCCATGACGGTCCTGTTGCCTTGTTGCAGGTCGCGGAACTCCTGCTGTTTCACCGCGATGACACCGGCGGGGACGTGGGCGGCACGGAAGGCGATGGTGAACTCCGCCCAAGTCACCACGTGGTCCTCTGGCTGGGACTCACGATAGTTGTCCCACCATTCAGCGGTGGGACCCTGGAGCTGGTGAGTGGCGAAGGCCACTCGCTCCCGGTCGGTGCAGGGGAGGAGGTCGAGCTTCTTTCCGATGGTGCGAAGCCAATCTCCGGCCTCCATCGGGTTGGTGGTGCTCGAGAAGATGGGCGGGCGCACGCGCAGGAACTCCGAGAGCTGCGGAGCGGGCGCGGGTGCTGGTGCGCGAGGGGCGGGTTCCCCGTTCTGCAGACGGTCCAACTGAGCCTGTTGCTTCTGCATTTGAGTGAGGAGGGCGGTGATCAGTTGGTTCTGATTCGCCATCATCTCCGCCAAGGTGGGGTGGTTGGCGGAGGGCGACCCAGATTGACGCGGGCCCGTTGCACCCCAGTTGGGTACAACGCCCTCGGGCGCATCACGGCATCCTCCTGCTCCGTTGTTGGAACCGGTGTTCTGGTGGTCGGCCATCTTCTGAATATACATAGTGATAAAGCAAAAGATGACGAAACAATAATACAACCAAAAATATCATATAAGATTCAAGCACATAAATATATAGAGTGGTATAAATTGTTCATTACATCCAAGCTCTTATCCCATCTACAACACAACTCGTTGCAGACGGCACCACATACAAAATTATGATTTTTATTTAAATAGCGACTCCTAACGCCTACTCGCCACCGGAGGCGGTCTCCGTGCTCTCGGAACCATGAGTGTGCGGCTCCAGAGGGATGGTGGGCTCGAGAAAATTCTCGATGATGGAGTCGGAGACGAGGCCGGGGCGTGGTGTAGGGGCGCTGGTGGAGGGTCTGGCGGGGGAGGGTCGTGGCGGGATCCTCTTGGGGCGAGGGAGGGGCTCACGGATGGGCTTCTTCTTCCTTGGAAGAAGAGGAACCATCTCCGCAATATCCTTCTGCAGCTGCATGATCTTGCGCTGCAACTCACCATTCTGTTGGATCAAGTTCTTCGTTTCTTCACGAAGGAACTCAACCGCCTCATGGTGCTCGTCGGCGTCGAGCACCGCCTCGGTGTGGAGATCGTCCATAGCCTGTAGAAGACGCGACTGCCGGGCCATGACCGGATCACGCACGGAGTGAACTCCGAGGTAGATGCTACGGTGGGCTCCGGGAGTACGCTTCGGCACAAGCCAGAAGGAAGAGTTCTGAAGACGATCATCGTAGATCATCCTCAACTCCATGAGGGCCTGGAGAGCGACTCGTTGGCACGCGACATCGAAAGTCGGGCCTCCAAGTGCTGTGGTGTAGGGCGGCAGGTGTTCTCTGGAGCCGTGGAAGGTGAGGGAGACGTCGCAAGGCCCGGCGAACTCGTCGGGATACACTCCTTGGAATTCGGGTTCGAAGAGGAACCCGAGGAAGGTGAGCATCATACGGAGCTCCCGGACGAAGCCCTCGTAGTGGCGGCAGTAGCTGTGGACTTGGTAGACTGGCATCTACAAAATAGCAAGTTGAATAAAAGTGAGGAGAGGAACAAAGTTTATAAAGTAGATTTTCGAGAAATAATTTCCTGTGGCTAATGGCTAGGCGGGTCTGTTTGGCTTCCTACAGTCGAGTCGGCTCTGATACCATCTTGTAGCGCCCCGATTTATCAAATCGAGACATTATTGAATTTCCATAGAAAAACAATAATACAAGAGGTTCATCATGCGACAACGTACATACGACAATATCCATGGTACGCAGACCATATTTATTACATCAAAGTTTTAGTAAAAACAGTAATAAAATAATTAAACAGCGGCATGACGAACATCTTCTTCAGGATCTTTCTTCTCGACTGGGTCGCTACTCCAGACCGTCCTCATAGTAAGCATCCTCTGTGGGGTCCAACGGGTATGAGTACAAAAAGTACTCAACAAGCCACCGCAAATGCAAGTAATAATGCAGGATAATAAACAAGGAAGGGTAATGGCTAACATTGCGGAAAAGTACAGTTTCAGTTATTGCATTTAGTGTAATCATATTTTAATCATGCGGAAAGTAAACATGAACATCATCAACATCAACTAACTCGAGGGGTACAGTCAGCCCCACCTCGCTCAACAGTCCTTACATGTCAATCCATCATGCACATACATATTCAAAGTAAACTAACTGGGGGATGTCACGCAACCCGCCCATGACCGCGGGCTCGGCTTTTCGAAAAGATTTAAGACTCTGATCAGAGATGTACTACTGTACCCACAAGGCACGCACTCATCCCAAACGAGATGACCCATACCACGGGAACTCGTGCCAAAACCTCAATATGAGATGTTCCAAGCGATAACCACCCGCTCTAGGTTTCGCCGGCGCGCCGGGCCGCATCCCGGCTAACGTCGCACCCCCTTTTGCGCCACATTGGTACAAGTCACCCGCAGGTGCAACTTGACCCATCTCCAAATGGTGGCCTCGGTTTGGAACAACCCATACCTTAGTTAGGACTTACCCACTAGACTTGTGATTAGTACGTAAGTGTCTTGCAACGGATCCCTCAGACCGGTCCTTATAGTGCCCCGGGTGCTACCGACCAATACCCTAGCTTGCACCTGGAACCCACCATGCATTCACTCACAACCACAACTCCAACACCGACAGAATTCCATAGATAAGAAACAATGGGGATCATATAGTAGAACCATGTACTACGACTCATTTTTATCCTATAGCGATCGTGTCGATACATTGGACACTAGCTAATAACATTTATCATATGGTGACAAGGAGTTTAGGCTAGAGAGCATGGCTTGGGTTGCACATCAAGGTCGGGGGATCCTAAGTAAATATATTGTAAGGGTTTCATTTGACTAATGCATGTATAGCCTATGTGTTTTAGCGATAGTTTAATCAAACATGGGTTCAATATGCTCAAAAGATTGGTTTGGTGACTTGCCTTGTTCAGCAAAGGGAGAAGGAGGGACTTCAGGGAAGTACTCCGGCTCCTCGGCGACGTCGTAGTCTTTTTAATATAATAAAGTAAAATAAAATAAAATAAATACAACATTCAACCAAACAATATAACATCACATAATAATCACATAGGTTTAAGTTGGTTTGAATAAAAATAAATCAAGTTGTTAGGGTTCTGAAATTCAGTTTATAAAAAATTTTAAAAGAAATTAAAATGAAGTGTTATCCTTTGAAAAAGGGTTTTAAAAGGGGTGATTCTCAATTTTAAGTTCTTTAATAAATTTAAAATGAAAGTTCCATAGAAAACTTAGTGATTTGTTCATATCAACAGGAAATAAATAAACACAAACTTTACTAGAATTTAAATAATTAAATTTACATTTTTAACCTAAGGGTATTTAAATGTTCATTTAAATAAACATGAAATGTCCAATGTAAACCTACTGTTTTTATTGTATAAACATGTAGATAATAATATTATGAATTTTCTGAAATTGGAATGGCAATTTTTAGAGTTCAAATGCGCCAGATATGAATTTTACAAGTTTTAAACGTATTTCTGAAATTCATTTTCAATTTTTAAACCCCTCGGGTCCACGGTGAGCCAGGCCCACGGTGAACCCGCGCACTGTGCGCGTGCACCGGGTCGATCTGGACCATTGGATCCAGATCCAACGTGCGCAGGCGAGGCGGGGCGCTTAAGTCGACGTGGACGGCCAGGATTAAAACGTTTGAACCGGTACGCGATGGACGGCTTAGATGCGATGTGGGGTTTTAAAACTAACGGACGCACGAGATTAAAACGTACCCCTTCGCCGAGATCTAACGGATCAGATTAAATCGCACGCGGGAATTAATCGTCACCGTCGGATCCAGATCGCACGGTCGTGCGTGAATCCGACACGGCACGGGTACTCGACCCGTGCCGGTCATCTTCTCCGACGACGGCGAGCGGGCAAGCGGCCACGGCGGGCGACGGCGATCGAGTCTAAGGCCTAAAACGGAACGAGGGTGCCATGGGGATCACGGGGGTACCCTTGCGGTGACGAACGGTCGATGGAGCTAGGCCGACGACGAGCGGAGGCGGTGGAGGCGTTCGGGTCCTCGGCGGTGACGGCGATCCGGCGAGGTTCATCGACGACGGATTGGTGGCCGGCGTTGGGAGGTCCTTGCGGTTGCAGCGGTGCGGTCGGCGAGGGCGGAGGGGGACTCCGGCGACGGCGATCGACGGCGATCGACGGCTGGAGGTCGGGCGGCGGTGTTGCGCTAAAGACCGAACGGAGGGCACTCTGTTTGGTCTGAGTTCAATTGGACGCGTGAACCGAGCGCGGCGGGGGTGAGGGGTTTAAATAGGGTCGTCGGCGAGGGATAACGGGCGACGAATACAAGGAAAGGGGAGGAGAGGTCTTCAATGGCGCCGGTGAGCCTCGGCCATGCACGCGAGCGCTGATCTCGTGGTTTAATGGCGAGGGTTAACGGGGGGAAACGGTCGGGGAAACGCGGGGAATTCAATGTCGTCGAGTAATTAAGGTGAGGGGGCCGGCGAGAGCGAATCCGAGGTGGAGCTAGGGTTTCGGCCGGCGAGGGGGTGATTTGGGGGTGGATCCCGCGGGGAAGACGGGTCCGACAGGTGGGCCAAGGTGGTCAGCGGGCGCAGGCGAGCGAGGGTGGTGACTGACGGATGGGGCCGGGCTGTCGGGTGCGCGCGCGAGGGGAGGAAATCGGCGCCGACAGGTGGGGTCGGCTTGTCAGCCTAAGGCGCGCGAGGTAACAGGTTGGGCCGGCCGGGAGAGAGAGAAAGGAGGGGGAGGGGCCCATTACTGTTTTAAAACATTTCTGAATAAAAATAATTCCAGATAATAAATTAAAATCTTAGGGCTACTTCCAAGGTTGGTAAAAATCTATAAAAATTCTCAAAATTATATTTTGGTCTTAGGATCATATACAAAAAGTTTCACCTCCTAATTTGACCATCTACTCTATGCTGTAGTTCAAAAGGGTATAAAAGAGTATTTGAAGTATTTTCAGAAATATAAATTCCAAGAAATTAAATTTTGTAATATTCTTATTGTTTTGAAAATTTGGGGTGTTACAATGGTAAGACCAACACTTGTCACTTTATCTATATATAAATTGTAATGCGACTAACTCATATAAACTGTACAGGAAGCTAAATCTGGCAATGTGCCAAGTGACATCGAGGTCTATGCTTTTAGTCACAATGGCAATGTTAGCAATGTTAAGAGTTTGCATCATTTTTCTCCTTCTAATCGGACATGTTATTTTTTGCAGTCGCAATATGGTCAACACATGGTTCAACTCCATGGAGAGGACTATGATTGGCGGAGAGAACCTGTCGACCCAATGGGCGTGTACTCCAGTGGAGTTGGAAAAACCCATGGACGGTGAGACGATGTTTTTCTCAATGTTTTGTGTATGGTATTGTAAGGGTAACTAACTTATTCAATGTTGCAGGTACTCCATGTTCAATGGAGTTATTGACTCGAGGGCGGTGAGTGCTAAGAAGTCATCTCAATCATCACAAAGCTCCGTCAGAGTTGGCTCTAGCCGTTGTCGCTCAGAAGCAAACCCGGAAGTGGTTCAGCTGAGGGAGGAAATGAGGCAGTGTGATGACCACATAAGGCAGCAACAAGAGTATTATACCGCCTACTTAACACAACAGCAGGCAATGGTGCAAGTAAGTTTAGTTTACTGTGTTGCGGTTATAAAGTATTTAGCAATAGGTTTAGAACTAACTGATTGCATTACAACATGTGTAGCAAATGGCCCAACAGCTTCATAGATTTGACATGTCCTTGTTCCAACCGCTACCTGCCCAGCCACCACCACTTCCATTTGTTCCTCCTCCTGCAGCTGAGGTACCTCCTGACATATTGTTATTTGAGTTACTTTAGTTAGTTAAGATACTTAAGTTAGCGTTTAGAAGGTTATTTGAGTTTTTTCTCTAATTTTGTCTATTCCTTCAGAGTTTCCGTACGCCCGGTCAGGATGGAGCCTCCGGAGCAAATGTGGATGAAGCGGGAGGCAGCGGCGGCGCCCACGACCCAAATGTGGGCGATAAGTGAGTATGAATGTAATATGTGAAGTTTGAATTGAATATGGATGTGATATATGCATTTTAAATATGAATTTGGATGTGTTATGTGACTTTGGACGTGAATTTGGATGGGATATGTGAATTTGGATGTGTTATGTGATTTTGGATGTGATGTGTGAAGTTTGGATGTGAATTTGGATGGATACGTGAATTTGGATGTGAGATGTGATTTTGGATGTTATATGTGAAGTTTGAATGTGATTTTGTATGTGATATGTGAATTTTGTTGTGATATGAGAATTTGGATATAAATTGTGATTGAATGTGAGTGTGAATAGGGGAACCAGGAAAAACAAAAAAATACCAGCTAATTTACGTTGGCCTTTACCATAGCCAACGAAAGTTAGCTGTTTTCATCCACGTCGGTAGAAACAGCTAACTTCCATCGGCTAGGGTAAAACCCGATGGAAGATAGCGCAGTCTGCAATGTCAACAGAGGCGTGCTAACTTTTGTCAACTAGACTGGCTGACGGAAGTTAACGCGCCTCTATTGACGTGGCAGAATTCCGTGCAATCTTCCATCGACCACGTGAAGCCGACGGAAGCTATCTAACTTTAGGTGGTGGCCGACGGAAGATAGCTAACTTCCGTCGAAGCGCTTCCATCGGCCATATGCCGACGGAAGTTAGCCTTTTGCCGACAGAAGATAGCTTCTTCCGTTGGGAAAGGGCTATCTTCCATCGGTCGATGGAAGTTGTCTAGATTGTTATAGTGTAACCCCTAAGAAGTTCGGGCCCTCTAGCTTCTCCTTAAGCTCGAAGTGCAAACCATTAAACGCTAAGTCGGCCAAATCTCTCTCGAAAATGTTCAAGCTAAACATCGGTTTCTGGTGTCTATAAATCACCTGATGTAGTCGAAGACAGTCTCATTATACTTTTGTTTAACTGATGTCAAGTGCGAGAGTCTAAGTTTAGTTTCTCCAGTGTAAAAGTAATCCAAAAATTTCTGCTCTAAATAGGCCCATGTCTGAACGGAGTTCGGCGGTAGCGCCAAAAACCAAGTGAAAGCAGTGTCGGATAGTGACAAAGACAGTAGTTTAAGCTTAAAAGCGTCCGACCCACTAGCTTCACCACACTATGCTAGAAACTGACCTATGTGCTCCTAGGTAGTTTTATTACTCTTGCCATTCAATTTGGTGAACTCAGGAACCCTAAAACCGTGACGATATGGGATTGTGTCATAATGGTCTAGTATGGCTTGTGGTAAACCCTAGTATGATCTCGGGGTGTGAAGCCCATGCACTCTCTGAAAAGCGCACAAATACGCACATATATGTCATCTATGCCTCTCTCCTATGCGCGCCTCTCGTGTGGGGTCGCGACACGTGGTGTCCTATCGGCGTGTTGGCCATATGGCTCTTCCTGGTGGTTCTCTGCTGGTGCTGGCTCATAATACGGGACATTCTCAGGACTATGCGAGTATGCAGGAGCAGGAAGCGCGAGTAGCGTGTGTATAGGTAGCATAGGTGCAGGCTGGAGCTGCACATAAAATACCATAGGGTCGGTCTGACTGGTCTGGTAGCTGGTCTGACCAGCTGTTGTTAGAAACTTAGTGGGCTAGCGTGCAAGCTCTGAGCTATGGGTTGACACATGCTGGTCTGACCGGCCTGATGGCCGGTTTTACCGACAAGGAAGGGTGAGGTCTCGACCCAAGATGGAGAGGTTGTAGACGCAACACTTTTTCCCATACTCCCATCGGTTTTACTGTGTATGTGGTGAATAGGGGTATGCTAGCAATCTGAGTCTGAGAAGCGGACTTAGAAAAGTCAAATCTCTTAAACATAGCCTCCATCCTATAGTCGACCTCGATCCCTAGACGGTTTGCAAAAGTAGCACTAACTTCCTGGTCTACTGTTGTGATGATCATTTGCATGTCTGAGGGGGATAGAGAAGGGGATGGTGGCATTACGTTATGCATGGAGATGCTAGGGAGATTAGGGCACGTTTGATGAAGCCCGCACGAGTCTTCATGTAGCGCCCAAGCATGAGGGCGTGCAACTCCCCCATCTTGGCCTCGATCTTAGCACTATCCTCCTTGGAGATATCATCGATGGTGGGGAGGATGGCATTATCATCGTCGATCTTTGTTCTCCCTGTCAAGTTCGCCGATGTAGAAGGTACCATTGATGTAGTCGTAGTAGTTGTACCCGTTGTCGACGTAGTCATGCTTAGCGTGTATGTCCCCAATGGAGTCGCCAAAAAGTGTATTGATGCTAAAATCTGTTGATAAAGAACCAACGGACACCGACGTCAATTCGATAATCCAAAAGCGCGCTAACGCCTAGGGTTGGCCCGCTAAACATCTTGTGATGCTCACACCGTGTACCAACAACCCTTGACCATGACAATGGAAATAAATGGAGTTGCCAGGCAATCAAATAATACCAAAATAATATTATTTAACTAACCGAAGTATGGGGAGAGTGACCAAACCAGCCAAGTTAGGGCAAGTTAGACCGAAGTGTACCCGGTGGTCAGACCGGCCAAGGCGGGCTGATAAGACAGATAGCAAACCGCTGGTCAGACTGGCGATGCGAAGGGATCACCAAATGGGTCCTTAGGCATGTACAACATAGGATGACTGAAGGGGGCCTTCGTTACTTGGTCGGTCGGACCGGCCTCCGGCCGCTGGTCAGACCGATGTGTGCTAGCGGAGGACTCCTGCACTCGATGCGAAGGATGGCTAAAGTGGGGCTCCAGCATTTGGTTCAAAGACTGGTGAGGAGCCATGCTGAATAGCGTGGGCCTCATGGCTCCAGAAGTGATGAGTCATTGTCAACGATAGCCAAAGAGGACAGAAGAAGAAGAGATCTGCTGTTTCATGGGCCGCGTGTGACTCAGGTACACGGGCAGCAAGCGACTGTCGGGCAGAGGAGGCTGCGAAGTCGGGCTGGCCCAATCCGGGTACATGGGCCAGAAGCAGTAGAAGACCCACTCGACTGTTGACCAGGATTGACTCAGGTACACGGGCGGTGAGTGATTGCCGGGCTGAGAGAGCTGCGGAATCGGGCCGGCCCAATCCGGGTACCTGGTACAAAGTCGGTGGAGGCTTTGTCAGTTTCGGCGCAAAACTGACAACCATTTGATCTTGTATCCGACTGTCCAGAAGAGAAGCCGTAGTCGCTACGAAAACTTAGCTTCCGGATAAGTCATCTGTTACTCTAGGCCCACAGTCAGTCAGTCGTGTCTGTAAAAATACCTAAGGGTAGTAGAGTCTTTTCCTTTATTTTTGAGTCTGTAAAAAACCCTAAGGGGCTGGTAGAATATTCCTAGTGTTGGGCTGCCTATAAATAGGACCCCAATCCCTAGGGTTTGGACTACCCTTCTAGAAATCACTTTTGCATCATTCATTGGGTCATTTTGCCTCTCACGTTTTCTCTCTCTCCTGTGTGCGCCACCAGGCACTTGTTCTTCCTTGGTTACTGTGCATTTATTTTACTATTGGGAGATTGAATTCCTTGTTCTTTACTGAAGCGTGTGCATTTATTCCACTGTTTCAAGAAGCTTCGGTTGGGTGAGCCGTGTTGATTTTATTCCTGAGAATGTCCATCTCTTGCGTGTGTTCTTCGTGAGAAGTAGTACTAGTTCTTGCTCTTGCAAGTAGTACTGCTACTGTAGCTACAGTACTTGCTGCCAGCTTTTTACCTTCTACTGTACTGCCTTTTTGATCGAAGCAGATTGGAGTAAATGCCTTTTTGACTGTTTCTGCGAAGTCATTTTTCTTTGTTCGAAGCCCCTCAGCTCCGTGAGGCAGGCTTCGATCTAACATTTTCAAAGCTTTCGTTCAAACTGCGAACTTCGGTTTTTGTGTCTGAGTTGCTAGCTTCGAAGTTCTTTCTGAATGGACAGCATCGCATACTTCGAACAAGCATACTCCGAATCTATCTGTTCGAAGTGCACACTTCGTTAGGCTTCGAAGTTGGGTTCGAAGCTTGTCTTTTCTGATAGACTTCGCTTGGATTTCTTTGTGGCGTGTCAGCCTTCGGTTCTCTTTCCGAAGCTTTCTCTGTTCGAAGATAGAGGGTAGGCTTCGGACCTGGTTTTCTGTCGTGTGACAGACTTCGCTTCTTTGTTCGAAGATTGTCCTTTTGTGAGTTGTGTTTGAAGCTTTCTGTTCGAAGGTTAGCTTCGAAGTTTTCTGTTCAAAGCTGTGTTCGAAGTTTTGTCTTCGAAGTGCACACTTCGACGCAGGCTTCGACTCAGTCATCTTGCTCCGAAGCTCTTGGTTCGAAGCTGTGTTCGAAGCCTTGACTTCGAAGTACATACTTCGAACCAGGCTCCGGCATTGTCATACTTCGCTCCAAAATACACTTCGCAACTTGCCACTTCGAACTAGGCTAGATCGAGTCACCTTCGGCATCTCGGACAGACTCCGTCACCAACCTCCGAAGCAGACCTCGACGTGCGAAGGGGGCTTCGCCAAGTTCCGAACAGGAGACAAATTTGGACAGTAACTTCTCTTTTCATCTTACACATACTTAGATCATTTCTTTGAGAAGTTTAGGCCTGTTACAACTTGTTCATCTGCCTAGTTGCACTACTTTAGTTTTACACTGTTTATCATCAGTTGCTTCTAGGTTAGAAACCTTTAGACTTAGGCTTTCTGTTTATTTTCTGCTGCGTAGTCTGCTGAGGTGCGTTGGGTATTGGGAGCAGGCCATTGATTCGAAAGAATTTTTTAAGGCGCCCATTCACCCCCCCCCCCCCTCTGGTCGCTACTTTCGGTCCTACAAGTGGTATCAGAGCAAGGTTAGGGTTTTCAATACCTTAACCGGTTCTAAACCCCAGTAGTGACCATGACGTCTCCTGGCAAGGTCCCGTCCTTGGAAGCCTATGGCTATAATTATTGGAAGACTCGCATGCGAGCCTATCTCATGAGCCAGGGTTCGGACATATGGGACATTTGCGTTCACACCACGTTTGTCATTTTGCCAGTTACTGAGCAAGGTACAGCTGGTATCATTGCTCAGCATCTAAGCAACAATAAGGCTGTGAACATTTTGTTTTCTGGTTTAGGTCCCACTGAATTTGAGCGTGTGAGTCATCTCTCCACTGCGAGAGATCTGGGCTACCCTCAAGGCACACCATGAGGGAACAGCACAGGTCAAGGCTCGGCTCTATCAGACCTACCGGCGTGAATATGAGAATTTCACACAGAAGCTGGGTGAATCTGTTGAGGCTTTGTTTGGTCGCTTTCAGTCGATCATTAACAAGCTTCGGGACAACAAGGCTGAGGGTGCTCAGCTAGTCTCAGATCACGAGCAGGCGCTCAAGGTTCTCCATACCTTGGACCCAAAGATCTGGGAGATCAAGGTATCCTCTATCATTGAGAGCACTTCTTACGATACTTTGACCATTTCTGAGTTGTTTAGCAAGCTAAAGGCCACTGAGGTAGATATCCAGTTGAGATCAAATCTCACTAGCTCTGGATCAAAATCCCTGGCCCTTGCTACACCTTCTGTTGATCCCTCTGCTGTGAGCTGTGCTGGGTTCTCTTTGATGTCTATCACTGAGGACCAGCTTGAGTTGTTGGGAGATGATGACTTGTGTCTTTTAACAACCGGGTGCGTCGTGTCTATGATAAAAGAATGTTCAAAAGACACGACACAAAATCCGGATGCTTTGAATGTGGTGATCCAGGACACTTCATCGCCGACTGCCCCAAGCGCAATGGATACAAGAAGGGCACCGGTGGCAGCTTCCACGACTCCGGCAAGCATGAGAACCCTTCCTTCAACAAGGGCAAGCCGAAGACCCGGTTCTTCAAAAAGGCCCTGAAGGACTACCGGCGAGAGAACAAGAAGCGCGACAAGGCCTTCTTCGCCGAGATGGAGAAAAGCTACTCCAAGCGGTCCACGTCCTCGTCCTCTTCATCGAGCTCAAGCGATGAGGAGATCGCCATCAGGAAGGGGAAGGACAAGGATGATCCGGCGGGCCTCTGCTTCATGGCTTTCGGGGACAAGCCAAAGAGCCGCTCACACCAGCGCCGAAGATCCCGCAAGAGCTTCTGCTCAATGGCTCTTGGGGATAGAGAAGAAAAGAGCTCCTCCGACGACTCCGACGACGACAAAAAGGTATCATCCTACGAGCGTGAAATCATTGATTTACTTGAAAACAGTCATCAGGAGTTGAAATATCGGGAAAAACTGCTTAGGGGGGCTAAGAAAAGGATAGACGAGTTAGAAAGTGAGCTTGCCGTAGCCAACGGTAGAATTAATAGTCTATCTTCTTCCCCTTGCTTGGGTGATAGCAGTGAGTGCCCGAAGTGTGAGGTGCTTCTGTGTGACCTGTCGACTCTGAAGTCCAGGTACACAGAAAGGGTTGATGAGAGGGACGCTTTGGCCACTGAGCTTGAAAGCGCTCAGCTGGAGCTGAAAGATGCTCAAGCCACTGTCATCGCACACTGTGTTGATTGCCCATCTCATCTAGCTGCCTTAGCTGAGCTGAAATCCAAGGGTAATGAACATTTGGGTGACTTGGAGAGGTTGAGAGCTGAGCTTGCCCAGACTAGGCTAGAGCTTGAGACACTGTCAGTTCCACCCACTGTTTGTGAGAACTGCCTGTCTCTTAGAATGGAATTAATTAAACTGAAAGCCGAGAAGTCTGTCCAAGTAGAGAGTGAGTGTGAGACCTGCTTGTCTCAGGTGGAGGTTCTAGCTTCTTTGAGAGAGGAGCTAGCAGATTCTCAAAATGAAAACTTTTACCTCCGTTCTATCCTGAGTTGGATCAGTGCCAGAGAGCCACAACTTGGCATGATGATCCAGCAGTTCAAGAGGCAGGATGGGTTTGGGGTAGGTTACACCTACACCAAGGCTGACTTTGAGAGTGCCATTAGCCGGGCAGTGGAGTGGAGTAAAATGACTCCAGAGCAGAGGTATCCCAAGACTCACTCCACTGAGTCTTCCCAGGCTTGTCAGCCCAAGGATGGAGTGATCCATGAACCACCTAAAGCTCCACCCAAGAAACCTATCTGGGTTCCAAAGCCCAAAAATATCCACACTTCTCTTGACTCTCTTCCTGGACCCTCTCAGCCCAAGAAGACCACACCAAACACTACCAAGCCCAAGAATCCTAAACCTCAATCACTTCCCAAGAAGCCCACCTATCATTGTGAGTACTGTCAGAGAGAAGGGCATCTTGCGGAGTTCTGCTTCAGGAGGAAGCGGGTTGAGAGAGCAGAGAGGGCTCGTAGTGATCAGGAGAAGTTCTACCAGCAGGGTGGTAGACTGCGTGTTCCTCGGCGCGGGGAGAGGCTGGAGGCCAAGCCGCGTCGTGTAGGTGGTGGTAGAGGAGATGGCTTTCTTGCCCGTGCTCCAGTTGGTGGTATCCGTTCCGGCAGAGTTCCAGACTGTGTTGGCTACGGTTCTGGACCTCGTGACCGCAGGGTTAGGCAAAACCGAGGACCACGCTTTGAGCCGCGTTTTGGTCCGAACTCTTTTGATGGTTTTCGCTTTCCATCTTTTGAGCAGATGGCTCGACACTGGTTTAGCTCTTTTGCTAAACCTGGTGCCGGACCATTTGCTCCCACTTACAGACATTGATTGTGCAGGACCGGGGACTGGAGGATGTTTGGATCATGGACTCAGGATGCTCTCGCCACATGACGGGACATCGCAGATGGTTCTCCAGTCTCACTCCCCCGAGCTCCAAAGAATATATCACGTTCGGGAACAGCGGTCAAGGGAAAGTAAGTGGCATAGGCTCAATTAGCATTTCAGATCATTTCTCTTTAAAGAATGTTGCTTTGGTTAAAAATTTGAACTTTAATTTAATCTCTGTGTCGCAACTTCTTGAGGATGGTTTGGAAGTGCGTTTTAAGAAGGGCAATTCTTCTGTGGTTGATTCTAGAGGGTCTTTGGTTTGTCAGATTTTACCCTTCGGTAAAGTTTTTCAAATTGACTTCTCTAGTTCTTTTGGCCCTTCTCGCTGTTTGATTGCTGGATCTTCTTCTGAGCTCTGGAAGTGGCATAGGAGGTTAGGTCATTTGAGTTTTGATCTGCTAGTCAGGTTAAGCTCTATGGACCTCATCCGAGGATTGCCCAAGCTTAAAATGGAGAAGGATCTAGTTTGTCATCCCTGTCGTCATGGGAAAATGGTTGCTGCTTCTCACTCACCTGTGACTCAGGTGATGACTTCGTATCCAGGCGAGCTTTTACATTTGGACACTATAGGTCCAGCTCGGGTACGCTCAGTCGGTGGGAAGTGGTATGCACTTGTGATTGTTGACGACTTTTCTCGATTCTCGTGGGTTTTCTTTTTGGAGTCTAAGGATGAAACTTTTCAATTTGTCCATGATCTGATTTTGAAGCTGAAGAATGAGAACAATGGTCGGATGCGAGCAATTCGCTCCGACAACGGCTCTGAGTTCAAGAACTCTCAGTTCTTCAGCTTCTGTAGTGATCAGGGTCTGGACCATCAGTTTTCTTCTCCTTACACTCCCCCACAGAACGGCGTTGTGGAACGAAAGAACCGCACGCTATTTGAGATGGCCAGGACGATGCTCGATGAGCACAGGACTCCTAGGCGTTTTTGGGCTGCAGCCATGAACACGGCTTGCTATCTGGCCAACCGCATTTTTCTTAGAGCTTACATTGGTAAGACATCATATGAGTTGCGTTTTGGCAGACAGCCCAAGGTGAGCCACTTGCGAGCGTTTGGCTGCAAGTGCTTTGTGCTCAAGAAGGGAGGGCACTTGGACAAGTTTGAGTCTCGTTGCTGGGATGGTGTTTTTCTTGGTTATGCTTTGCATTCTCGAGGTTTTCGTGTTTGGAACCTCGAATCCCAGCTGCTTGTTGAGACTTGTGAAGTTTCATTTGATGAGTCCTTGCCTTCTTTGACTCCTTCTTTTGAGCTTTCTGGTGATGATGAGCTCGGAGAGTCTATCTTTGAGGAAGATGAGGATACTCCAGCTGCTGATGAGGGTGGGCCTTCTGCATCCCCCGCAGAGCCCACACCTTCTGAGACTTCGACTGATGATGAGGGCGGACCTCTGATCACTTCTTCCACTTCGATCGAGCCCCCTCAGTCGAGTCCAGAGGTGCCAGCTGCTGACTCCGGTGAGGTGACTTCAGATCACCAGGGAACCCGAGCAGTTCAGCGTGACCATCCCTCAGAGCTCATCATAGGTGATCTGACTGAGAGAACTTTGCGTTCTTCTGCCTCTCTCGCTGTGTTTGCTGAATCTGCGTTTGTTGCATCTTTTGAGCCCAGAGACGTTTCTCATGCTCTTTCTGATTCTAATTGGATTAATGCTATGCAAGAAGAGCTTGAGAATTTTGTCCGTAATCGGGTTTGGACACTAGTTGAGCCGCCACCAGGATGCAACCCCATAGGCACCAAGTGGGTGTTCAAGAACAAACAAGGTGAAGATGGGGTTGTGGTGCGTAACAAGGCTCGACTAGTTGCCCAGGGATATTGCCAGAAGGAAGGTATTGACTTTGAAGAAACCTTCGCTCCTGTTGCCCGTCTTGAGTCCATTCGTATTCTTCTAGCTTTTGTCGTTTCGAAGGGTTTTAAGCTTTTTCAAATGGATGTTAAGAGTGCTTTTCTGAACGGGTACATAGAAGAGGAGGTTTATGTTAGGCAAACCCCCCGGTTTTGAGGACCCTAAGTTTCCTCGACATGTTTTTAAGTTGCACAAAGCTTTATACGGTTTGAAGCAAGCCCCCAGGGCTTGGTATGACCGGTTAAAGCAATTTTTGTTGGGGAAGGGCTTTGTGATGGGTTCTGTGGACAAAACTCTTTTCTTGCTCAGAGATGCTTCAGATTTCTTAGTCGCTCAGATTTATGTGGACGATATTATATTTGGCGGTACTACTGATTCTCTTGTGTCCAAGTTTTCTAAGCAGATGCACAGTGAGTTTGAGATGAGCCTCATGGGTGAGCTCAATTACTTTTTAGGGCTCCAGATCAAGCAGACCAAGGACGGCACCTTCATCCACCAAGGTAAGTACACTCGTGATATGCTTAAGAAATTTGACTTTGGTGGTGAATTGAAGCCGCAGATGACCCCGATGGACACTTCTGGGGGTCTGGACAAGGATGAGAGCGGCGTCAAGGTCAATGAAAGGGAATTTCGAGGGATGATCGGTTCGCTGTTGTACTTGACGGCAACAAGACCAGACATTCAGTTCGCCGTGGGACTTTGCGCACGTTTTCAGTCTTCACCACGCGCGTCTCACCGGCAGGCTGTCAAGCGCATTTTCAGGTATCTCACCTATGCGCCTGATCTTGGTCTTTATTATTCAGCATCATCATCTCTTGATTTATCTGGCTTTTCGGACGCTGACTTTGGTGGGTGTCGGTTGGATCGCAAGTCGACTTCCGGTACTTGCCAGTTTCTTGGTTCTTCCCTTGTATCTTGGTCTTCTCGAAAGCAATCTGGAGTTGCTCTTTCGACCACAGAGGCTGAGTACGTAGCTGCTGCTAGCTGCTGCTCACAGTTGGTTTGGATGATTTCCACTCTACGAGATTTTGGGTTGTTCTTTCCTACCAGAGTTCCATTGTTTTGCGACAGCACCAGTGCTATTAGTGTAGGGAAAAACCCGTGTCTCCATTCAAAAACCAAACATATTGATGTGCGCTTTCATTTCCTACGGGATCAATATGAGAAAGGTGTCATTGACCTTGTTCATGTTGATACCCATCATCAGTTGGCTGACATTTTCACCAAACCCCTAGATCAGTCTACTTTTGAGCGTTTACGAGGGGATTTGGGTGTTGTGTATCCTTTTTAGGATATTTTGCGTCAGTTTTCTTTCTTCTTTACTCTTTTCTTGAGTCTTTCTGTGTGTGTTCATATCTTGCATATTCACATATCACACTTTTGAGCTTGCTTCTGTTATATGATTGAACTGCTTTACTTATTCTAGCTGGTACATGCTTTTGATTACTTGTCGATGATCATGCTTTGCTTCAGTTCAAATGATATGCTGATATCTGTCATATGCATGGCTTTTATGCTTTAAAATTAAAAAATGATCACCATTGCTTCTGGTAACTAGCATGCGTAGGCTGAATGTTCTTGCTATCTGTTACATGCCTTGTAGCTAGTTTTTGACTTAGATGCAAATATGCAATTTGGACATCTGGATGCTTTAAACATGGAAATGTGCTATAAAAATGATGAAAATTCGAGAACAATGAAAATTCCATGCCTTTTTTGTGCATAACTTGAAAAGATCCAGGTGGGTTTGCTTTGTCGCATTACATTTGTTCTGGACTGCATACCATAGCACTTTGGTATGAACTAGGACAGTGTAGTGTATGCCAAGACCAATGTCTTAAGCTTCTGATGGTCCAGATCTGGCCTAGGCTTGACGTGGTCGGTCAGCATAAGGTTTGACATGCAAATAACCCCTGGCAAAAATGAAAAAGGAAAAAGAAAAAGCTTGAAAATTGAAATGATAACAAGTTTGCTGAAGCACTTTGTTTCTGAACAAAGCTTATCTTGGTAGATATCAGTTAGCTTTTGCATCTCATGTTTTACCTTGCTTGTTTTACTGGAAAATGTGGTGATGTTTTTTGTTTGCAAAAACTGAAAAGTGCGTGCTAATGGCTTTCTTTAGATATCATCTGTTGCACTGATCATGCCATGTATCTTAGACAGTATCTCTTTTGCTATACTTGTTAGATGTTGTAATTGCAGTCAATCATATTTGAGAAGCATGCTTTCTACACTCCTTATGCACTCCAGTTGAATTCACTGCATATTTGAGGGGGAGTTGCATTTCAGGGGGAGTGTGTGTCTCTATTGAGTGCTTGATGAGTTCACTTGTCAACAAGGGGGAGAAAATGTGGGATCAAAGTTTAAGGGGGAGTTTTTACTCTGTTGATATCCTTGTTGTTCTGAAATCGCACTCATTTTTGAGCTTTTACGTTTTGGTTAACCATAATGACCGCTTCTTGCTTTTGTTCGGCTTTTGGTCATTAGGATTAAACTTTTACCTTATTTTTCTTCTTCTTTGTTTTCTTGTGTTTTGTTTTCGTGTTTCCACATTTGTTCGCAGGTGCTGAAGAGCTGAAAAAGAGGAGTGTTGACAATGCACTCATCAAGGGAGAGATTGAGGAGCCATGCTGAATAGCGTGGGCCTCATGGCTCCAGAAGTGATGAGTCATTGTCAACGATAGTCAAAGAGGACATAAGAAGAAGAGATCTGCTGTTTCATGGGCCGCGTGTGACTCAGGTACACGGGCAGCAAGCGACTGTCGAGCAGAGGAGGCTGCGAAGTTGGGCTGGCCCAATCCGGGTACATGGGCCAGAAGCAGTAGAAGACCCACTGGACTGTTGACCAGGATTGACTCAGGTACACGGGCGGTGAGTGATTGCCGGGCTGAGAGAGCTGCGGAATCGGGCCGGCCCAATCCGGGTACCTGGTGCAAAGTCGGTGGAGGCTTTGTCAGTTTCGGCGCAAAACTGACAACCGTTTGATCTTGTATCCGACTGTCCAGAAGAGAAGCCGTAGTCGCTACGAAAACTTAGCTTCCGGATAAGTCATCTGTTACTCTAGGCCCACAGTCAGTCAGTCGTGTCTGTAAAAATACCTAAGGGCAGTAGAGTCTTTTCCTTTATTTTTGAGTCTGTAAAAAACCCTAAGGGGCTGGTAGAATATTCCTAGTGTTGGGCTGCCTATAAATAGGACCCCAATCCCTAGGGTTTGGACTACCCTTCTAGAAATCACTTTTGCATCATTCATTGGGTCATTTTGCCTCTCACGTTTTCTCTCTCTCCTGTGTGCGCCGCCAGGCACTTGTTCTTCCCTGGTTACTGTGCATTTATTTTACTGTTGGAGATTGAATTCCTGTTCTTTACTGAAGCGTGTGCATTTATTCCACTGTTTCAAGAAGCTTCGGTTGGGTGAGCCGTGTTGATTTTATTCCTGAGAATGTCCATCTCTTGCGTGTGTTCTTCGTGAGAAGTAGTACTAGTTCTTGCTCTTGCAAGTAGTACTGCTAATGTAGCTACAGTACTTGCTGCCAGCTTTTTACCTTCTACTGTACTGCCTTTTTGATCGAAGCAGATTGGAAGTAAATGCCTTTTTGACTGTTTCTGCGAAGTCATCTTTCTTTGTTCAAAAGCCCCTCAGCTCCGTGAGGCAGGCTTCGATCTAACATTTTCAAAGCTTTCGTTCAAACTGCGAACTTCGGTTTTTGTGTCTGAGTTGCTAGCTTCGAAGTTCTTTCTGAATGGACAGCATCGCATACTTCGAACAAGCATACTCCGAATCTATCTGTTCGAAGTGCACACTTCGTTAGGCTTCGAAGTTGGGTTCGAAGCTTGTCTTTTCTGATAGACTTCGCTTGGATTTCTTTGTGGCGTGTCAGCCTTCGGTTCTCTTTCCGAAGCTTTCTCTGTTCGAAGATAGAGGGTAGGCTTCGGACCTGGTTTTCTGTCGTGTGACAGACTTCGCTTCTTTGTTCGAAGATTGTCCTTTTGTGAGTTGTGTTTGAAGCTTTCTGTTCGAAGGTTAGCTTCGAAGTTTTCTGTTCAAAGCTGTGTTCGAAGTTTTGTCTTCGAAGTGCACACTTCGACGCAGGCTTCGACTCAGTCATCTTGCTCCGAAGCTCTTGGTTCGAAGCTGTGTTCGAAGCCTTGACTTCGAAGTACATACTTCGAACCAGGCTCCGGCATTGTCATACTTCGCTCCAAAATACACTTCGCAACTTGCCACTTCGAACTAGGCTAGATCGAGTCACCTTCGGCATCTCGGACAGACTCCGTCACCAACCTCCGAAGCAGACCTCGACGTGCGAAGGGGGCTTCGCCAAGTTCCGAACAGGAGACAAATTTGGACAGTAACTTCTCTTTTCATCTTACACATACTTAGATCATTTCTTTGAGAAGTTTAGGCCTGTTACAACTTGTTCATCTGCCTAGTTGCACTACTTTAGTTTTACACTGTTTATCATCAGTTGCTTCTAGGTTAGAAACCTTTAGACTTAGGCTTTCTGTTTATTTTCTGCTGCGTAGTCTGCTGAGGTGCGTTGGGTATTGGGAGCAGGCCATTGATTCGAAAGAATTTTTTAAGGCGCCCATTCACCCCCCCCCTCTGGTCGCTACTTTCGGTCCTACAACTGGCCGAAGTGGGGCTCCAGTGTTCGGTCGGTCAGACCGGCGTTAGGCTTCCGATCGGACCAAAGGGGTGCAAGGGGTTCCATAGGGTACTCCAGCGTGTGGCACAAAGGTGTTCTGGTGGGCCTCTGCGTGCGTCCAGTCAAACCGGGACGTGCCAGCGTGTTAGATGACGGCACGTCACGAGATGAACAGATCAGGGGGTGCCATCGGTTAGACCGACAGGAAAGACGAGGCGGCCTTCGGCTTGTCGGCGATTGTCTCATCGATGGTAGATGGATGCAGGGTTCCTCGATAATGAATATGAAGATCTTGGCCATGCAAAATAGATGAAATGCAATAGTAATCCGTCCTAGAGATTGAATCACAGATAAAAACCGATGAAAAGGATAGAAATTCATTACGTGGATTGAATGGACGATTCACAAGTGAATCGACAAGGGTTATCGTGATTACTATGCAATGGACGGACGGTTTACAGCGCAAACCAACAAAGATGAACGTTATGGCTAATCCTAGGGCAAGGAAAGGTAGATTGAAAAGTAAAAGAACGATTCAAAAGGATAGATTGGATCTATTAGGGTTTTGGAGATTGGTCCCTTGAATCGGCCTTGCCCCTATATTTATAGGGGTTGGTCTTGACGTCCCTGTTCTTTAATCTAACCAGAAAATGTGCCCCTATATTTGGATCAATGTGGTTTGGACCTGGACTGGTTTGGTCAGACCGAAGTGGGGCCGGTCAAACCGACGGTACATGGTTGGTTAGATCGGTCTATTTTAGGAATTGCATATTTTCGGTCTAAATTACCAATTTTTATCTTTGACAATTTTGACCATTAATGCCATTTTTCCTATCAACTTGTAATTTCTTGGAAGGTTGGATGGGGTTCTTGGCTTTCTGTGGAGTGTCTAACTTGGCTCTCTCTTCCATAAGGGTAGTAGGTGAAGTGAACACAATTTTTCCCTTACTATCTAAAGTGGTTCTCTGAAAACCCAACCCTAGAGCTAACCCAACCTTGTCAGCACACATCTTGGTCTTGGCCAAGAGAAAATCCATCCTACCCTTTTCCTCAGTACACTTATTCACCATAGAAAGATAGAAGGTATTCATTCTCAGTCATGAGTTTCTCAGCTTGCTCTCTAGCAAAGCAAAGTTTGTCCTTGAGGATAATGCAGGTGGGACATTCAGGCTCCACATCCTTAGAACTCTCAGTACTCTCCAATCTAGCATCTAGTTCTTTAACATGCTTGTCCCTAAGTTCAATACTTTCAATGAGCAAAGGGAAATTTGAACAAGCATCAGAAGACAAAGGTCTAGACTCCACCACAGTGAGATATTTCTATGCAATCTCAAGATTATTGATAGTTTGAGCGTGTAAAGAATGTAACTTAGCAAGCTCAGTCATGACAACACAACATGACTCACATTCAACATCATCTAACTTACTTAAGCATGGCATAATCAGTAGAGATAGATTCATTTCTAAGTCTAAGTTCTTTCAACTCACGAGCAACCTATCGTGACTAATCAATGCATCACTGAGTTCATTAACTTTAATTGAAAGCTGGTCATAGGATAGAGTTACCTCAGTTGTGTCTGGCTCATTGTCACTGTCGTTAATGCTATCGGCCACGAAGCAGAGGCCAGTGAAGTTCTTCGCCTTATTATCTTCCTTCTGCAGTTCATCCTCATCAGAGCTTGGCTCTTCACTTGAAGAAGTGTCGATGTCCCTTAATGCAGCCATGAATGCTCAGGATGCTGCCTTGGTTGTTCTCTTAGCCAGCTTGTCACAGTTCTTGTTGAAGAAGGTCTTCTTGTCCCTCTTCTGGTGCATGTGCTCATTCTCATCTTTCTTTTTGAGTTTAGGGCAGTTAGCTTTAATATGTGATGTATCGCCACACTCAAAACACCATCGAGAGCCTGCTCTCCTCTGATCCCATCTATCATTATAGAACCGGGTGAACTTCATGACAATGAGAGCAAGCTCCTCATCATCTAGAGTGTCCACCTGTCTTTGTGATAGAGACCTAAAGAAGACAAGGCAAAGCCACCAGGAAAGACATAAGATCCAGAAGAACTAGACACAATACCTCTAGATGAGGTGTCACTGCCAGAATCGAAAACTAGTGCTATCGATGGTGGCAAAGAGTTTCCAAGTCCTTGACGAGATGCCTTGGCAATCTTAGTGGACTTCAACTTGCTAAAGAGTTTATCACAAGTTAATGTGTCGTAACTTGTGGATTCCTCAATGCTAGATATCTTCACATCCCATATGCCACAGTCAAGGCATAGAGAAGCTTGATAGCACTATCATGATCAGAATAGGGCAAAGTTCTAGTGGAATGCATATTGCTCACAATGCTATCAAATCTAGCAAACATGGCATCAATAGATTCACCAGGCCCTTGCACAAATAATTGATATTCCTGGTTATATGTGCTTTGGCGCCTAGCCTTAATCTGAGTTGACCCTCATGAAATACTGCAAGAGTAGACCAAATCTCCCTAGAAGTACGCAGGTGCTTGACCCTATCAAACTCATTCCAACTCAGACTTATAAACAGTATGTTCCTAGCTTTAGAGATAGAATCACACTATTGCTTCTCAGCCTAAGTGGCACGAGTATCAGGAATCACATATTGGGACACAATAATTTCCCAGATTACACTTCCTTGGCTTTGAAGAAAAGCCTCCATGCGCACCTTCCAGTATGCAAAATCCTTCCTATCAAACATCGGAATCTTGATGTGTCTATCCATGTCGCCTACGGATCACAAACCGGTTAAGGTCAACTGGTGATCTAACCAGCTCTAATTCCAATTGTATTACCGAAATGGGCAACTAGAGGGGGTGAATAGGCACCTCAACAAATTCTTTAGAATTGATGGCCTTTTCTAAACACCCAACGCACCTCTAAATGAACAAGTAGAAGCAAATGAATTAACACAGTTGCAGCGGAAGCAAATGAATTAATACAGAAAAATCCTAGAAAAACTAGTGTTATCACTCTCCTATCAGATATGAAATGATATGACAGTCTGAGATGAGATCACAAGCACTGAAAATAATCTAGCCTTCAAAACCAACCGATGTCCAGATTGAAAAGACACTCGTACAAAGCACACAGGGCAGATTAAAGACACTACTCACAATTCAAATGACATATCAATAAGCATTTTGATTGAACTCAGATAAATCATCGAGTGCATGGAAAACATCCACAGTTCATAGATATATCAACAGGTATGAAAAAGTGCAATATTTAACGCATTTAATTTATACAAAATAAATGTAGGAAATAACAGTGCTCACAGATATATCAATGAATGTTCGTAGTGCACTCTAAAGAAACAGTACTCCAAGCTACAGAATCAATCACAAAACAGTCAATGGAAAACTATAGCATGTGCACGCAAAATAAAGAAGATTATTGTGCCTTACCCATCCACGCAGGGCTCTGCCCTCGTGAAACCCGTCTAGATGCTTCTACGCCTCGCTGTCAATGCTTCGCAGCCCGCTCGCTCTACCTTCTCAACCGCACAACACAGAAACTAGAAAACCGGTGCTGGCTATACAGAGAAAAACCAGAAAACTGGGACTCCGCCTCTAGCGATGCCTTCTCGCGCACTCCGCTCAATGCCAAATCACTTCCACATTCTTGTGCCCCCAAATTCAATCGGCTAAGCGGTGATGACTGTGCCCATGGACATGAGAAAACTAGGAACAGTGTTTCTCAAGAAAAACCGGTGCAGGACTTCCGTGTATAGTGATTGCGCTGAATCAACCAGGGAGGTGGAGTCGGCGATGTGTAGTCTAGAATAGGAGGAAAATAGAAGATATTTTCTGTTTTTTCAGTAAAGTGAACTCTAGTTTGAATGTGAATGAGTTGGTAGAAAACCTTGGAGTACATGGCTTTTTACAGGCAGTTCAAAAACTAGAAAAGACCAAAATACCCCTAGAGAATTTTACCTACATACGCAAAAATACAAACGCAGGCCCAATGAGCAAAATAGTAAAATCCTATCTAAGTATTTGTCCTAAGACGGAGCTTTCATAGAAACTACAACTTTGCTTCAAGACACGTCGATCTTGATCCGATGGTTTTGAGCAAAAACCGATAAAACCCTCCAAATCTCCGATACGTGTCACCAATCCAAGAACTCGACTGTCACCAAGTCTCTCCTGCTCTTGATCCCTCGAGCTACCTTGTAACTTGCACTGGACTCCCTTTCGCTAACTCAGTCAACCCGTTGTCTCGATCATCCATCCGTCCATGTCTTGCTTCATTTTCACATGTACGTCTGAGATCTTCCTTAACTTCACCCGGCCTCCTTGATCACTTGGCATCATGCTCCCCATTTGACCCTAATCACCTGCCGTTGACAGTTGACTTGCATCTCAATAATGCACACACTAAGATAAGCAAAACATGAATCTCCACACAAACATGCATCTCAATTCAAACAGATCCCTTCGGTGAACCCAAATAGGCACTAAGATAAAACTATAGTGAAACTCCACTTGGTTTCTCACTTTCTATGGATTATATCAACTGCATTGATCATTCCAAGTTTCTTAGATAGTATTCTCTACTACACTTGCTAGATTTTGTAATTGTTGTTAATCATATCTGAGAAGCTTGCTTTTTACAATCTACTTGCACCCAATTGCATTCATTGCATATTTTGACGGGGAGTTGCATTTCAGGGGAATTTGAGTTGAGTTGTGCCTCTTTTGAGTACCTTCAGTCTCACTTGATGACTCCAATTGTCAACAAGGGGGAGAAATTTGGGGATTTTGGGATATTTGGTCTTTTAGAAGAGTTTAGAGGGAGATTTTGACTTTCTGTGGGATTGGTTTCAAGGGGAGTTTTATTCTCTTTTGTTTTTACACTTCTAAATATCCTTGTTGATACTTCAGAGATTGCACTCGTTTGAGATTTTATTTGAAATATTTGTTGATTTCTTTTCTATTTAACTATAATGATCCTTTCTGGCTTTTTGTCATTAGGGTTAAACCTTTTATTTTATTTTATTTTATTTTCTATTCTCTTATGTTTTGTTTTTCATGTTTTCACGTGTTTTGCGGGTTCAAAGCAATGATGAAGAGGGTGTTGACAATGCACTCATCAAGGAGGAGATTGAGGAGCCATGTTCAAGATAATGGGCCTCATGGCTCAAGTGATGATGAGTGATTGTCAACGGAAGTCAAGCGAGATGATGAAGAGGGGAAGAGAAGACATGTCATGTCTTCGATGTGTCACTCAGGTACACAGACGGGTGACCGCCGGACAGAGGGAGTCGCGGGGTCGTGCTAGTACAATCTGAGTACACGGGTCACGAACGATGATGTACTTCCCATGATTTAACCGAGTTTGACTTAAGTAAATGGGCGGTGAGCGACTACCAGCTGAGGGAGCTGTGGAGTCGGGTCAGGCCAACCCAAGTACCCAGTGTGAAGGCGGGAAGGACTTTGTCAGTTTTGGCATAAAACTGACACCTCATCTGTATCGTCGATCGGAGATCCGATGGTCTTGAAGATAAGTCATAGCTGCTACGAAAGCTCCGCAGCAGGACAAACTATCTAGAAATATGATTTTACTATTTTGCATATTGGGCCTGCATCTGTATCTCCAAGTCTTGAGAAAAATACCTTAAGGCTCTGTTTGGATGTCTACATTGAATTGTGTATATAGAATTCGAGGGCCAATTCCAAAGCTAGCTGGATTGGAAATTATGTGTGATTCCAATATAGATGTTTGGATGGCACTCAAAATTGCTCGCTAGAATCTAAACAGCCTCCAAATTCCAATTCAGGTTTGGATGAATCAGATTCTGATGAATTGGTGTTTATCTAAATCTGAACATGAGAATATGTGTGTCATATAGTTTCCTTCTACTTTCGTGAATATTTATTTTAATTGGTTAAAAATAGAAAATATGCAATTAACAATAATATAATTCTAAATAATTTAATGTCAATTAAAAATAAAAATATTTCTTCTGACGCATTTTTTCTAACGTGTAGATTTCAGACCTATATACCTATCTCTTTTATGTATTTTTTTTGAAGCAAATTAAACACGCTCTTAAAAAATAAAAATTGGCATGCTAAAGCAAAGTCCAGGACTGCCGAAGCAAACTTGCCATCCTGACATATCATATTGTACAACATTATCAGGATCAATGGCTTAACATATGCATAGGCATGTTGCGACAATACATAAATTTTAAAATACATCAGATTGAGTAGCAAATTGCAAGGCTTCCAGGTGTGACTTAGAATGTTGACTTTGGAAATGCTGTGAGGTAAAAGTTATCAGTACAACATGAAAGTGCTGAACAATTCCAGATTAAGTTTCATGGATCCATTTCATTAGATCAAAACCAAATTAGGTAATTCTAGTCAACGTGTAAACATTACCCAAATGTGAAATGACTAGAATACTATAGCCAAGACTAGGCTAAGAGCCCGAGACTAATCATCCATCTAGTGTTATACCAAAAGCAACCATTTCATTATAATGAGAGCAAACTGGTAATCTAGGTATGACCTGACGCTTTGGCTCTTTACTCTCCAGATCAAACTAAGAGGTTATTATATCTTGGAGGCTTGGAGCGTACAGGGCCGCTGGAGACCTACTGGACCTTGGAGCGTACAGAGCTGCTGGAGCAGTGGAGACAGAACTCCAGGAGAGAGACTTGGCTGGTAGTGAGAGCAGTGGGCACCAGCGGAGGGAGCGGTCCATGAGCACTGACAGAGGGAGCGGCAGTGATGCACATGACACTGTCGACGGCCTGAGGCAGAAGGGAGAACGAGGTGTGGTGTGGAACTAGGTTTTTGACTTTCCTCAATTTCTAGAGGTGTGGCTCAGGGGCACCATTGGAGGGGGAGGAAGGGGCACAACGACATGGGGAAGGGCAGGAGAGTTACCTTCGTCACCGTTGAGATCCCTTCGATGACCAGTCGCAGTCTCCGGTGGTCATCTGCTGAAGAAGGGGTTAGTGCGGGCGTGATTTCAGCCAAATCTGAGCGCTGGAGCTCGGTATTGTGCGCGGGCTAGGATAAGTGAGCGCAGGAATCTCTTGGAATTGGGATAGGTTTCAAAACAAGAATTTCGTGTACATCCAAACGCACAGCATTTGGCTGACACAATACCAATACCTGAATTCTATGCCTAATTCATACATCCAAACAGGGTATAAGGGTAATTGAGTCATTTCCTATTTTTTAACTGTCTATAAAAAATCATGTATATCCTAGAGTTTCACCGACTCAATTAAAATTCAAATTTACTCATTTTCTCTAAAAAAATTCCCCTACTTGTAATCTGTGCACCGCCACTGGGTGGTTCCATCTCCCTCTCCGACTATTTTTATCGCCGTCGAAGTTCTTGAGAGATGTTCTCATCAAAAGATGCGTCGGTAAACCCAACTGTCCATTGGACAAAAGGGCGCGCCCGTACGCTTATACATCCGGTGGACAAAGGGATGCGTCGTGTCCCTCCTCGTCTAGTGGTCCAAAGGACGTGCCCCTGGTTAATAACCGTTCACGTCTGTTAGTGTCCTATATATATACAATGTACAATATGCTACATAATCAATAAAAAGAAACCTTTGTTTACATTGTACTGTGTACTGCGTGGGGGCTTCGCTCGTGGCCTGGGCGCGGCGCGCGGGGCCTCCGCCTGCCGCCTCGGCACGGTGCGTGGTGCCTTCACCCGTGGCCTGGGTGAGGCACGTGAGGCCTTCACCTGCCGCGCCCAGGCCGCGGGCGAAGCCCCTTCGTGCCGTGGCGAGGTAGCCGACGAAGGCCCCGCGCGCCGTGCCCAGGCAGCGGGTGTAGGCCCCGCACGTCGCGTCGCGCCAAGGCAGCGGGCAAAGCCCCTTCGTGCCACGCCGAGGCAGCGGGCGGAGGCCCCGCATGTCGCGCCGAGGCCACGGGCGGAGCCCCCGCCCACGTCCTCGGCGCGGCGCGAAGGGGCTCCGCCCGCTGCCTGGGTGTGGCGCGAGGGGGCTTCGCCCGTGGCCTCGGCGCGATGTGTCGGGCCTCCGCCCGCTGCCTGGGCGCGGCGCGCGGGGACTCCGCCGGTTGCCTCATTGTGGCATGAAGGGGCTTCGCCCGTGGCCTGGGCACGGCGCGCGGGGCCTCCGCCTGCTTCCTCGGCACGGCGCGTGGGGGCTTCGCCCATGGCCTAGGCGCGGCGCGTGAGGCCTCCGCCTGCCGCTTGGGTGCGGCGCGCCGAGACTTCGCCCGTGCCTTGGGCGCGGCTCGCGCGGGCTTCGCCCACTGCCTGTGCACGACGCGCAGATCCTCCGACCACCATCTAGGAGAGGCACACAGGAGCTCTGCCCACCGCCTGGATGCAACATGCTTGGTCTCCCCAACCCGCTGCAGTCACACTGTATGTCTACCCCGGTGCTCCGGTCGTTTGGAACTCCCACTGCACGACATGGAAGAACCACCGAGCACGACGACAGGCAAGGCGTTTCCGTCCCATGGCTGCTCCGCGTAGAACTGCAACAACAATGGTAGCACGCCGGGGTTGTCATGCTCATGAATGGAACAAAGTTCTGAATGAACCATGTGCTCCTCCATTACCAGGACTTCAAACTGCAAACAGTGCACTCCCACCTAGGTTCCCTTCTGTTGCAAATCCCTCAGGACCTCATATGACGGCGGAAAAGAAGAAGGAACCGGTAGCACACTCATACGCTCCAATGGAGGACTACATGGCATTCCTTACAAGTGGCCCATCAGCACCAAAAATATATGACTAGATCTTAAAATGTTGTTTAAATTTCTTCCATTGTTTGTGTTAATACTATATGTGTTGTAACCTCATCGTAATAAGGCAGAAATGTTATATATTTGTCATATGACTTGTCTAGTGAATATACGCATGTTTTTATATACATGTCTTTTAAGCAACAGCTTCAAAAAAATGCTAAATATTGATGACTATTACTCAAACAAATGTTGGATTAAAAATGTGACATTAGAATCTTGGATACGACTACAACGATTAATATTATCTGCCTTGATTAAATGGTTTTTCGTATCACAAGCAGCAAAATCATTTGCCTAATATTGAGAAGTCTACACCATTTGGTGATTAACTTCAATATTAAAATACCAACTTGTTTCTATGAAATAAAATATATGTTGTTCATACATTAAATAATCCATCAGGGATATTGCACAACATATTAATGGTAAATCATTACCTACATATTAAAGTCATCTACACTATGTTTCATGCATAATAAGTGTTATGATTAGCATTTTTTACATCATTTATATATATATATATATATTTACTCTCTTAGTAAATTAAAATATGTCCATACATGTAGGACATGGCTGAAATTTCAAAGAAAGAATTCACCGAACTTGCATTAGATGGTAGCAATTACTTGACTTGGGCACAAGATGTTAAGATAAATTTAATAGCCAGTCGATGTATTAATACCATTATGGACCCAATACCAAATGCACCTGAGATCCTGGATTACAACAAATATGCCACACTCAATTTTCTGCGACATCACTTACACTCAGATTTAAAATCTGAATACGTGATGGAGGAAGACCCCCTTGCTCTATGGAAATCCCTTAAAGATCGATACGAGCAGCAGAAAAATGTCATATTACCCGAAGCCCAACGCGAGTGGTCACTAATTTGCTTTCAAGATTTCAAATCAGTAGCAGATTATAATTCCGCTGTACATAAAATCTGCTCTAAATTGAAATTTTGTGATCAACCTGTTTCGGACGAAGCAATGATCGAAAAAACTTTATGTACTTTCCATCCAACATTCTAGGTATTGCAACAGCAATACCGCCAACAGAAATATGCAAAAATATTCTGAGTTAATATACACATTACTTCAGGCAGAGAAGCATGATGAACTTTTGATGAAAAATCATCAAAATCACTCAACAGGCGTCGCTCCTCTTCCTGAAGTACATTTTAATTCTCAGCGTACTAAATTTCATGGCAACAAACGGAATAAAAACTTCAAAGGAAAGTCAAAGTTTCAATATAACAGGCATGGGTATAAGACAAATAAAGGTAAAAGTCCATCTAAGGACAATCCTAAAGACAAATCTGAAATTTGTCAAAGGTGTGGATGTACGAATCACCATACTAGTAAATGCAGGATCCCAAAGCATTTGGTCGAACTTTATCTAAAGTTTGGTAAGGATAAGAAAGTTTGTAGGAATAAATTCAAGACACTTCAATGAACAACAAGTCAACGACTTACCTGCGGGACCTTCTCAAAGCGCCCATCAAAATGAAGTTCAAAAGAAGGAGCAAGACCCATCCAATATCGACAACATGATAGTCGAATATCGCACTGAAGATATATATGGGGATCTCAAATAAAATTTATACATATTTCATATGTAATATGTATTTGACATGTTATCATAAACATCATATGTATATATATATGCAGATATTATATCTCTTTACCTCTCATTTATAATATTTATTATCATTATTTATGGGATAAAGATGAGGAAATTTGTTTAGTAGATAGTGGCTCTACTAACACAATTCTACGTGAGCTTAAATATTTCCAAAATCTTCATAAGAAACATGGAAATATTATGACTATCGCTGGACGTGACGCATTAATTGTAGGCTCAGGTCGAGCTACGATTACGCTCCCGATGGTCACGAAGTTAATAATTGAGGATGCACTCTTGTATCCCGATTCAACTCGTACATTTCTCAGCTATAAAGACATCCATCTAAATGGCTACCATATTGAGACTCAAACTGAAAATAATGTAGAATACTTATTTCTCACTAAATCCAACGGATTAAACAAAGAGATACTTGAGAAATTTCCTTCATTTTCATCTGGTTTATACTACACATACATAAAACCCGTATCACATGTTGCGTTTAAAATAATTTTTCAAAATCTTGATAAATTCAAGACTTGGCATAATAACCTTGGTCACCCCAGAATAGGGATGATGAGAAAAATTATTAGCAATTCTATAGGTCACAATATTAATATTGCAAGATTCCTTGGGTCATCAGATTTTACATGCACTGCATGTGCCACGGGAAAATTAATTTTAAGACCATCATATCTTAAGATTAAAAATGAACAAATCAGTTTCCTTGAATGCATTCAAGGAGACATTTGTGGTCTTATACAACCATTATCCGGACCATTCAGGTACTTTATGTTGCTTATAGATGCATCTACACGATGGTCCCATGTATGTCTCTTATCTACAAGGAATCATACATTTGCAAAATTAATGGCTCAAATTGTCAAATTGATTGGAATGCCACTGGTTTTCAATCATTAGACCCACGTGCTATAGAATCCGAGCAAGAAGTTCGGAGAATAATAAATTTGCAACAACATGCAAATAATCTGCCAGACGCATTTACTGATTATAAAGGTGTCACAAAATCTCATATTCCCGCAGTTAATGCACCAGAAAGAGTTGAAATACCTCATCAAGCAACTCATCTCCCAAATCCTAAAATCAGGGGGAGAGATCTGGTTGCAACTGATGCTCCTCAAAAAAAATCTAAAAAACAAAGGAAGATATCTTCTAAAACAGTAAATGAAATTCAACCTCATGTTGAAAGACACCAGAAGGATGATTCTCATCCTAAATCTAGCATAGACGGGTGCACCAAGACAAATGCTAGACCATCGGAAATATCTAACTCCATTAATATGGGAAATACTCAAGAGTTAGAAGAAATATCCACAAATTACATTAATTCAGGAGAATCTTATAATAGAAAGACTACAATTGTCGACATATATTTCTCCTCAAATATAGCTAAAGACCTTGAGGAAGATCCAGAACCTAAGACCATGGTAGAGTGCCTTAAGCGCTCAGAATGGATCAAATGGAAAGAAGCTATTGAGGCAGAATTAAGCTCGCTAAGGAAAAGAGAGGTATTTACATCAGTAATACCTACTCCTCAAAATGTTTTCCCCGTTGGATCGAAATGGGTTTTGTTCGTAAAAGAAATGAAAACAATGAGGTGGTGAGATACAAAGCGAGACTTGTAGCACAAGGGTTCACGCAGAGACCCGACATTGATTATGATGGAACATATTCTCCAGTTATGAGTGGAATAACATTTTGATATTTAATATCATTGGCAGTACAAATGAATTTATCCATGCAGTTAATGGATGTTGTGACCGCATACTTATATGGGTCATTGGATTCAGATATTTATATGAAAGTCCCTGAAGGACTTGATACTCTGATATCATTGGCAGTACAAATTTTGTGTAAAACTACAAAAGTCACTCTATGGCTTAAAACAGTCGGGTAGAATGTGGTACAACCGACTAAGTGAATTCCTACTTAAAAAAGGTTATTCTAACAATGATGATTGCCCTTGTGTATTTATTAAAAGATCCATCACTGGATTTTGTATTATTTCAGTGTATGTTGATTACCTCAACATCATTGGAACTGCACAAGATATAATAGAAGCTAGCAATCATCTTAAGACGGAATTTGAAATGAAGGATTTAGGTAGAACTAAATTCTATTTGGGTTTACAACTTGAACATCTTCCATCAGGAATATTAATTCACCAATCTGCATATATTGAAAAAATATTGCAAAAGTTTAATATGGATAAATCATATCCATCAAAGACCCCCATGATCGTTCGATCTCTAGAAATGGATAAAGACCCATTCCGACCTAGGGACGAAGGTGAAGAACTATTGGGACCTGATGTTCCATATTTAAGCATAATAAGAGCACTTATGTATCTAGCAAATTGTACAAGACCGGATATTGCATTTGTAGTAAATTTATTAGCTAGACATAGTGCGGCACCAACTAAAAGACATTTTGTTGGAGAAAAACAAATCTTAAGATATCTAAATGGTACAAGAGATCTTGGTTTATTCTATCAGAAAAATCAAGACTTATCCATGATAGGATATACTGATGCTGGATATATGTCTGATCCACATAATGCCAGATCACAAATAGGAATTGTTTTCCTATATGGAGGCACTGCCATTTCATGGAAATCCTCGAAACAGACTCTTGTTGCTACATCCACTAATCATTCTGAAATTATAGCTTTGTATGAAGCTTCACGTGAATGTGTATGGCTTCGAAGAATGATTAATCATATACAACAAACATGCGATGTTGGTTCATCAGAATCACCCACAATTATCTATGAAGATAATGCTGCATGTATCGTCCAAATGCAAACTGGTTATATTAAGAATAATATAACTAAGCATATTTCTCCTAAACTGTTTTTCCCACATGAACTACAAAAGAATGGGGAAATAACTGTTTTACAAACAAAATCATGTAAAAATCTAGCAGATTTGTTCAAAAAATCGCTACTAGCCTCGACATTTCAAAAATGTATTAAAGGAATAGGTATGCAAAGACTCCGTGATTTGCAAAATTCAGGGGGAGTCATCTTGTAAAATATACTTCATTTATGATTATCAGATCATATAAAATTGTACTCTTTTCCTTTATAAAGTTACTCTCAAAGTTCTAATAAAGGTTTTTAATGAGGCAATATTCACATAACAAAGATATACTATCTATTTTCTCCTAAGTTTTTAAGGGAGTTTTTACTAAATTATGTGATATCAATCATATAATAGAGATTCGACTAAGGGGGAGTGAAAGACGCGTCGGTACACCCAAGTGTCCATTGGACAAAAGAGCGCGCCGGTACGCTTATACATCCGGTGGACAAAGGGATGCGTCGCGTCCCTCTTCGTCCAATGGTCCAAAGGACGCATCCCTGGTTAATAACCGTTCACGTCTGTTAGTCTCCTATATATCCAATGTAGAATACGCTACATAATAAATAAAAAGAAACCTTTGTTTACATTGTACTCTGTACGGCATTTTCTACTATAACAGCAGTCTCATCACACATTCACACTGCCTCCTCGCCTTGGGTAACGCGCGCAAGAGTTGTATCCCTGGTTTTATTTGGCCGGTTCAAGTACTGCCACTCGTCGCTGATCGTCGTGTCTCATCGCGCGCCTGAGCCCACGCTTGAGGTTGTCCGCCGAGCGCTGGGCACGGTAGCGCGATTGTAGCCTTGGCGCTGTGGTGTGCTCTAGCGCCTGGCACTGTAGCTTACACGCTGTAGGTGCAAGCAGCTGCCGTCATCTGCTTTTTCTCTCTGTGAGGATTGCAACCGCCAGGGAGTGAAAGGACAGATAGCATCAGACTTTGGATTTTCTCAGCATACTAAAGAACAGGTATAAATATTTCTCTCTGCATTTAATTTGTTCTTTTACCTGCCTGTGAGTATTTTGGTGCTTAATGAAATGCTTGATTGAATATATGCCGTGTACTTTAAATGCATATTTCGATAATTTTCATGCATAATGTGTGTACGTGAAATAGTTGTGAGATCCGTAGGCTCTACTAGTGCTTGTTGAAATGCAAAGATGTTTTTAAGTTTATTGCCATGAACATGATGAAATGCCAGTGATTAGATGAAATGTTTATTTATTTGTAGTTTGATCTCTGTGTAGTTTTAATCTGCCTTAGACCACTGTGTTGGTGTCTTCTCAATTAGGACACCGGTTGGTTTTTAGGCTAGATTATTTTAGTGCTTCTGATCTCTCATTTTGTCGCTTCACATTATATCTCACAGGAGAGTGATAGCACTAGCTTTTATGTATGTTTTCATTGTGAGAATTTTATTTGCGCCCACTCATCCCCCTCTAGTCACTACTCCTGGGCCTACACTTCGGTTGGCTTTGACCAACGAAAGTTTCCAGTTTTCCTGTAGTGTATGGTCGGACCTTTTTCTAAGGATCCTAGGGTTATGATCATCTTTTTGTGACCATTGATAAATTTACCAAGTGATAGAAGTCACGCCCCCAAGAACAAACACAACTAAGAAGGTCGCAGAGTTCATCCAAGGAATAATCTATCGATATGGAGTTCCTCATTAGATTATTACGAATCTCGGGACCCAGTTTACCATCAACGACTTTTGGAAATTCTGCGAGAATTGGTGTATTGAAGTTAAGTATGCTTTTATTGCACATACAAGAGCGAATAGACAAAGTTGAGCAAGCTAATGGTATGATAATTGAAGGATTGAAAGCCAGAATTTACGATCCCCTTAACAAATATGGTAATCAGTAGATGAAAGAATTGTCAGCTGTTCTTTGGCGTCTTCGCACTCAGCCAAGCCGCTCCATTAGTTAGACTCCATTTTTCCTTGTTTATGAGTCGGAAGCCATTTTACCAGTGGACATGTCGCACAAGTCCTCCAAGATTCAGCACTATGAAGATGGCGTAGCAGAGCAGACAAGAGAAGAAGATATTGATAGTCTTGAAGAAGCTCGTCTAGCTATAATTATTCAATATGATCGGTACCAGAAAGGTCTACATAGATATCATGATCACAATTTGCGTGGTAGGTCCTTTCAAATAGGATATCTAGTCCTTCACCGAATATAATCTGCAGTCGGCGCCAATAAGCTATTAGGTCCATGGGAGGGACCATACATCATCTTCGAAATTATCAGACTAGGTTTATATCACCTAATGTGTGAATATGGTCAAATGATTGTACATTCCTAGAATATCAAACATCTTTGAAGTTTCTACCCTTAATAAATAAGATAAGTTCTTATTTTATTTAGATTAATGAAGATGTTGATTTTTTTCCGATTTGGCCTTCATCTTTTTCCTCGAACCCAAGTGATTGCATTTCTATCACTCTTGCTCATGATCTACTCTAACTCGGTTATTATTGATCTTTTTTCCCACTAAGGGCTTGGATTTTTATTTTAATGTTTGTCCCGATTGAGTCTCAATGTCATTCTCGACTACTTGTGATGTCGATGATTCTAAACAGTTGTTGGGACATGGGGAAGCTACGCTAGTCAATAATTTCAAAATTTTCACCCCCAAACCCTAGAACCATACGTGTGAGGGGTCTTGAATCATTACCTTTAACGCGAAATGCGCTAGTGCAGCGGAAGAAGATGTAGGGGAAGCGCATCCTTACTTATCCTTGTCTCGCTCCACCCATTCCACGATGATCCAATCGGTGAAGATCGGTGATGTCCACATGGGGAAGCCCACGAGCACCGCTATTCGAGCAGTGACTCTACGGAGTCCACACGTACATGGATGAGATTGATCTCACACCGGCGTGCTAGCACCGCTTGTGAAATTTGGGGAGAAATCGCAATCTCAACTATTAAGATCAAGAAGGTAGAGGAGAGGATATTTGAGGCTAGGATTTAGATCTAATCTAAACTACAATTGATCTGATGTCCATGACCTCCTCCCTTTATATGGAGCTAAGACCCTAGGCCCAAATCCAAATTAAGGCCAAAGTACATCTAATTTTCTTCATCCTCCTCGGGACTTCCGATCCTAGATCGGAACTTCTGATCTAGACTCTCCATTTCAGTTCTAGAAATTATCGAAACTTTTGATACACTATTAGAACTTACAATCCATCAGTACTTCTGATGATCCCAAAACATCGGAACTTTCGATCAACCATCGGATCTTCTGACTTATTCAAAAAATAGAAAGTCATCCTAGGTTAAGCCGTGTCGGAACTTTCCATACCTTATCAGAACTTCCGACGTGTATAATATTATCGAAACTTATGATTTCAAATTGGAATTTCCGATCTGCACAGAATTGTCTTGGGAAAAATTCCTTCAATCTCCCACTTGGACAAGAACCAATTCTTGGCAAGTACTTAATCCATACCCTTAAGTGTGTGACCCGATAGATTCATACACAAACAACTATTCACCAGAAACCCTTTTCAACTCACTGATCAACAACGGTACCTAGCAGCACATATTGACCCTCAAAAGAATACAAAATCAAATTTTCACTAAACCTCGATATACGCATGCACCAGTTCCTTTACCACCCAACATCAGTCAAGCTCAAGGCAAGATACATGCCACCCTTGTTGGACAGATCGACATTTCACTCGATCGAGTAATGGATTCAAATCATGACAAATTCTTTTGTCATAGTAGCATGGCTATGCACTTTTCCAATCTGATTACCTTGAGGGGCCCAGAGATGTCTCTGCCATTATTAGGTGGGGTAAATTCCATCTTGACCGCTCACATTTTCACCACTATAAACTAGGAACATATCATTAGTTCTTGTCAAGTACTTGAGGATAAATTTTACAACCGTCTAGTGACTTTCACCTGGGTTTGACTGGTATCTTCTCGTAACACTTAGAACATACGAGACATCTGGGCATGTACATAACATGGCATACATGATGGATTTGATCGCGGAGGCAAATGAGATCACACTCATTTTCTTTAGTTCATTAGGTGTCAAGCCACACCGAGTCTTACTAAGAGAAATACCATGTGACATTGGCAGAAAAGCCTTCTTGGAATTCTCCATTTTGAACCTTTTTAAAACCTTGTCAATGTACATACTCTGGCTTAATCCAATTAGCTGCATTGATCTATCTATATAGATCTTTATGCCCAAAATGTATGCTGCCTCTATAAGATTTTTCATTGAGAAACTATTTTTCAATGAAGTCTTGATAGAATTCAACAAAGAAATATCATTTCCAATCAACAATATGTTATCCACATATAAGACCACAAATATAAGTGAGCTCCCACTAGCCTTTTTGTAAACACAAGGCTCTTCTTCATTCTTGATGAAGCCAAACCCTTTGACTACCTCATGAAAATGAAGATTCCAACTCCGATAAGCTTGCTTCAGTCCATAAATGGACTTCTGCAACTTACAAACTTTTCCACCATTTTTTAGAACGTCAAGATGTTTAGGCTATGTCATGTACACAACCTCACTTAGGTTTCCACTTAGAAAAGTCATCTTGACATCCATTTTCCATATCTCATAATCATAAAATGCGGCAATTGCTAGGATGATCCAGATAGAGATTCCAACTCCGATAAGCTTGCTTCAGTCCATAAATGGACTTCTGCAACTTACAAACTTTTCCACCATTTTTTAGAACATCAAGATGTTTAGGCTATGTCATGTACACAACCTCACTTAGGTTTCCACTTAGAAAAGTCATCTTGACATCCATTTTCCATATCTCATAATCATAAAATGCGGCAATTGCTAGGATGATCCAGATAGACTTAAGCATGAAGATGGGCGAAAATGTTTCATCATAATCAACACCTTGAATTTGTATGAAACCATTCGCCACCAATCGTGCTTTATAGATGTGAACATTTCCATCAACGTCTATATTTTTCTTAAAGATCCATTAACACTCAATAGTTTTTACACAATCAGGTGGATCGACTATGTTCCAAACTTGGTTTTCTTGCATGGACTCTAATTCGGATCTGATGGCTCCAAGCCATTTCTTATAGTCTGGTCCCATCACTTCTTCCACATAGGTCTTGGGCTCATCGTTGTCCAACAACAATACATCGTGCTGCTCGGTGGTCAAAAATATGAACCGCTCTAGCGTATGACTCACCCTCCGAGACCTTCGTGGGGCTAGTGTCTCAACAATAGGTTTTGCTGCCCCTTGCATGTCCTGTTGTGGTTCAGTGGGATCTGGAACACTTTCTAGTGACTCTCAAACTTCTTCCAGATGCACGGTTCTCCCACTAATCCCTTTCAAGAGAAACTCTTTCTCCAGAAATACACCATTCCAACGAACAAACACTTTGCCCTTGTCAAATATCCTTTGGTTTCCCTAAGATATCCTACAAAGAGGGACTTGTCAGATTTAGGAGTGAACTTGTCAAACATCAAATGTTTGACGTATGCCTCACATCCCCAAATCTTTAGAAAAAACAAACTGGGATGCCTCCCAAACCGCATCTCATATGGTGTCTTCTATACTGCCTTAGCTAGAACTATATTCAACGTGAAAGCGGTAGTTTCTAGAGCGAGTCCCCAAACGATAACGGAAGATTAGCATGACACATCATCAACCAAACCATGTCCAACAAAGTGCGGTTCCTCTGATCAAACACCCCATTCCACTATGGCGTGCCAAGTGGAGCCAGTTGTGGAACAATTTCACACTGCTTCAGATGATCACTAAACTCATGGCTCAAATATTCACCTCCACGATCTGATCATAGAAATTTAATTGTCTTGCCAGTATGATTTTTTACCTCATTTTGGAACTCCTTGAACTTTTCAAAGGACTCCCATTTATGTCTCATTAGGTAGATGTAGCCATATCTACTCAAGTAATCGGTAAAAGTGATGAAGTACTGAAAACTGGTAGTATGACTCATTGGTCAACATACATAAGTATGTATTATGGCAAAGAGCTCATGCACCCTCTCACTTTGAACAGTGAAAGGTGTCTTTGTCATTTTGCCAAGTAAACAAGACTCACATGTGTCATATGATTCAAAATCAATTGACTCCAAAAGTCCATCTCTATGGAGCTTCGGCATGCGCTTCTCATCTATATCACCCAAACGATAGTGTCACACGTAGGTAGGATTCAAATTATTGAGTTGTTGTTTATTTGTACTAATGTTATAAATGTGTGAATCTTCAAGACTCATGATATATAATCCATTCATCAATGGACAAACACTATAGAGCATACCATTTGAAAATATTGAACAACACTTGTTATTTATTACAAATTGAAAACCATCTACTTCTAAACATGAAGAAGATATAATGTTTCTGCCTAAGACGGGAATAAAATAACAATTATTCAACTCCAAAACTAATCCTGAAGGTAGCAATAGTGAATAAACACCGATGACCAACGCTGCAACTTTTGCACCATTTTTGACGCGGACATCCAGTTTGCCACTAGCACACTTTCTTGACCTATTCAGCCCCTGCAATGATTTGCAAGTATGAATCATCGAACCGGTATCAAATACCCATGAATTATTTGTACAAGTAGAAAGATTAATTTCTATAACATTTATACCTAATGCGGAAGTCACACTTCCCTTCTTGTTCTTCTGCTCTTCCAGATATACCTTGAAGTTCCGCTTCCAATTAATAGGCTTGTGGCAATGGTGACAAACATCAAAGTTAGCAGGACCTGACTTGGACATTCTAGTCGGTTTAGGCTTCGCACTAGAGATCGTATCTAAAGTCTTAGCCTTGTCCTTCTTGTTTCTCTTTTTTCTCTCCTTCTAAACCATCATCACATGATTGGGAGCATTCTTGATACTCTCCTCAGTAGTTTTAAGCATCCCATGCAACTCAACCAGTGTCTTCTCTAGTCCATTCATATGAAAATTCATAATAAATGGCTCAAAGCTCAAGGAGAATAATTGGGGAATCACGTCTATAGCCAAGTATGGATCTAGTGGAGAACCCACTCTCTCCAAGGTCTCAATGTAACCAATCATCCTGATTACATGAGGACTAACTAGGCTTCCTTCTACCAACTTTCTCCTAAGCAAGGACTTAGATACATATTACATCTCAGTCTATGCCTAGTTCTAAAACATGCCCTTGAGGCCTACGATCGTATCGTAAGCATCTCTTTCCTCATATTGTTTCTAAAACTCAGCGGACATGCATGCAAGCATCAAACAACTAACATCCACCTAATCACTAGCATGCTTCTCATAAGAACGCTTATCTGTTGTAGAGGCATCTTCCCCTGGTTCATCAGGACGGGGTTCCTCTAGAACATAATCATTTTCTCCTGTTTGAGAAAATTTTCAAGTTTCTGTGCCAATCCATAAAATTTGTTCCAGCCTATTTCTCTCATTCAAAAATAGACCACAAATTAAAAACTAAAGTGCTCTTAACAGTAGTCAGTGCCATGATGTATAAAATTAAATGTAGGGTTCAGCACTATGCTATGTTTATCTTCTATCAAATAAAAGATGTATCACTATTAAAAACAATCACTTTCCCTCTAATGACCAATAGTGTGACAAGATCCATATTCAACTAACTCATAGTGAGCTTTGGCATCATAGCTAGAAGCTAACTGACATAGGTAAGAAACACTTTGCTAATCACATCATATGTGACTCTTGTTCGTTGGAGTAGCATCCAATGCATGACGTTTAACTCCATGCCCCACAGCCCAAAACCGTTTTGATAGATTTGTTAAGAAAACCAATACTATACATGCGGAAGTCTGACTTCCACCCTAACTAGTCAAGATAAAAGATAGCATCCTGCTTTGGAAGAACCACTATCGATGATTGAGATCCTTGGTAGGTGCAATTATTGGAAAGAGCATCAATACTTAATTTTCTGAGGGAAAACTATTCTAGAAGGGTGACATTCCCTAGCGTGGATGAAACAAGCAAGAATAGTATGGCGGGAACATAAGTAACCATTACAGAAAACAAATTGATTGTGACATAGTATGGCCCCTTCACATGGTGATCTCCATCTCCATGGCTCTTGTCATTGAGTGTGTGCCTCTGACCTCCATGAACTTGTACTAGTCTATTGAAGTTGAACCTATACTAGTTACATGAGCTGAAGCATCACAAATCGACACACATGTCGTATAAATGTACACCAGCCATGGGCTGTAAATAATCATGACACATAGGCCATATTTAATTTACATTCAATGCATCTCATACATCACATTCAACAAGGTCATACCAGTCACAACATTCTCTACAAAACAAAGTTAGGCGAAGAATCTACAAGTGACTGAACTAGATCGGAACTTCCGGTGGAAAATTGCTCTTTGTATCGATTAAAAAACTAACATCGGAACTTCAGTTCTCGATAGCAAAATTGCTCTCTATATCGAATTTATGTATGGCATCGAAACTTATCCGACAAACAAAAAATAGATCTAAACTATTTTTCGCCACGTATTTCCATACATGATTTATCCAGATCGAACACTATGCATGTAGACTCTGATACCACTGTTGGGACTTGGGGAAACTACACTAGCCGGCAATTTCAAAAATTTTTCCCTCAAACCTTGGAACCATGCGCGTGAGGGATCATGAATCGTTACCTTCTAATGTGAGATGCGCTAGTGCAACGGAAGAACATGTTGGAGAAGCGTGTCCTCGCTTATCCTTGTCTCGCTCTGCCGATCCACGGCTATCCAATCGGTGAAGACCGGCGATATCGACATGGAGTAGCCGATGAGCACCGCAATTCGAGCAGCGCCTCTACGGTTTAGATCTAATCTAAATTGCAATTGATCTGATGTCCATGACCTCCTCCTCCCTTTATATAGATCTAGGACCGTTGGCCCAAATCCACATTAAGCCCCAACAAATCTAATCTATGTCGTCCACCTCGGAACTTCTGATCCTAGATCGAACTTCTGATCTACACTCTCTGTTTCAGTTCTGGAAATTATTGGAACATCCGATACACTATTGGAACTTCCGATCCATCGGTACTTCTGACAAACCTAGAACATCGAAACTTCTGATCCACCATCAGAACTTCTGACTCGTTTAGAAAATAGAAAATCATCCCAGGTTATGCCATGTCAGAACTTTCGATACCTTGTCAGAACTTCTGACGTGTGCAATATTATCGGATCTTCTGATTCCAAATCGGAACTTCTAATCTGCCCAGAATTGTCTTGGGAACAATTTTGTTAAAAGTGTGCATGTGGCCTAAGTTTCCCTACGCTAATAGATCTAAGCTGTACCAAAAAATTCAAAATTTCATTGCAAATAATAGGGCACAGTACACATTCACAAAGAAGAAATTTTACTTCATTTAAATAAAAATGTATATGTACAATTTTATTCTACGTTTTTTCTTATCTGCTCAATAGATTCTTCCACATTCGCCGACTAACTCGCCCAAATGTAGTCCATCCACGCTGTCAAACATAATACTTGGACATTCCCAAGTGTGAAAGTCTCGACCAGGAGCTAGAAATTTCGATAAGTGATAGGTTGGCTTAAGTTCTTCTCGGTACTTTTCCACCTCTTTGCTCGACTTCTCATACCTATTAGTCGGGCGCGTCGTCAGCTCCGAGGGGAAATAATTTCTAGACAATGCCCACATGCTGGTCCAACGGGTCATCTACCCCGAGTGGAATTATTCTCTCAACCTCCGCCAACTGACGCACCAACCACGTGGGTGGTCGGCACTCTAGTACACAGTGCTAGTGGCACGATGCTGAGCCCACACTAGGTCAGCATACCCACCGACTTGTGACAACTGGACAATTTGTAGAGACGAACATCACACTGATGTTTGTCATCATTGTCACCATGGTTGAAGGGCAGGGTACCGTTGCTACATCCGCAACATGAGCCTGACCGACATCGCTTGACGCTGAGACTGCCACTGCTCTTCCACCTTCAAAGAAATTACAGTTGCAGCATGACTAGGCCAGCATATGGATGGATATCACTCGATCCTAAAAAACTTTGTCAGCACCTACCAGGTGATATTATTATTGATGGAAAATTTTGGTTTAGGCCCAAGCCTAGTTAGGACATGGCGTGGTCAACAAAAGTTAAAGAAGTCCTGTAAAATTTGTTCAAAGAAATCCATTCATGTTACAAGACCGGATATGGAGGAGCTGATAGAGATAGAGATAAGATATAAAAACATAATTGGTTGTGATCGTAGTGGACGACAAGTATCAGAACTATAAATATGTACCTAGTAGGTACATTAGAAACACACAACTACAGCCACAAACTACTCTGAGTGCATCACCACACCTGTTCAATCAAGGTTAATCTCGGTGGGAATGGGCACCTAGAGCTAGGCTGCATCGCTTTGACCTCTGACGAAGGGGTAAGTCCCACCACCCTAGCTATTGTATTGGCTAGATTGGTGTTGCTCGAGGCTGCATCGCTTCGATCTCTTGTGGCGGATTGGTTTGGTTAGTATAATTGTTGGTTTATCTTGATGTATTTGTAACGTCATCTAGGGCTGCATCATTACGATCTCTTAGATTTATTTTGGTTAGATATAGTATTTTGAGGCTTCATCGGTTAATTCCGAGATCTTGATCTATTGTATCCGATTTATTGTTGTGCATCATTCATCTGAATAAAGTGTATCCGAAGTGTTGAAATACTATAGATTATTCGTGATTTAGCCACTGTCTTGGTTAAGTCCGATCTTACTGTTATGATGATTTGATAGTATAGATGTACTCTTTGGTGTACTAGATTTCAGATTCTATTGGAGCACAAGATGGTAGGTTATCTTTAATTCCATGTAATATCTTTTATGCATCAGGTATCGTTAATCGGATTAAGTGTACGGTGCATCGCTGAGAAACCATCTTGAAGAATATGGTTTTGATACTCTAGATGTGATGAGTGATTGTCAACGGAAGTCAAAGAAGAAGAGAAATGAAGACCTGTCGAGTCTGAGGCGCGTGTGACTCAGGTACACGGGCAGAGAGCGACAGCCGGGCAGAGGAGCCGTGGAGTCGGGCTGGCCCAATCCGGGTACATGGGCTAGGAGCGGTAGATGATCCACTGGTATGTTGACTGGGTTTGACTCAGGTACACGGGTGGCGAGCGACTGCCGGGCTGAGGAAGCTGCGGGGTCGGGTCGGTCCAATCCGGGTACCCGGTGCGAAGACGGTGGACGCTTTGTCAGTTTCGGCGCAAAACTGACAACCTATGATTATTTTGTTTTTAGGATATTAATATTTAGTTTTTAAGTTTAGAATATTTTTATTTGAGTTAGGATATTTTTCTAAGAATATTTTAGTAATTTTCGGAATTTATTTTAGAGTCAGTGTTAATTTACCCTAGGGGTAAAATTAGTCTTTCCATGTATTAGGAGTCACCTATAAATAGGCCCCTATCCCCCTGGGGATAGATGACTGTTTTTAATAGATCTATCTGCAGTCCACCAAAAATTGCTCTCTGGTTTTCGTAGCCGTCGCTCTTCTTCTCGCGGCGGTAGAAAATTTTTCGGTCGGCGCTTGCTTTCCCCCCGGCGAGTGTAGGCGTGTAGCATTGCAGCGAACGCATGCATGGCACGTGCGGATTGCAGAAAAAGCAAGCAGCAACTTTTTCCTCAAGCGGGGCCCATGGCGACATCTCCCACGGCCATCTCATCTGCCGGTGTAAGGCTAGAGAAAAGGCAGTGAGCAACGCATGCTGTTTTGTTTTATTTCCTTGGCACGCAGATCGAAGCCGACACCAGCACGTCGTTTCTCTTTTCGGCCTACCGCTGGCAGCGTTGCTTCACGGCGCAGCAGCCAAGGGCTGGCTGTCCGCACTGCAGGATTTTTCCTTGCCATGTGTCAGGCGGCAAAGGCCACGGTGGCGCAGTCTTCAACACAGCCAAGTCGGGTGTTCGGTGGAAGACAGAGCATGGCGACGGACACACGGCGGCAAGCGTGCGGTGACGACGGCGATGCAGGTAAGCTGTTTTTTTATCCCCTATTTTTCAGCAGGTTTAATTAAACTAATCTTAATTAGCTGCAGATCTGTTTAGAAAATTGGGAATTAATTTTTATCTGTTAAAATATTAATAGTGTTCCCATTTTTTTAATTAGGTATTTTTTATCTGCTCATAAATATATATATATATAGTCGCAGTAATATTTCTATTGTAGATTTACATGAAATATTTTATGTTTATTTCTAAATAAATTTCTGGATGACCCATATTTTATTCATTTGATTAGTATCATAATTTTTAGACTGTATTTCGGATTATCATAGACTTATTTCGGGATTTTGCTGTCGTCATTAAATATTTCTAATATCCATTTTTATTCACTGCGGTTATTTTATTTAGTCTAGTTTATTTTTATATATCATTTTATTTAGGACACCAGTCATTTTTAGACTAGACAACTTTAATTCCTGTAATTTGTTTTGCTAATATTATTTGACTGGTTAAGTCCGTTTGGGTGTTGGGTTTAAGTCATAGTTTAGCAAGAAATTTTTAGGTGCCCATTCATCCCTCCCCCCCTCTAGTCGCTACTTTCGGTCCTACAATCGCTTGCCCAGTCATCAGCCCGATCGGTGTGGGTATTGTGTATCGGTCGATTGCCTAATTGACTTGATGACCAAGATCTTGTCTCATGACAAATGATAGTTTACATGCATCACAAGCTATGGGTTCCATCAATTGATACATGTCACCCGATGCATATCGTGGCCATCGGCTCGATAGCCGATGGGTGTTGCTACTAACATCCTTTTTGGTACCTTATCAGTTACAGTGTCAAACTGATTGGCATGCCTAGAACCCCAAGAATTTAGGATATGCACTGGAGTTAAGAAGATCTCCCAAGCCACGTTTGTGACCGGGAATGGCATTGCCATGTTTTTTCCCAACACGCTTTTTGGCATGCCTAGTGGAACCATCTTCGGATGACTCAACTATGGCGGATGAACTCAACAACAGTAACATCATCCCAATCATGTTGGAAACTTTGACTGATGAGTTGAGAGTAGAGGTACAACGGCACATGGATGATTACCATAAGTTGCGCCTCGAATCCTTTAGCATGACTCAATCTAGTCTTATCCAAGGAATCAATTGCTAAAGTAAATTGTAGTCGAGGGAGACGTACAACGGAATGAAAGCCCATGCATCAGTTTTCAAGAAGCTATCAACAACGTGCTCCACCATGCTCTCATCAATCAGTTTGAGGCATTGGTCAACACCTTGCACGGGTTGATCAAGAAGACCGTTGATGGTACGATAGCTCATCAGACAATGCAAGGTCTTCTATACTTTCATGTCAACTATCCACGTTTACTACAGAATCCACAGCACACTCGGTCAGTGCCACCGCTACCAGGACAATGAGGCAGGAACCACCGAATGTTTGTTCGGTCCTAAAAGAAGCACAATGGTCCAACCACTGGCTCCTATGCTTCAGGGATTAGGGAGACAGGACCTGCCATGTGGCGTGTATGGCCTCGAGAGGGGCATACTAGCGCCTCAGCTCGTGGCTACTCCATAGGGGCCAGTGGGGCAAGAAGCGCTCCGAACCACGCATGGCATCGCAAGGAACATGTCGCACAACCTAGTGCAGCCAAAGGGGCACCTGATGGTATTCCTCCAGGGTACCACCAAACCGCGTATTACGGGACACAACCATACATCAACGAAGAGCAATACAATTACAGTGTTGCTCAGTTGGATCAATACTCATAGGCCCTAGCATCTGACTGGTACCCCATGTTGGGCCAGCAAGGGGAGGATTGGGTGAATCGGATCACTGAAGTCATTCAAGATCAATTTGGACTTAAGCCCAAGGATCAGACATACATGGATCGACGCCCCTACCCAGAGTGGTTTGATATGGTGCCACTACTGGTGCCGATGAGGCAGGAACCACCAAATGTTTCGTTTGGTCCCGAATGAATCATGATAGGACAGCCACCGACTCCTACGCCACAAGGGATAGGGAGACAGGACCCATCACATGGTGTGTATGGCCTCGAGAGGGGCATACCGGTGCCTTAGCCTGCGGCTGCTCCTCAGTGAACGATAGGGCAAGAAGCACTCCATGCTACGTAAGGCATCGCAAGGAGCGTGATGCCTGACCTTGTGCATCCAGGGGGCACTCGATGGTATCCCTCCAGGGTACCACCAGACCGCATATTATGGGGCGTAACCATGCTCCAACGAAGAGCAGTACAGATATAGCGCTGCTCGACTAGACCAATATCCATAGGTTTCGGTCACTACCATAGACAGGGTCTTTAGTGACAGAGCTTTAGTGATGGATAAATGACACGCATCACTAATATACTTTTAGTGACGAACTGTTTTACACCCATCACTAAAGATACACCATTATTAATGGGTCATAATTTAGTTCGTCACTAAATTGCTGCACAAGAGAGGGCACCCCTATCAGTGACAGTTCATACTATGAACCGTCACTAAAGAGACTAGCATTAGTGACATATCATGTTATGACCCGTTACTAAAGATGAACATCCTCTTTAGTGACGGGTCATAATATGAACTGTCACTAATGTGTGTTCTTTTACCCACGTCACTAATGATGGGCACTCTCTTTAGTGACACGTAACGTTATGATCCGTCACTGATGAGTATCTCTAGAGTATAAATAGGTGGGAAGAATTTGAATTAGCCACACTTTCATTTCGCACTGATACCTAACCCTAGCCTCTCATCAGCGTCGTCACCTCTTCTTCCTCGTCGACGTCGCGTGCTACTCACATCTCCCACCTCTCTCCCTCGTCTATGCTACCTCCCCCTCATCATTGCCATCTTCTCCTTGTCGGTGTGCATGGACTTCCACGTCAAAACAGGTGACCTCTTCCTCGCTGTCGCCTCATCATCCCTCTCCATCGCTGACTCATCCTCGTCACCGCCTCATCATGCCTCTCCATCGCCGACTCATCCTCGTCGTCGTCACATCTTGATTCTTCATTCTTCTCCCAAGGTACTTACCTGTATGCTTCAAGAACTCTAGCCATCCCCTTCAATGTATCTATGAATGTTGATATTTCCTATAATGTTGATACTTCAGTGAATCTATGAATGTTGATATTTACCATTGCCATATTTATACTTCTGTGAATGTCATTTTATCATTTTTTATTTTTCAATATTTATCTACTCGATCTTAAAAGTAGTGCGTTATCTATGCCATGCAGCATGTCATGTATTATTTTTTATGGTTACTTTTTTCTTTGCAACTCCTTCATATTTATGTATACCCTATATGGTTACTCATTATGGCTAGGGTATACAATTTTTCCATGTCCTCCTCTACATGCTTTCCTATTTGCTTAATGAAGAGTTGGCCTAGTTTGTTCATGAAATGTTATTACATTATATACTCATTATCAAATAGTTTGTTCCTTTAAGTCACCTTTTTCTTCAATATCATTTAGTGGTGAGATTTAATTAATTAGTTGTCATGCACATCCTTATACTAGGCCAACTCTTCATTGAGTGAATAGGGGAACATATGGTATATCAATACGATAAGACCGTTTGGACCCAATGATGACCACACCGAGAGAGACTACTCCATAATTAGAAGCATAATCAATAATTAATGTTTTCTTCATTTTATTATTACAAGTTGAACATTTAACCTATTCATGCTAAACTCAATTTTTGTAGCTCCTTATAGAGCATTCAGTGTTGATACCGATATATCAAACGCAATGGAACACTGATAGTTGGTAAAAAACCATAATGTTGGTAAGTCTCTAACTGTTTGCCTTATCCAAATTAAATGTGTCACCCTCAATAATTGTGTATTTCTATCGTAATGCTACATTCAACCTTCTGGAAAACCAATGTGTATTTTATGTCACATACCATATGTTGATGGCCTTAACGACAAAAAAACTTCAAAAGCCGGAAGTAAGATACTATCATATATGTGATTGCACTATTAAATTTACTTTTCACTTATGTATACATCGACTAATGTAAAAAATAATTTTGCATTTTCTTAATCGATCAAGTCATCTCTTCAATGGAAGATTTCAAATTTACTGGTATGAAATAATTTTTGTTGGTTGCAATGTAAACATGACTTGTAAAAGTTAGTGAATGACTTATTTATGTAATTTATGCTTTGCTTTTGCAATACAAATTGTGTTGTGGTATTCTGTGATAATACTTTTGCTTTTGATTAAGGATGCAGCCTAAAAAGATATTTTTTTACAATATGAACGTAATATTAGTGACGAGTCTAAATAAAAATCTGGCACTAAAGGGTCACTTCTAGATTGAACTGACACCCTTTAGTGACGGTTTATATTGTAAACCGTCACTAAAGATACTCGTAATTAATGATAGGTCTTTACTGACGTGATAAGGGTGACTGGTGTGATTTCCGTCACTAATGAGCTTTATAACCCGTCACTAATGACCTTATTTTAGGTAGTGGGTGTTTGACCGGTACCTCATGCCGAGCCAGGAAGAGGAGGATTGGGTGAGTCGGGTCATGGAAGTCGTTTGAGACCAATTTGGACTTAAACCCAAAGATCAGACGTACATGTATCGACGGCCCAACCCAGAGTTGTTTTACAGGGTTCCACTGCCGAGCCGATACAAAGTGCCCGACTTCACTAAATTTTCGGAGCAAGACTCGGTCTCCACGATCGAGCACATCAGCCACTTCCTCGTCCAGTATGGAGAGGCATCAGCCGACGAAGGACTGAAGGTTCGGTTCTTCCCGCTCTCACTATTGGGATCAGCTTTTGCATGGTTCTCATCACTGCTAGCGAATTCTATCAAAGGATGGGAATATTTGATGAAGAAGTACCACAAATATTTCTTTACCGGAATGCATGAGATGAAGCTTACCGATTTGACGGCAGTGCGATAGAAGATGGACGAGCTGTTATAGGATTATGTTCAGAGGTTCCAAGACGTGCGTAGTTGGTGCTACAGTTTGAGCCTCAATGATACCGAACCAGCAGAGCTAGCGTTCCAAGGACTCCTGATCCCCATAAAAGAGAGATTTTTGTCGCAAGAGTTTGAAATCCTCTCGCACTTGGTAAAGAGGGTATCGGCAAATGAGAGTTGATTCCAAGAAGCAAGAAGGGAAAAGTATCAAAAGAATATCGCATATGCCTACGTATACCCTTCGGACTACGACGACGCCAGTGAGTCTGATGCGGAAGTCAAGTTAGCCGAATGGTCCAGAAACAAGAAGTCAGTCGCATGTCCCTAGGTGAAGGCATCTGGTGAAGAGGAGAAATATGACTTCGACATCAACAAAGCCGACAAGATATTCAACCTATTTCTCAAGGAGAAACAAATTCAGCTGCCACCCAACCACGTGATACGTCACGTTGATGAATTGAATAAGAGACAATACTACAGGTGGCACAACTCTCCATCGCACCACACCAATGAATGAAAGGTATTCAGGCAATAGATGCAATTGGTCATAGAGTAAGATCGAATCTAGTTCGACGACAGAAATAAGCCGATGAATATCGAAGGACATCCTTACCTGGTCAATATGGTGCATGTGCGTCGTCTTGATGATCGGCGTACAGAAAGAGACAGGCGTACTGGAATAAACAAGAGAAAAGCAAGGGAAGAGGCAGATTATGACGATGATCGAGACCACCTGTGCTTTAAACCCCACTGGAATTGTGAATTCTTCAGGTTTTACTGGAATAAAGGGATGTGCATGTCGTCCATGGATGACTATCCTGAATGTAGAGTGAAAGAGGCAGAATGGAGAGTGATCGGAGATCCCGCGGCAATGGGACAATATCATGCGACCACGAGACAAGGTCAAGCATCTATCAGAGGCTATCACCGTAGTGGCCATCGATACACGAAAGGTTTGGTCCCCATTAGTACTGAAAGGGATGGCCAATCGGTCAATGACAAGATGACAGAAAGAAATCTACAATGGTGACTAAGTGGGATTTTTACAAAGAACCAGAAAAGAAGGGTGCAACTACAACGATAGAAAGAGATGAATGTCCCGAATCACGGTGACAAGACCGAGCGGCCAAAGGAAGTCAATAAGGAATGACGACTTAAAGGGAAAGTCAATCAGGATGACAAGAAGGATGCAGGGATAAACATGGTATTCTTCCTCCCCGTAGAATATCAGGCTGCCACTAATAGCAACAATGAACAGGCCAAGGCAATGGCCTAGCTGGTACTAATGCCCTAGCCAGTGGTATTCGATAAGTGTGAAACTAAGTTGAGATGTGCCTTGGTTTAAGTCTGTGATGAGTAATTAACAAGTTTGATTTCAGAGGTCTAGATACTGAATGGGTCAGTACTTGTTTAGGGCTCAAGTGTCTAGCAAAGTGTATTCGGTGAAGGGGTTCGGTGGAGTATACTACGGAGGATGCACCAAAAGGTTTTTTGGTCAATGTGTTAATTGAAGGGGTCCATGCGTTGAATGAAGAGGTTTTGTGTTGTCGGGAAAACATGTTTTCATGTCGGATGGTGTGCAGGTGACTCATATGTGACGTGTCTGTCAATAGCAAGTGGCTTGGGTCAAGTAGGGAGCTCCATGATGGAGAGTCATGGAGGATGGTTGAAGTCGAGGTCAGTCGTTAGGTGGAAGGTTCACTTGACGGAGGCATCATGTTCGGAGGGGGACTTCGTAAGAAGATACCTCGAAGCAAAGTCCTTGGAGGCGAGGCACTTCGGAGGTGTGCTCCAGAGGAAGGCATCTCGAAGGTGGTTCAATAATGTCCTCTATGAAAAGGCTCTTTGAAGGTGTTCTTTAGGTCGAGGCATGTTGAAGGTGTGCTCTCGGTGGATGCACTTCGTGGGAATGCTCCAAGAGAATGCACTTTGGAGAAAGGTGGCAAAAACCCTCCAAGGGTGGTACTTCAAATGTGAGACTTCAAAGTTAGGATGACTTGTCATTGCTTCGGCAGTATGTGACCTCGGTACATGGACGGACGGTGGTCGAGCTAAGTGTAGCTACGAAGCCATGGTGGTCTACTCCGGAGGCGTGCTACGAAGGTGTCAAGGGCTTTGACGGTATCGGCTGAAACTGTCTCTAATATTTGTATCCAAAGACTTCGGTGCAGTGAAGCCTGAATGATTTGGAGTCTACAACTCAAGCTACACTGCCACTTCACAAAGTGTTGCGAGGCTCTGTCGAGAAGATACAGAAAAGAAAACACATTGTGGGGCTTCAAATAAAGTGTAAAGTAGGACTACTTGTAACACCCTCGTGATTGTGTGAGATTAAAAGGTTGTAAACCCTAGGGGTATGGTAGTCACTTTGCATGTCAGAATAGGCTATAAAAGAAGGGGTAGGCTGATGTCTAGGGTGACACTTTCAACCCTTTTAGCACACCTATGCATAGGTTTAGAATCTTCTGTTCTTGGTCTAGCCGCCACACTCATGTACTATGATCTGTGAGTTTTGTATTCCCTGTTCTTGCAATAAAATGTTTATTTGATCTTTGATCTTTGACTTATTTCTTTGCATGAACTTGTATCTGGTGTTGTGATTCCATGTGTGAATATTGTATGGTCTACTAGGTTATGCGCTTGATTTCATGCACATGAAGAAATTTATTTCTGATGTGTGTGTAACTTGTTCTTTGTGGAGTTTCTATCATCACCTTAGGTGAACCATCAAAAATCCATGAACAAGGTTACATCGATATTTTACATTCTCTGAGTTTCTCAAGTTGGACATCACACTTATCTCTGCTGTGTAACGAAGGTCATACCTTGTAAATCCACTAGCGATGTTGTGATCTTTGTGTGTGCGAAGTCCACTTTCCCGTTTCACTACGAGGTCGTTTTACGAAGCCTACTTTGAATCAAATTTGCGATGTCCTCTCATGCGAAGCTCTGTTTGAGATCAGAGTGTTTGGGAAGTCTGGTGCGAAGCCCTCTGTGCTTCGGAGTGTACCCCAGTGTGAATCCATGTTCGAAGTGTGTGCAATACCTCTGAACTAGTACTAGCAAAGGGGTCTCTGAAAGCAGTAGTTTTTAGAAAAGATTTTTAAATCTCCCAATCACCCCCCTCTAATCGCCTGTTTCGGTTCTACAATTGGTATCAGAGTCGGTTAGATCACCAGTTGACCTTAACCAGATTTGTGATCCGTATGCGATATGGATAGACATAGCAAATTCCCTTGTTCGATGGAAACCCGGATTGGACTACCATGATTCTGTAGCTTCTTCAGCTGACCGATCACTCGTCCGTCTACTAGAGTCACATCAGCCAACGTCACAACAAGACCTCTTCTTCCAAAGTTCCCTTTCGAAGTGCCTCTTCTCAGAGGGATTTCTTCATCATATCTTCCGCTGACAATCACTCATCATGTGAGAGCCATGAGGCCCACAGTCTCCACCATGGCTACTCAATCTCCCCCTTGATGAGTGCATTGTCAACACTCCATTCTTCACTTTGTTCACCTATAACCAAATGTGGAAACAAAGAAACAAAACAAGGAAAATAAAAAATAAAGAGTTCAACCTGATGACCAAAAGCCAAACAAAATCCAGAAAAGGTCATTAGGCCAAACAGAAAAGAAATCAACAAAGGTTTCAAACACAATCTCAAATAAGTGCATTCTCAGGATCATCAACAAGGCATAAGAGAATAAACCCCCCCAAAACAAATCACAGAGAAAACCAAAATTATTCCTTTTAAACTCTCAATATCTCCTCCTAAATCCTCAAATTTCTCCCCCTTGTTGACAATTGGACTCATCAAACAAGACTAAAAGGACTCAAGATACAAAAAATCCACTCCCCCTTGAAATGTAGCTCCTTCTCAAAATATGCAATGAATGCAACTAGAGTGCAAAAGGAGTGTTAAAGTAAGCTTCTTAGAAATGATTAATAGAAATTACAAAAGCTAGCAAGTATAGCAAAATATATTGTCTTTAAACACTACATAACAAGCTCAGGTGAATAATATCCAAACAAAAACATGAGCAGACAATTTTTAGGTTTTGCAAATAAAAGCATCACCACTTAGACTAGTAGACTAGGCATGGTAAGACATGAAATACAAAAGCTAGCAGATATCTACCTAGATGAGCATATCCAAAAACATGGAGCTTTAACAAACTTGTTATCTAATATTTTCAAGCTTTTTAATTCCTTTTTCTTTTTGATTTAGTGTTAGCATTTATTTGCTTGTCAACCTTATGCTAACCAATCAAGCTAAGTCTAGGTCAAAGAAAAATCATCAGAAGCTTAAAGCATTGGTCCTAGCATACACTACAATGTCCCAGTTCAGATCATAGTGCAATGATAAGCAGTCTAGATAAAGCAAATTCGCCTGAATCTTTTCATTTTTAGCACAAAAGGCATGTATTTTTCATTTTCAAGATTTTTATCATTTTTTAGAACATAATTTCCATGTAAAGTAAATATATGTCCAAGTTGCATGTTTGCATGCAATGAAAAGAACTTAGCTACCAGGCATGTAAAAGATAGCAAAACCAATCAGCCTACACATTCTAGTTACCATACTAAGCAGTGATCATGTTTTAGATTTTCAAGATATAAAAGTCATGCTCATGACAGATATCAGATATATATTCAAAAGAGTTGAAACAACATGATCATAGACAAACATCAAAAAGCATATACAAGCAAGTGCATGTAAAAGCAGTTAATCATATAACAGAAGCTCGTGCAAGTGTGTGAATGCAACAAAGCATGATATTGACACACAAATGCAAAGAGAACAAGAGAAAGAAAAAATCTCAAAGTATCCAACTCAAAAGGATAAAAACTAAAATCACTTACCCTGATCGTTGCCCCCAAAAGTGATTTTCTGGTTGAAGCTCATGGGGTTGAGGTTGGAGAACCATGTGAATTTCCAAGCCCCGATCTAGCAAAATCAAGGGTAAAAAGGATGAGTGAATGGTCCGACACTGGGGTTAGCAAAAGAAATGAACTAGTGTCAAGCCATATGCTCAAAAGTAGGAAAACCAAAAGCAGTGAAACAATTAGGACCAAATTGCGACTCACTCCCAAAGTGTGGTCAATCAAATTGCCTAAAGCCACGACCACGAGGTCCAAAGTTGTATCGAGAACAACCTAGAGCTCTATTGGAACGGTATCCACCCTCTTGAGCACGGGCACGAAAGTTGTCTCCCCTACCACCACCTACACGACACGCCCTAGCATCTCACCTCTCACCATGTTGAGGTACCCTCTATCTACCACCCTGCTAGTAGAACAACTCCTGCCTAACACTAGCCTTTCTAGCCCTCTCAACCCGCTTCCTCATGAAGAAAAACTTCTCAAGATGCCCATCTATATGACAAAACTCACAATGATAGGTTGGCTTCTTGGGATGTAGTTGAGGGTTAGGCTCTTTGGGTTTGGTGGCCTTTGATAGAATATATTTAGCATTGGAGGGTCTAGGTAAATGATCAAAAGGACCGTGCTGGTCTTTGGACTTAGGAATCCAGATAGACTTCTTAGATGGAGCTTTAGGTGGAGTATCCATCTTGGATTTCTTTTCCTCGAGGATAGTGGGAGAGGTAAAAATGGTATTGCCCTTCTCATGACTCTCAACTCTCTCAAAACTCAAACCCAAAGTTAAACCAGCCTTGTCGGCTGTAACACCCCAAATTTTCAAAAGGTAAAAAGACAATTTTTATATACTTTTCTAAAGAAGGAGTTAATTTTGAATTCTATATAAAGATGAAAATGCCCAAGTAAATAGAAATCTAGAGAAATAACCCAAACCAGGGCCTGAGAAAATTTCTATATAATCATAAGACCAAGACCTCTTTTTGAGAATTTTTACATATTTTTCTCACTTTTGCAAGGAATCCAAATAATTTAAATCAATTTCATCAATTATTTTTATTCATAAATATATTTTATATAGTCTTGGGCTACATTCCCCTTTCTCTCCCCGCAGGCCGGCCCAGCCCACTCCATCCCTACGCCCCTCGCTAACATGCGGACCCCACTCATTAGCATCCCCCCATCTCTCTCCGCGCGCCCGCCTGAGCCCTGACCCCACATGTCGGCGCCAACCCTCTCAGCCCTCGTCAGCCTATTGACGACGCGTCCCCACCGGTCAGCGTCGACCGTTGCCGCACCCGCGCCCTCACGCACCCACTAATAGTGGGCCCTCACTATCAGCTTCGTCTTCCCCGCATCGCCGTCGACCCAAGGTTTCCGGCCGAAACCCTAAACCACAAAATCCGCCTTCGCCGCGCCCTTTCCCCGAATTGATGGCCGAATTGAAGTCCCGTGGAAGGCTCGACATGAAATATGGAAACCACTTTCCATGTTTTAGCCTGCCATCCTTACTGCCGGTGACCCTATAAGACCCCTGGCCACTACCGTGTTCGGTCCTCACGAAAGACTACAACCCCAGCACTTACTGAACGCTCCACCATGCAAATTAGCGCAGCCCTCTACTCATACTCAAGCCGTCACTCGCCATCGCCGGAGCCCTCCTCCGCCACCGACGACCGCACCGTTGTGAGTGCCAACACGTCCCCGACCCCGGCCACCCCTCCATCGCTGACGAAACCCACCGGAGCGCCATCTCCGCTGATGACCCGAACACTTTTGCCGCACTCGCTCGACGTCGGCTACGCCCCGACGACCCCATGCCTCATCTCTGGTACCCTCTTGACTGTTGCACTGTCCTAATTCCATTTTAGTTGTTAGATCCAGCCGTCAGCCATCGCCGTCGCCGCTAGCCCATCGCCATCCTTCGGCCGTCTCCTCTAGCCCATCGCCATCCTCCGGTCGTCACCGAAGAAGACAACCGGCACGGCTAAAGTACCCGTGCCGTGTCGGATTCATTCGCGACCGTGCGATCGCGATCGGGCAGTTGAGATTAAACGGATCCATCGGTTTAATCTAACCCATCAGATCTCAACAAAATGGTACCTTTTAATCTAGGCCATCCATTTTGAGAAACCAAGGGTTGGTTTCGGAGTCTGTGATGATTTATTGACAGATTTTACCCTATGATTCGAAGGGGTCCCTCCGAAGGGGTTCGGAGGTAGTTTCACCGAAGGGTTTGGTGGGTCTGTTTGCTACAGCTATTGCAGCAGAGTGTGCCTATCGGAGGGGTCCGACAGTACACGATGATTGGGTTGTACCAAAGGTCTTGGTACTTTGGGCAGTACACCGGGGTGTGTATCAGAGGTTGTTTACCCGGAGAGGTCTCCGGGGTACTGGAAACACTTGTATGTCTATCTGTGGTGCGCAGGTGACTTCGGAGGCGACGGACGGTTCGTAGCAAGTGAACCTGGGTCAAGCGGGAGGCTTGATGCCAGGGGAGCAGGGAGCTCTGTCACGAAGGCCGCGAAGGGGTCGAGGTCGGACCTTGGGTCGAGGTACGCCAAGAGAAGGCAGTAAGTGCGGAGTGTGGCTCCGGGTGAAGGTACTCTGAGACGAAGTCCTCGGAGGCGAGGCACTTCGAAGGGTACTCCGAATGGAGTGACTTTGGAGTATGGTGGACTAAGTCCTCAGCAATGAGGCAAGGCGTTCGAAGTGTGCTCCGGAGGGAGACACTCGAAGGTATACCCGACGAAGGTCTCAGAAGTCGAGGTGCATCGAAGGCATGATCCGGGTGAGGATCGTCGAGGAGTGTGCTCTGGGAGAGACACTGCGACGAAGTGCTCATGGAATGCTTCATGCGGAGGCCTTGGATGAAGGAGGGACTTCGAAGGGTGGTACTCCGAAGGTGGGGCTTCAGAGTGAAGCTGACTTCGGAGCAAGGCTGACTCCAGAGCGAGGCAGGCTCCGTAGCGAGGCAGGCTCCGGAGCGAGGCAGGCTCTGGAGCGAGGCTGGCTTCAGAGCGAAGCTGACTTGAGGTACTTCAGCCATGCATGGCTTCGGTACACGGACTGATAGAGTTCGAGCTGGGAGAAGCTGCAAAGCCGTGGTGGTCCACTCCGAAGGTGTTGGTGCGAAGGCCCAAGGGCTTTGACGTCTTCGGCTCAAAACCATCACTGTATCGAAGGCTGACTTCGGTGAAGCGAAGGCCGTCAGGCTCAAGGCTTCTCACCGAAGCTACCGCACCCCTCGCGTGTGAAGGGGGGCTTCAGAAGGGTCCAAAACTACAAAGGCTGACAGTGTTTGCTCTGCAAAAGCTGGTATTGTCCCCTCTGCGAAGCTGACAAAAGAAACCTCCAAATAAGGTAGACTACCAGTTGTACCCCCCTGTTCTGATGAGACAAAACCGGTGTAAACCGTAGGGGTAAAGTAGTCTATTCACAGTGCTGAATAGTGCCTATAAATAGTGGAGGATGGCTAGTCACATCAACACTTTTTGAGCAGTCATTGTTGAGCTCCTGTGCTAGCCGCCACATACCTTGTAATCATCCTGTGAGTTCATTTTGTGTTCCCTGTTCAAGCATTGAAGCTTTGATTCTATGTTCATTTACTGCTTGAGCTTGTATGCGCACTTCTCTGTATGCTTCGATCTCTCTTGTCTCACTTCTTTTAAGTTGAGTTTGTGCACTGAATCTTTTATGGAGAAGTGTGTGAGAAGCCTGTTCGAGCGAAGTGTGTTCGAGCGAAGTGTGTTTTTTAGTGTCTGTTTGCTCTGTGTAAACTGGAGGCTAGACCTCTCTGATTACTAGCGAAGCACTGATCGTAGCCCGTTTTTCTTCCCTTGTCGAAGCCCTTGGCGAAGTGTGTCCAGTGTGCGTTTAGACCTTCGAAGTACGAAGCCCAGCATCAGTTGTTGTCGCTAAGTATTTGGTCGAAGTCCGCAGAGGGAAGTCTGCTCTTGCGAAGTCTGTAGTGCGAAGCCTACTCGAAGGCACCCAGTGTGCGGAGCCTGCACTGACTTAGCAGAAGCTGAATTTTCGGGGTTGTGGGTGGAGCGAAGTCTTCTTGGCTTCGAACTTTTGCTCCTTGCGAAGCCTGTGTTCGGAGCTGTGAAATACCTCCGAACTAGAACTTCGAAGGGTGTGTTCGAAGCCTGTTCCGCAGAAGACAGAATTAAAACAGAAGGCTATTTTTAGTCTGAAATTTTAAAAGCTCCCATTCACCCCCCTCTGGTCGCCGTTTCCAGTCCAACACATTTCTATTTAAAACCTGCTTTTAATTTGGGCCATCCATCGCATATCGTTTCAACGTTTTAATCTTGGCCATCCACGTCTACTTAAAACTCCCGCCTCACCCGCAGCCGCCCGATCCAGATCTGACGGCTGATCTAGATCTGGCTCATGTGCACAGTGCGCGTGATCTAGATCCGGCTCATGCGCACAGTGCGCGGGTTCACGGTGGACTCGGCTCACCGTGTACCGCCGACTGTTTTAGGATTTAAATTAAATTCCATAAATTGATTTAAACTTCAAAAATTCATAACTTCTTCAAATTAACTCCAAATTTTACCATTAAAATTTTAGAAAATTCACCATTTTATTTTCTACATTCTAGACCAATTTACTTGACATGTTTATACTGATTATGATCCAAAAATAAAACCAAGGGTAATGTTTTAATCTTTAAAAATTCATAATTACCCCTTTTTACTCCAGAATTTCTCATTTTTAATTTTTGGGAAGTTTCCCTTCTGTTTTCCACAACTTTAATCAATTAAAATGAAATGATTGAACTATTTATCTTTGTATGTTTAAATTGGTTCTTATTTTTGTTTTGTGTGCCACGAAGACTACGACACCGTCGAAGAGACGGAGTACTACCAGAAGTTCCACCATCACCTTTTGTCGAACAAGGCAAGTCACCAAACATAATTTTTGAGCATGTTGAACCTAGTTTTATTTAAATAGTGCTAAAACCCATAGATTATAAATGCATTAGTCAAATTAAAAGCCTTACATTATATTTATTTAGATCCCTGACCTTGAAGTGTAAACCCAAGCCATGCTATTGAGCCTAAAACTCCTTATCACCATAATGGTACTATTATTAGATAGTGTCCAATGTATCGACACAACCGCTATAGGATAGAAACGAGTCGTAGAGATTTGGATTATATTATATGATCCCCGTTATTCTCTCATCCCTGGAATTCTGTTGGCGATGGAGTTTTGGTTAAGTGTGTAGGCATGGTGGGTTCCCAGTGCAAGCTAGGGCATTGGTTGTTAGCACCCGGGGCACTATAAGAACCGGTCTGTGGGATCCGTTGCAATACACTTCTGTACTAACCACAAGTCTAGTGGGTAAGTCCTAACTAAGGTATGGGGTGTTCCAACTCGAGCACCACTTGGAGATGGGTCAAGCAGCACCTGCGGGTGGCTTGTACCAACATGGCGCAAAAGGGGGTGCGACATTGTCCAGTGCACTGGTGCACTGGCGAAACCTAGAGCGGGTGTTATCGGATTGGAGCATCTCATGCTAAGGTTTTGGCACGAGTTCCCATGGAATGGGTCATCTCAATACACTTTGGTGTGGGTGATGAGTGTGTGCCTTGTGGGTACAGTAGTACACCTTTGAATAGAGTTTAAATCTTTTCGAAAAGCCGAGCCCACAGTCAAGGGCGGGTTGCATGACATCTCGCAGTTAGTTTATATTTATGAGTGTTGCATGATGACTTGGCATGTAAGGACTGTTGAGCGAGGAGGGAAAACGCACTCCTCGAGTTAGATGATGTTGCATTGTTCATGTTTATTATTTCATACAATTAAATTTTACCACATTAAATGCTGCAACTTGAAAATGTACTTTTTCGTACTTTAAACCCTTATCATTCCCTTGTTATTACCCTACATTATTATTGCATTCTTGGTGGCTAGTTGAGTATTTCTGTACTCATACCCGTTGGATAACACTTCAGAGACTGCGTACTATGAGGAGGATGGTCTGGAGTAGCGACCCAGTCACGGACGCGAGACTGGCAGAGATGTTCATCATGTAGTTTTATTTTCATAGCTTCTTTTAAATTTTATACTTATGTAATAATGTGGTCTACGAACCACGGATGATTGACCGTATGTACGTTGTCGCATGATGGACATCTTATTATTATTGTTTTTCTGAGGAAATTCAATAAAGTTTGGATTTTAATAAATACGGGTGTTACAAGATGGTATCAGAGTCGACTTGACTGTAAGAAGCCAAATGGACCAGCCCAACACTTAGCTTTGCAAAAATTTATTTCGTAAAAACCTACTTCATGATTTTTTCCTCTCCCTTACTCTTTAAACTTGTTTTATTTGTAGATGCATGTCCACCACGTCAACAGCTTTTGTCGGAACTACGAGGGGTTCATCCGAGAGCTCAGGATGATGGTGACCTTCCTTGGGTTCACTTTTGAGCCGGAGTTCCACAGAGTATACATGGAGGAGTCTGTGGTTCCTTGTGACGTTTCCATCACAATCCACGCATCCGGTGAGCACCTGCCCTTCTTCACGGTGGCACTCAGAGGTCCGACCTTCTACATCGTGTGCCAGCGCGCTGCCTTCCAGGCCCTCATGGAGTTGAGGATGATCTACGATGATCGTCTTCGGGACTCATCTTTTCGTCTTGTGCTGATGCGTACCCCCGGCGCCCACCGCAGCATCTACGTCGGCTTCCTCTCCGACTGCGATCTAGTCATGGCCAGGCACACCTATCTCCTCTAGGCCATGGATGACCTCCACACCGATGCCGTTCTCAATGCCGAGGAGCACCACGAGGCGGTTGAGTTCCTTTGTCATGTGACGAAGAACTTGATCCAGCAGAACGGCGAGTTGCAGCGCAAGATCATCTAGCTGCAGAAGGATATCGTGGAGATGCTTCCACTCGTCCTGAAGAGGAAGAAGCCCCTTCGGGAGCTCACCCCTCGCCCCAAGAGGATCACTCCACCGCTAGCACCCGCTGGACCATCTAGCTACAACGCCGCTGCTCCGAGCCCCGCCATCATCTCCAACCCAATTATCGAGAACTTCACCGAGCCCAGCGTCCCCTAGGATACTCGTGGTTCTGAGAGCACTGAAACTACCTCGAGCAATGAGTAGATTACACCATGCGATAGTCCTTGATTGATTGTTTCATTTTGTTTGATGATTGTGGTACCATCTATGGTGATTTATGTCATAGATGGGATAAAAATAAGAGCTCCAATGTAATGAACAATCTAGTACCACTTATAATAAAATACGAGTTGTTTCGAAAAACCCTCTAAGTTCTTTTCTTGTACTTGGAAATGTTATCGTATTCAGAGATGGCTGACAACCAGAACATGGGTTCCAACAATGAGGAGGGAGCTTCCAACGGCCTGCCCGGGAGCGTTGTGCCCAACTAGGGTGCAACGGGCCAACGTCAATCAGGGTTGTCGTCTGACAATCATCCCACATTGGCAGAGATGATGGCGAACCAGAACCAGCTGATCACCATCCTCCTGACACAGATGCAGCATCAGCAAGATCAGTTGGACTGTCTGCAGCAGCAGAACATGGAGTCGGCCCCTTGCCAGCAAGCCCCAGCGACCGCGCCTCAACTCTCCAAGTTCTTGCGTGTGAGGCCCCCCATCTTCTCGAGCACAACTAATCCTATGGAAGCCGGCGATTGGCTCAGGACCATTGGAAAGAAGTTGGATCTCCTCCCGTGTTCGGACAGAGAGCGAGTGGCATTTGCCGCTCACCAGCTTCAGGGACCGACCGCAGAATGGTGGGATAACTATCGTGAATCCCAACCGAAGGATCACGAGGTATCGTGTGTGGAATTCCCCATTGCCTTCTGGGTCGCTCACGTCCCCATCGAAGTCATCGCGGTAAAGCAATAGGAGTTCTGGGACATGCAACAAGGAAACTAGACTCTCATGGAGTACCTTCATGAGTTTAATCGGCTGGCCCGATACACGCTAGAGGTAGTTCGAACAGGCGCCGCTCATCAGGCCAAGTTCCTATAGATACTGAAGGATGAGCTATCCATACAGCTCGTCGCCGCGGATTATGCCGACTTCTAACGGTTGGTAAACAAAGCTATCCTTTAAGAGACCGAACAGAACAAGTTGGATCTCAAGAAGAGAAAGATGATCGCATTCAAGCATCACCAAGGGAACATCCAGAGACCCCGCTTCGTCCCTCCACCTCAAGCACCCGCCTACCATCCTCGACCCGTCTATAGGCTAGCGTACACTGCCAGTGGCTCAAGTGCCGGAAATCCTCGCCCCGCTCCACCAGCTCCAACCGCCCCACCAGCACCAGCCGCAAAGGCCACCATGCTGAGAGACCGGAATGGCAAACCGATCGTCTACATCAACTGCCGAAAGGAAGGGCACTACTCCCACCAGTGCCCTCACCCCAAGCAACCCCAAGGCGCTGCACCCAACTAGGGAGTTTGCGCCCGGGTCAACCACATCAACGCTGAAGAAGCCCAGGAGGCCCCCGAAGTAATGCTCGGTGTTCACAGCAAATTTCGAACCCGCGGTAGTGTTATTTGACTCTAGGGCAACCCATTCTTTCGTATCAGAGGATTTTGTGAGAATAAATAACCTGGAAGTACTCCCTCTACCCGCATCCATGATGATCGCCACCCCTAGAAAGAAAACCCTAGCTAGTCTATTCAGCCCAAGGATAAGGATAGAAAACCAAGGGGTGTTGTTTTGGGCCGACCTAGTCCTTATAGATTGCAAGGGACTAGACATCATCCTAGGGATGGAATGGTTAATGAAGCACAAGAGAGTGATTGACTGTGCTAGTAAGTCCGTCACCGTGACCAGCTCTGGAGGAGTCTCTATCACCTTTAAGATGACTACCCACGGCTCGAAAGGAGTGTCGCTTCACCAGTTGGCATTAGAGGAAGTACCCGTGGCCCGGGAATACCTAGACGTCTTCCTAGAGGATCTACCAGGGATGCCACCCAAGAGGGACATCGAATTCAGGATCGAGCTTGTCCCCGGAACCACCCCCATCTCTAAGTGCCCGTACCGTATGGCCGCAAATGATCTAGCTGATGTAAAGAGCAATATTGAGGAGCTTGAACAAAAAGGATACATCCGACCGAGTACCTCACCTTGGGGTGCACTGGTCATCTTCACCATAAAGAAAGACAAGACCAAGAGGCTGTGCATAGATTATAGAGCGTTGAATGAGGTGACCATCAAGAACAAGTACCCACTGCCTCAGATCAATGACCTGTTTGACCAGTTGAAGGGATCCTCGGTGTTCTCCAAGATTGACCTTAGGTCAGGCTACCATCAATTGAGAATCAGGGAGGAAGACATCCCCAAGACTTCCTTCACGTCCTGCTATGGATTATACGAGTATATTGTGATGTCGTTCGGACTCACGAATGCCCCTGCCTTCTTCATGAACATGATGAACAATGTCTTCATGGAATTCTTAGACAAGTTCATTGTGGTGTTCATCGATGATATCCTCATCTATTCCAAGACCAAGGAAGAACATGAAGCCCACCTCCGTCTGACCCTAGGAAAGCTAAGGGAACAACAGTTGTATGCCAAGTACAACAAGTGCGAGGTTTGGTCGTCCAAGGTGAAATTTCTCATCCATGTCATATCTTCTGGAGGGATAGCAGTGGACCCGACCACCGTGGAACAGTGATCAATTGGTTGCAGCCGATGAATGTGTTTGAGATCTAGAGTTTTCTAGGACTGGCTGGATATTACCGCGGGTTCATTGAGAACTTTTCGAAGATAGCCAAACCCATGACCAGATTATTGCAAAAAGAAGTGAAGTTGAAATGGACCCCAAATTGTGAGGAATGTTTCCAGACCCTCAAAAAGAAGCTTGTGTCAGCCCCAATTTTAACCTTGCCAGATATACGAAAGGACTTCCATGTCTACTGTGATGCCTCTCACCAAGGATTAGGGTGTGTTTTGATGCAAGACGGGAAGGTAATATCTTATGCCTCTCGTCAGCTGAGACCCCACGAGCTAAATTATCTGACTCGTGACTTGGAGTTAGCAGCAATGGTTCACGCCCTGAAGATATGGAGGCACTACCTTGTGGATAACCGGTGTGAAGTCTTCACCGACCACAAGAGCCATAAGTACATATTCACCCAACCTAATCTAAACCTCAGGTAGAGAAGATGATTGGAATTGATCAAGGATTATGATTTAGGCATCCATTACCATCTATGCAAGGCAAACATAGTGGCAGATGCTCTAAGTCAGAAGGGCTACTATAACGCCATCATGGTACAAGATCAGGCCCCACTTCTATACAAGGAGATGGAAAGGCTAAATCTAGGGATCACCACCAGGGCGTACCTCGCTGCCCTGGAAGCCAGGCCTATCTTGCTAGACTAGATCCGTGAGACATAGAAGGAAGACCCTGATATCTTAGAGATCCATAAGAATATGAGGAGGGGTAAAGCCCAGGGTTCTCCGAAGATGAGGATGGTACCGCCTGGTTCGGAAATAGGATATGCGTGCCTGACAAGCCCGAGCTAAAAACTATCATTCTCCAAGATGCCCATGATACGTTGTACTCCATACATCCCGGGAGTACTAAGATGTACCAAGACCTGAAAGAGAAATATTCGTGGGTCAGCATGAAGAGCGAAATAGCTGAGTATGTGGCTCGGTGCAACACATGGCAGCGAGTTAAGGTAGAGCATTAGAGGCCTGCCGAACTATTACATCCCCTCAATGTTCCCGAATGGAAGTAGGAAGAAGTAGGGATGGAGTTCATTATGGGACTACCAAGGGCCCAAGCCGGTCATGACTCTATCTGGGTGATCATCGATCGACGCACCAAGGTGGCTCATTTCATCCCTGTCAACATGACATACAATGTCTCGAGACTGGCTGAGCTATACATGACCCAAATCATGTGCCTACACGGGGTTCCAAAGAAGATCGTGTCCGACCAAGCTAGTCAGTTCACCTCCATATTTTGGAAGAATCTTCAGGGAGAGCTCTGCACATGGCTGAACTTCAGCACGACTTATCATCCACAGACTGATGGTCAGACCGAAAGAGTGAACCAAGTGTTGGAAGACATGCTTCGAGCTTGTGCCTTAGACTTTGGTGGAATGTGGTACAAGAACTTGCCTTATTCAGAGTTCTCCTACAACAACAGCTATCAGGTTAGCCTGCAGATGTCACCATTCGAGGCTCTATACGGGCGTAAGTGCAGAATGCCGCTGCTCTGGGATCAGACCGATGAATCACAATTTTTCAAGACAGAGATTCTGCGGGAAGCCGAAGAGAAGGTCAAGGTCATCAACGATAGGCTAAAGATAGCTCAGTCCTGATAGAAGAGTTATGCCGATAACCGGTGGAGAGACTTAGCCTTTGAAGAGGGTGATTATGTCTACCTCCGAGTCACTCCCCTCCGAGGTACCCAGAGGTTTAACATGAGAGGAAAGTTAGCCCCCCGTTATGTTGGACCCTTCCAGATCATCCGTCGGCAAGGAGAGGTTGCATATCAGTTGGAGCTACCACCATCTTTGGCAGGAGTCCATGATGTGTTTCATGTCTCTCAGCTAAAGAAGTGCCTCCGAGTACCCACCGAGCAGGCAAACCTCCAGCAGCTCAACATCCAAGAAGACCTAACCTGCATCGAGAAACCAGTCCGGATCCTAGAGATCAAGGAAAGAGTGACCAGGATCCGAGTAGTGCACTTTTGCAAGGTTCAGTGGGACAACCACCCCATCGAGGAAGCCACCTAGGAAAAAGAGGAAGAACTAAAGATCCAATACCCTGAGTTATTCGAGAAGCTTTTCGAATCTCGAGGACGAGATTCTCTGTAAGGGGGATAGGTTTATAACACACCAAATTTCCAGAAGGTAAAAATACAACTTTTTATATACTTTTCTAAAGAAGGAATTATTTTTGAATTCTCTATAAAGTTGAAAATGCCCAAGTAAATAGAATTCTAGAGAAATAACCCAAACTAGGGCCTGCAAAAATTTTTATATGATCATAAGACCAAGACCTATTTTTGAGAATTTTTACAAATTTTTATCACCTTTGCAAGGAACCCAAATAATTTAAATCATTTTCAGTAATTATTTTTATTCAGAAATACATTTTACATAGTCTTGGGCCACACTCCCCCTTTCTCTCCCCGCAGGCTGGCCTAGCCCACTCTATCCCTGCGTGCCTCGCTGACATGCGGACCCCACCCATCACCATCCCCCCTCTCTCTCCGCGCGCACGCCCGAGCCCCTTACACCACTTGTCGGCGCCAACCCTCGCCAGTCCGCTGACGACGCATCCCCACCAATCAGCGTCGACCGTTGCCGCACCCGCGCCCTCACGCACCTGCTGACAGTGGGCCCCCACTGCCAGCTTCGTCTTCCCTGCATCGCCGTCACCCCAATGTTTCCGGCCGAAACCCTAAACCACAAAATCCGCCTTCGTCGCGCCCCTTTCCCCGAATTGATGGCCGAATTGAAGTCTCGTGGATCTCGTGACTGTTTCCCCTAATTACCTGACGCGCAATCGCCCAAGATCGCCGGAGTTCATGCATTGAAGGCTCAACATGAAATATGGAAACCCCTTTCCATGTTTTAGCCTACCATCCTTACTGTCGGCACCCCTATAAGACCCCCGGCCACTACCACTTTCAGTCCTTGCGAAAGACTGCAACCCCAGCGCTTACCGATCGCTCCATCATGTAAATTAGTGCCACCCCTCTGCTCAGACTCTAGCCACCACTCGCCGTGGCCGGAGCCATCCTTCGCCACTAACGATCGCACTGTTGTGATCACCAACACGTCCCCAACCCCGACCACCCCTCCGTCGCCAATGAAACCCACCGGAGCATCGTCCCCGCCGATGACCCGAACACCTTCGCCGCCCCCGCTCGACGCCGGCCATGCCCCGACAATCCTGAGCCTCATCTCCGGTACCCTCTTGACCACCGCATTATCCTGATTCCGTTTTAGTCGGTAGATCCGGTCGTCGGCCATCGCCATCGCCGCTAGCCCGTCGCCATCCTTCGATCGTCGTCGGAGAAGACTATCGACACGGGTAAAGTACTTGTGCCGTGTCAGATTCATCCGCAACCATACGATCGCGATCGGGCGGTTGAGATTAAACCGATCAATCGGTTTAATCTAACTCGTCAGATCTCGGTGAAACAATACCTTTTAATCTGGGCCGTCCATTTCTATTTAAAACCTACTTTTAATCTGGGCCATCCATCGTGTACCGTTTCAACATTTTAATCCTGGACGTCCACGTCCACTTAAAACTCCCGCCTCACCCGTAGCCACCCGATCTAGATCTAATGGCTGATCTGGATCCGGCTCAGGCGCACAGTGTGTGGGTTCACAGTGGACTCGACTCACCGTGGACCAGCGACTGTTTTAGGATTTAAATTAAATTCCAGAAATTGATTTAAACTTCAAAAATTCATAACTTCTTCAAATTAACTCCAAATTTTACCATTCAAATTTTAGATAATTCACCATTTTATTTTCTACATTCTGGACCAATTTACTTGACATGTTTATACTGATTATGATCCAAAAATAAAACCAAGGGTAATGTTTTAATCTTTAAAAATTCATAATTACCCCTTTTTACTCCAGAATTTCTCATTTTTAATTTTTGGGAAGTTTCCCTTCTGTTTTCCACAACTTTAATCAATTAAAATGAAATGATTGAATTCTTTATCTTTGTATGTTTAAATTGATTGTTATTCTCGTTTTGTGTGTTGCGAAGACTACAACTCCGTCGAAGAGCCGGAGTACTACCTAGATGTTCCACCATCACCTTTTGTCGAATAAGGCAAGTTACCAAACATAATTTTTTAGCATGTTGAACCCAGTTGTATTTAAATATTGCTAAAACCCATAGGTTATAAATGTATTAGTCAAATTAAAAGCCTTACATTATATTTATTTAGATCCCCGACCTTGAAGTGCAAACCCAAGCCATGCTATTGAGCCTAAAACTCCTTGTCACCATAATGGTACTATTATTAGATAGTGTCCAATGTATCGACACAACCGCTATAGGATAAAAACGAGTCGTAGAGATTTGGATTCTATTATATGATCTGTTATTCTCCCATCCCTTGAATTCTATTGGTGATGGAGTTTTAGTTAAGTGTGTAAGCATGGTGGGTTCTAGGTGTAAGCTAGGGCATTGGTCGGTAGCAACCGGGGCACTATAAAGACCGGTCTGTGGGATCCATTGCAATACACTTCCATACTAACCACAAGTCTAGTGGGTAAGTCATAACTAAGGTATGGGGTGTTCCAACTGGAGGGACCACCTAGAGATGGGTCAAGCAGCATCTGCGGGTGGCTTGTACCGACGTGGCAAAAAAGGGGGTGCAACATTGTCTAGTGTGCTGGCGCGCCTGCGAAACCTAGAGCGGGTGTTATTGGATTGGAGCATCTCATGCTAAGGTTTTGGCACGAGTTCCTATGGTATGGGTCATCTCGTTACACTTTCGTGTGGGGGATGAGTGCGTGCCTTGTGGGTACAGTAGTACACCTCTGATCAGAGTTTAAATCTTTTCGAAAAGCCGACCCCACGGTCAAGGGCGGGTTGCGTGGCATCTCGCAGTTAGTTTATATTTATGAGTGTTGCATAATGACTTGGCATGTAAGGATTGTTGAGCGAGGAGGGAAAACGTACTCCTCGAGTTAGATGATGTTGCATTGTTCATGTTTATTATTCCATACAATTAAATTTGACCACATTAAATGCTGCAACTTAAAAATGTACTTTTTCGAACTTTAAACCCTTATCATTCCCTTGTTATTACCCTACATTATTATTGCATTCTCGGTGGCTTGTTGAGTATTTCTGTACTCATACCCGTTGGAAAACACTTTGGAGACTGCGTACTATGGAGAGGATGGTCTGGAGTAGTGACCCAGTCTAGAACGCGAGACTGGCAGAGATGTTCATCATGTAGTTTTATTTTCATAGCTTCTTTTAAATTTTATACTTATGTATAAATGTGGTCTGCGAACCACGGAAGATTGACCGTATGTATGTTGTCGCATGATGGACATCTTGTTATTATTGTTTTTCTGAGGAAATTCAATAAAGTCTGGATTTTAATAAATCTGGGCTTTACATCGGCACACATCTTGGTCTTAGCCAAGAGTAAATCTCTCATTTCCTTGCTTTCAGAGCATTTTTAATCACGGAGAGAAGATACTCATTTTCAGACATGGGTTTCTGAGATTGCCCTTTAGCAAAGCTGAGTTTGTCCGGAAAGATAGTGTAGATGGAACATTCTGGCTGCACATCCTTCAAACTCCCAGCACTCTCCAATCTAGCCTCTAACTCCTTAACTTGTTTGTCTCTCAATTCAATACTTTCAGTAAGCAAGAGAAGGTTCAGACAAGCATCTAAGGGAGAGGATCTAGACTCCTCCACAATGAGCTTCTTCTGTGCAATGTCAAGTTGATCGATAACTTGAGCATGCACAGAACGCAACTCGGCAAGCTCACTCATGACAACTAAACATTACTCACATTCACCATCAATCAACTTACACCTAACTATGGCAAGTTTAGTATAAGCATATTCATATTTAGGTCTAAGTTCTTTCAGTTCACGCTCAAATTTAATGAGTAATATATCTTAACCAACCAAAGCATCAGTCAATTTATCAACTTTAACTGACAGTTCGTCATAGGATAGCATTACCTCAGTGGAATCTGGCTCACTATCGATGTTGTTGATGCTGTTGGCCATGAAACACAGGTCGGTGAAGTCCTTTCCCTTTTTCTTTCGCGGATCGTCCTCACTAGATGATGTGTTGATGTCATTGAGGGCTTTCATAAAAGCTCTTGAGGCCGCTTTGACTGCTCTCTTAGCTATCTTTTCTTTGTTCTTTTTGTGGAAGGGTTTTTTGTCTCTCTTGTGGTGTGTGTGGTCACTCTCATCTCTCTTCTTGAGCTTGCGGTAGTCAGCCTTAATATGAGAAGTATCACCGCATTCAAAACACCCATGAGAACCTCCTCTCCTCTGATCTCGTCTATCATTATAGAATCGGGTGAACTTCTTGAGAATGAGAACAAGCTCATCATCGTCCAAGGTGTCCACCTGCTCTTTTGTGACACTGACAAGAGAGGAAAAGGTAAAACCTCCAACAAAAGCACAAGTGCTAGAAGAACCGGATGAATTACCTCCAAATGAGGTGCCACTGCCAGAATCGGGAACTAGTGCCATAGATTGTGGCAAAGAGTTCCCATGCCCTAGATAACATGCCTTGGCAATCTTGGTGGACTTGAGCTTATTGAAGAGCTCGTCGCAAGTCAACGTGTCGTAACTTGCTGACTCCTTAATATTAGAGATCTTCACCTCCCATATGCTATGATCCAAAGCATAGAGAAGTTTGATCGCTCTATCATGATCAAAATAGGCTAAAGTCCCAGTGGAGCGCAAGTTGCTCACAATGCAGTAAAAGATCACAAACATGGCATCTACCGATTCACTAGGGTCTTGCACAAATAGTTGATATTCTTGGTTATATGTGCTTTGGCGTCTGGCCTTGATCTGGGTAGAGCCCTCATGAAAAACGGCCAGAGTGGTCCAAATCTCTCTTGCGGTTCTGAGGTGTTGAACCCTATCAAACTCATTCTGGCTCAAACTAGTGAACAGTATGTTTCTTGCCTTGTTATTGCAATCATACTACTCTTTCTCAGTATAGGTGGTACGAGTATCAGGGATCACATATTGGGAATCAACAATGTCCCAAATAGCACTTCCTTGGCTTTGAAGATATGCCTCTATGCGCACCTTCTAGTAAGCAAAATCATGCCCATCGAACAACGGAATCTTACTGTGTCTATCCAAGTCGCCTACGAATCACAAAATCAGTTAAGGTCAACTAATGATCTAGCCAACTCTGGTACCAATTGTAGGACCGAAACAGGTGACTAGAGGGGGGTGAATAGGCACCTCAACTAATTCTTTCGAATAGATGGCCTTTTCTTAATACCCAATGCTCCTCCAAAGAAAACAAGCGGAAGCAAACAAATTGGCAAAACATAGATAAATTAGTGCTATCACCCTCCTGTCTGATATGGTATGAAATGACAGTCTGAGAGATCACAAGCACTAAAATTATCTAGCATTCAAAACACAACTGGTGTCCTAAATGAAAAACACCAACACAATGTATAGAGGTAGACTAGGATAACTCACAAATAAAATAAGCAAATCATCAAGTGCTAGGTATTCACCCAAAGTTTATAGACATTTAATCATACATTTGACAAGTAGTCATTTAATAAAATGAAGGAAATGCATTCAGATGAAGAGAATACCTGCACTTACCTTGATGAGGAATACCAATGATACAGATGCAAAGGCAGTGGGTTGAATCACTATTGCGAGTTCCTAGCGGAGCTACCGGTGTACAGGCGAATGATTACGCAGGAGAAAGAGAGACACTTTGGTGTGAAAGGACAAAACATGTGTGTGTTGTAGTAGTGTTGATAATGATCTTGACGTTGGGCGGGTGCACAAGCTAATCATGTTGTAGCAGTGTTGCTGCAGCTAGAACGAGCGCCCTGAGACAAAAGAACTTGTGCGCAGTAGGAGACAAAAAAGTGTGCAAACCGAGGCTAGCGGAAATTTCGTGCAGGTTAAAAAAACAATCGATGGCAAAGAACCAAGTGATGGCCGGTCGATCCACGCACACAAATGGTGAGGGTGCTTGTGGCATAATCAATGGGTGCATGAACAATGAAAAATATGCGCACAACAGCGGCTGGTTGTGAAATATGAAAACCGAACGATTGTGCTGCAAGAGAGAATCGATGCACAAAGCAAACCAGACAAGAACAACCAGCGACGTAGTATATAAAATTTGTGGGAACAAAAACCCGAAGTAAAACAAGCGCATGGCTGCATACAACATGGGTGATTCACTAAAAGTCAGTGTTGTTGCAGAGCTCAAAGCAAAAAAGCCGAAAAAATGAAACCGGGCAGAAGAACTCAAGCCTAAGGCTAGCGCGTACGCAAGAAAAACACACGTAGAAACTAGGTAGGCTAGCGATCCGTGCGAGTGCACATCTCTTGAGGAGATAGACTCCACACAACTAAAATCTTGTGCGCGTGCACTGTAGATCGTCAGAAGCAAAAGTAAACTAACGGCGCAAAAATGCTGGCAGCGGTGCTCGAGAGGAGAAGAATAAAATGAACACAAATTTCTGAATAGAAAATATTGATTCAAAAGTGTTAACCCTAGATGGGCTGCCCTAAGGGGTTTTTATAGCCTAAAGACATTTAAGGAAAATACTTAAATGCCCCTGGGTTATTTTTTAACGATTTAAGGCCCGAAGGGCAATAATGTAAAAATGCCTAATCTAGATATTTTCATGATGCTTCGCTTGCGTGGATTCCACGGCTTCGCATCAGGAACGTCGATCTTCACGTCTACTGTTGATGTGGTTGATGGTTTTACGGTGAAACTGCCAAAGCACTTGTCGTCCTTGCACTGTGTACCCGGATTAGACCACCATGACCCTGCAGCTCTCTCAGCCCATCAATTGTCCGTCCGTGTACTTGAGTCACACGACCAATGCCACGACAATCACTTATCGCCCTTGCATCATGTACCTGGATTGGGCTACCACGATTCCATGGCTCATTCAACTCGTCGTTCGTTCGTCCGTCTACCGGAGTCATACCGGCCAACGCCACAGCAAGACCTCTTCCTCCGAAGTGCCCCTTTGAAGTGCCCCCCTCTGAGAGCTTCCTTCATCATCTCTTCTGTTGACAATCACTATCATCTGAGAGCCATGAGGCCCACGGCCTCCACTATGGCTCCTCAAAGGTGATGAAGGAGTTTTGTGAATTCTTGCATATCATTAAAGTTCCATCAGGTTACTTATCGAATATCAACAAACTTGTCAACCTGAAGGAGCCTAAGATGGTTGGTAGAATAAAGACTCGTGATTGTCATGTGATGCTGACTCAAATGATTGTTGTCGGAATAAGAAATGTGTTATCGATGCGGTTGAGAGAGGCAATAATGAGTCTATTTTTTTCCTTCAATGCAATTGGACAGAAAAAACTCGACCCGACAATGCTAGCAGAACAAGAGAAAAAAACAATACTTGACTCTCTCTCTCTCTTCTTGAGATATACTTTCCTCCATCATTCTTTGATATTATGGTACATCTGACCTCACATCTCGTCAAAGAAATATTATTTCTTGGACCTGTTTTCTTGCATCAGATGTACCTATATGAGAGATACATGGGTGTTCTAAAGAAATTTGTTAGGAATCGTTTTTCACCCAAGGGTTGCATCACACAAGGTTACTCTAGCGAGGAGGTAGTAGAGTGGTGTGTCGAGTACAGATACCCGAATAAGCCAATTGGTGTGCCTCACTCTCGCCATGAGGAAACAATTACTCTGGATCGAAAGGCATATGACCAAACTCATTTCCTCATGTTGCAACAATCGAGTGAAGTGTCGCCATACATCATTGAGCACAATCACATGCTCTGTGCAGACAACCCATCTCATACCAAAGCTTAGATCACAAAACAACAAATGAAAATATTCAATACCTGGTTTTGGGATCGGATCGCACGATCAAAAACCCTAGTGAACGAATCGACCAAGCAGCTAGCAATAGGACCTATATATATTGTTACAACATATCGAGGTTATCATATAAATGATTATACATTATACATAGTTGATCAATATAGCAAGAGCACAAACCAGAACAGTGGTGTTCGTATTGATGCCTACGACAACAATAATGTAAAGAGCACATATTACGGTCAGATAGAGAAGATTTGGGAACTTGACTACCTAGGGTTCAAGGTACCTCTGTTTCGATGCTGTTGGGTCAATGGTACAAAAGGCATTACGGTCGACAAGTACGAATTCACGAGTGTAAATCTCACTCGGATCGGCTATAAAGACGAACCTTTCGTGCTTGCTAAACAAGTTGCTCAAGTTTTCTTTGTACCTGATACGACAAATAAGAAATTTCATGTTGTCCTAGATGGAAAGAGACGGATTGTGGGTGTTAAAAATGTGGTTGATGAGGATGAGTACAATCAGTTTGATGAGATACCAGCTTTTGCCACCTCAATTATACCACAAGTTAAACCAGACGAGCAAACTTTGTACCTACGCTCCGACCATTCTAAAGGATTGTACATTTAGAAAGTGAGAAAACAGAGATGTACAAGTGTTGAAAAGTGTAAAGTTTAAATTGTATATATACATGCAAGTGTTGTACATGTGTTCAAATACTGAGATACGTGGGTGATTTGTACAATTTGTACTGATTTGGGTTTGTAATATATATATATATATATGTGTGTGTGTGCAATTTGTGCCACAACTTGAAATCTAGAAGTACTACTGATTTGGGTATGTAATATATATACTAGGAAGGGAGGCACCCGTAGCATATAATGTAGGATTTTATATTGAGTATAAACATGGTACATGTAAAATTGTAAGATAAGCATTGAGTATAAACATGGTACATGTAAAATTGTAAACTAAGCATCTAATGTAGGATTGTAGAGTGAGTATAAATAATTACCAGAACGAAGGAAACAATTACTTCAGCATTCCTGCAAAACCCATAGCTTCATCAACTCCTGGAATTGCATTTGTTAGTTCGGAAAGGAATCCTTCCATTTCTTCATTAGAAAATCATCATTTTCTACCTTAGAGTCAGTTTCCTACAAAATAAGTATTGACAATGATGTGATTGAGAGGATTGTTTGTAATCATAGGAGACAATATTTATGGAAATTTAGAGTAATGAAAGTAGCAAATCAAAATGATAAAAAGGGAAAGCAAATGAGGTGGTGAGGGGACAAAATTGAGCCAGACTATTGAAGATATTGATATTGATAGTCTAAAAAAAGAAAACATAGCATTTTTGGGCCAAAACCTTTAGAAGTTGCATACAATCACATATATGTTATAGACATAAATATAGTAGTAAATAGTTCACCGTTAACAATACATTATGAATATGCATGGAACATTGACTACTTAAAGAACTTTGGCAACTGGCAAGCAAGGTTGGCAAACTTGGCATAATCTACGCATCAAGAAATGATAGAATGGGATGAGAACATCAAATAGATACCAACCTGAGACTACTCAGAATGCCAACAAATTCGAGGATATGCAGAGATCATACACACGTGACATTGCTCTACACTTATGCTAAACTAAGTAGTTTGGCCATATTGCCCACAAAAGTCTAACTGCATACATATGCACCAACCACATTTAGACACAAGGGAAAACTCAATAATCTCATACAACACAATCGGCATTAAAATTTCACGGGGAGATCAACCGATCATCACATTAAAGGCAGAAGCGAGTAAATGACCCTTTGAATACAAAGTAGCAGTAAGTGATAAACCCCTAAAATATTACATTTGGAGCACAATTGGTATCATAAGTGGTTACTCATCAGTGTCAGTATCTCTCGAAGGCTTCTTTTGATGCCTACCATATCTATAAGAAGCTTAATCCTTAAAGCAGATCCTTGAAGCTGAGAAAAGAGCAAAATTTACATATGAATAACCTAGCAAAGAATAAGAAAAGGAGACATCAGTAACAGGTTTTGCTTCATTTCTCAACCAGGTAAAAGAGCTTGTAGGTAACCAAAAAATTTCGAATAAAAAGAATACATTGCGTAGATTTACCATTCTAAGCAGAGGATGTATATAATTCAATTATGTATGACATAAAGACTGCAGAATGGAAACAAAATTAACTTTACAAACAAATGGAACTTCAACTTCGTTAATTTGAATGCGGCTATTGGATACGCGCATGCTGCGCCCTGTTGATGAGCCTATGATAGAATTATTGACTAACGTAATAAAAAGTAGCATTAGTTTTTATGTTGATTAAAACACAGGAAAGTTTTTAACCAGAAAAGTCCTTTAATCAAAGCATGTGATAAAACAGTCGCTTTGTATGGGTTAAAGGAAACAATTCGGTAAACTTCCATGTAATTGCTAAACTTTGCTTTTCAACAAAAAAACTCTCTTTTAAGATATAATTATTACTGTTCAGACCTATCTTTAGTTAATCTTATACATCGAATGAGTTAGAAATAAATGACACCTACACAGAAGTATTGAAGTTGATGCATCTAATTGCATTTAAGACAACACAATTAGCTAATAAAGATGACTCGAAACAAATATTTAACTTAAGGTTTGGGATATTCACCATGCATTTGACAAGTCTCTCAGGACTTCTCAACCTCAGAACTTCTCCTTAGAGGCTTACGATTGAAAATAAATAAGGCCAAAAGTGTTAGAAATATGTGCAATATTTTAATTCCAATTTTTATTTGGAGGAAAAACTCATAGATGAACAATGATGCATAAACAAATGCTAGCAGGCATTTGACATACTTCAAAAAATACATGCTATCAATAAACATATGAACTACATACTTGATCAATGAAATAGTGGAAGAAAACACATAGAGGAAATAGTCGCGTTGAGGTTCACACGAGAGGTCACGCACAAGCGCTGCCCAGAAACCTGATTGTCGCCCTGTGTAGATGTTCTATGCTGCAATGGTTTGGAGATTTCGCTCTTCTTCCAATCCGGTGCACGCCAGAAAAAAAAGTCGATGAAGTCTAAGCAGGGCAACAGACTAAAGGCATTGGAGCAGAGAAGGAGAACAAGAGAATGGGATCAAAAGCACTCAGCAGATTGGACATCTCCAGTCTTTTACAGACAACCATCCATGCTAGAATAGTTATAGAATTATTACTAGTAACTGCCAAATTCATATCACATAAATTTAACCACAAATACTAGTAACGGAAGTTTTAAATCAGGAATTCAAAACGACTAGTAACTAAAACATTTATTCTGGCGTTTAATGGCTATTCAAATTTTGGTTTTAATCACATTAAAACAATGCATTCAATACAGATAATGTATACATGAAAGTCCAAAAAAATTTGAATTGACTTGATGTTATTCTGCTACCACGCACGCTGTCGCAAGTCACAAGTAACGCGGTATCTCACACGAAAAATACGTGAATACGCGCGCGTGTGCGTGTGGATTTAGCCAAGTCCTCATTAATTTTCTCTATTTAATAAATACATATAACTCCACCTTATAAGTGGGTCTCCATCCCAATAAATAAAAAATATGGGACTAATCATGTACGCATGCTTTGGAATTAAATAATTGGGCCACCTCATGGGTCAATTTTCAACAATCCCCCACAAATTCCAAAGCAATCATAAAGAAAGAAGTTTATAATATCACTGCGTTGAGCTATTGTTCATATACCAGTGTTTTGGTGAAATTCCTATTCGGGTTGAACTTGCACCTAGATTGAAAATGTTCATCTTTTCACATCTAATGAATGGACTAAGCCTTAAATTAATAGATTTTTATGATAAGACTGCACTTGACAATCCAACCGATACTAGGCTGCCAATAGACTACATCTTAACGGAGCTTTTATGGTCATGCTCCCTGATCTGCTCATGAGCCTTCTTGAGAATGCGTTATTCTCATGAACTGCGACCTCACGGTTAGGCTCAAGTAGGTGTATTCATTGTAGGTATCTTGTAGGTCGATACCTATTTCTCTCATTGGACACTAGAATACATTGAGGCTTTAAGACAACCTTCCAAACAGTTGAGAGCACGCTATTTGTAGGACATAGGTAAAATATGAATATATGTACTCTCATTTTCATCAACAACTTGTTTTCCCATTATCTAATTCACGGGATCTCCGATCAATAAGATATGGGTTTCCATTGTGATGAAAATTATATGGGCCTCATAACCATGTCTAAAGAAGCAGCGAAAATCGCTTTCCGTGCCACACCTTTTGTGAAAGGATCTGCTAGGTTCTTCTCGGTTTGAATATAATTTACCGTTATTACTCCGGAGTCTTTCATCTTCCTAACAGATTTGAGCCTGCGCTTTACATGTCTGGAGGATTTCATGTTATCCTCAGTACTCATAACCTTTGTTAACACGGTTTGGTTATTGCAGTACATGAGGATTGCTGGTATTGGTTTCTCAACCAAAGGCAAGTCCAACAGAAGTTCTCTAAGCCACTCGGCTTCAACAGATACTATGTCTAATGATACAAGTTCAGCTTCCATGATTGAACCTGTCAAAATGGTCTGTTTACAAGACCTCCACGAAACTGCAGCACCGGCTAAGGTAAACACATAGCCACTTGTAGCTTTGATCTCATCTGCATCTGAGATCCAATTGGAATCAATGTATCTTTCTAGAACAGATGGATAACTAGTGTAGTGAATTCCATAAGAGGTTGTGCCTCTCAAATATCGCAACACTCTTTCAAGCGCTTCCCAATGATCATGTCCTATATTGGAGATGAACCGACTTAATTTGCTCACAACAAAAGAAATATCGGGTCGTGTAGCTCTAGCAAGATACATCAGGGATCCAATAATTTGTGAGTATATTAATTGGTCTATTTCTAAACCTTGATTCTTTCGAAGCTTTATGCTAGCATCATATGGGGTTGGAGAAATTTTGCTATTCTCAAAGCCAAAACGACTCAATATCTTTTCAACATAATGGGCTGGACTCAAAGTAATCCCATCATTATTTTTAAGCAGCTTAATATTTAGAATAGCATCTGCCTCTCCTAAATCTTTCATATCAAAACATCGAGATAAGAAAGATTTAACTTTGTTAATTACAGCAGTATTTGTTCCAAATATTAGTATGTCATCAACATACAAGCACAAAATCACTCCATCACCCCCATCATAACGATAATATACACACTTGTCTGCCTCATTAACAGCAAAACCAGCAGATGTTAGAGTTTTATCAAATTTTCGTGCCACTGTTTAGGAGCTTGCTTTAGGCCATATAAGGATTTTAATAATTTGCATTATTTATCCTCCTGTCCAGATATTACAAAACCATCAGGTTGTTCCACATAAATTTCTTCCTCCAACTCTCCATTAAGAAAAGTTGTCTTTATATCCATTTGATGGATGAGTAGACCATGGGAAGAAGCTAATGCAATGATCACTCTAATTGTGGTTAATCTGGCAACAAGAGAATATGTATCAAAATAATCCTCTCCTTCTTTCTGGGTAAAACCCTTGGCCACAAGTCTTGCTTTGTATTTCTCAATAGTACCATCAGGCCTTATTTTCTTTTTGAACACCCACTTACATCCAATAGGTTTGCACCCGTGTGGACGATCAGTGATCTCCCATGTTCCATTAGACATGATAGAGTCCAGTTCACTACGGACTGCCTCTTTCCAATACTCAGCATCAGGTATTACATAAGCCTCTGAAAGAATTTTTGGCACATCATCTATAAGGTATACAATAAAGTCATCACCAAAAGATTTGTCAATCCTTTGTCTCTTACTCCTACGAGGAGCATCCATGAATATATTGTTATCCTCCTCAAGTTCATTCTCTATTGGTAGTGTGTTATTCAATGATTCAAGAATATGATCTAAATTATTTCTATTCACAAACTCACTATCCTCATTTATAGAAGTACTGTTTGCTGGTCTCATAGGAAAATATCCTAAAAAATGAAGTATCTTTTAACTCCATTATTGTATTGACAATAATTTCAGAAGTTTCAGATTTTACTACTAAAAAACCTATATGCGGGAATGTTGAGAGCATAACCAAGTGTTGGGGGAAATTATTCCATTTCCAAGGATTAAAGATTAATACTTCCAAGGCCGAGAAGAACTCCGAAGCTAGTGAGCAGTCGTTCGGAGGGTTAGTCTTCATGCCGAAGGGTGCAGCGGTGCGAAGCCTCGGAGCACCCTCCGAATGGGAGATGGAGGCCCCGAAGCCGAAGGACAAGACTGATGGGATGTCCAGCTTATCCATCTACCTAGCAGTGTTTTACCTTTTATAACCTTGCTCCTGGAACCGAATAGTTTCCACTATGTCGGTTGTAATCTGAGGGTAATTAGGTCTTTTCCTTATGCTTTTTTACCTATAAATAGCCCCCTCTGTACCCTGTAAAAAGGATCCTTCAGGAACAAGTTATTCAATACACTCTTTCGGACTACTTGAGCTGTTATCCAACTTGGAAGTTCAAGGTAGCCCTAAGGTTCAAACTCCTTGTTTGTTCGTTCTTGATCTCAAAGAACCTATTGGTGTAACTTTTACGCCAACAGTTGGCGCCGTCTGTGGGGAACCAAGTTCTAAAAGCTTGTTCTCTGCTGCTGACTGCACTTCGAAGAGCACTTTCGGAGGGAGCCTCGGAGTCTCAGGATTCCGCGCACCCTTCAGTTAAGGGCTTCTTAGTGCGGCCCGAAGGCCTTTGATCGACTTCCCAAGTCGTTCGAAGCCCTCTGTCTCCAAGATCACTTCGTGACTAGCTATGCCTCCGAAGCGTAGCCAGACTTCAGGTCCCCTCCGAAGGTCCCCTCGGACTACAGGAGCCGGACCCTCAACTACTCGAGCAATTCCCACCGAGACCGCTGGGCGTCGAGTACCTAGGGGCCCTCGAGCTCCCCCTACGGAGCTTCATACTGATTACGTCAGCTCCCGCGACCCGGAGGTACCCTCCGACGAAGATGAAGGCCTTCCTGGAACCGAGGCTACGCAACTAGCTAGGCTTCAGGAGGAAGTAGCCCGATGGAGGCAAGAGGCCGCCGATCACCTTCACACTCAAGCCTCCACCGAAACTCTAGAAGGGCCTCAAGATGGTGGTGCCCGCAACCTCCCAGAAGCTGCCCAAGTCCCGGAGGAGGCCAAGAATGCGTCTTTTGACAAAGAATCCCCGTTGCACTCAAACTTGCAAAGGGTGCCTTTTGACCCCAGGTTCAAGGCCTCGAAATTACATAAGTATTCTGGGGGGTCGGACCTCGGAGAATTCGCCCGATCATATGCCCTGGCGATAGAAGCGAGTGGAGGGGTGCGAAGCACTATGGCAAAATGCTTCCCCCTCGCTCTCGAAGGTGTAGCGCTCCGCTGGTTTTGGTCCCTGAAGCCAGGATCGATCAGCTCCTGGGAGCAACTGAAGAAAAAATTTGTGAGCAACTTCCAAGGCACCTTCGTGGCCCCGATGTCCACGGGAAGTTTGTTCCAGGTTAAGCAACAGGTGGGAGAAACACTTCGAGAATACTTCACGTGCTTTGCCCACACCAAGTCGCAGATCAAGGGCTTGTCTACATCTTCGGTAGTCGACGCCGCCCGCGAAGGGGTGCTAACCCCCGACCTCCTCAGCAAGCTCCACCGAAAGCCGGTGACGTCTGTGGCGCAGCTGATGGCATACTTTGAACAGTATGCCAAGGTGGAGGAAGGCTGTTTACGGCGAGTTGAAGCACCATCGCCCACCCTCCGAGAAGTCAAGATGGAGCCCGAAGCCTCCGCTTCGCTGCAACCTCCTCAAGACAACCGCTTCAACGAGCACAAGCGGGGAAAGAAGCATTTTCGCTCGGAGGTGCTAAATATTGCACCTTCCGTTCCGAAGGCGCCTGCCAGCTTCCAGCAGGCGAAGAATTTCAAGGTCGGACCGCCGAAACCTCAAGAAAGGGCGCCTGGCAAGCGCTAGAGTTTTTTCTGTTGCGTGCATGGCGACAATAGGAGCCATGACACGAAAGATTGCAAGGCTGTGTTGGCCCTTCGGGGCGACTACCTTGAACGAAGTACCGGGCGGGGTACTTCGGATCGAGCCCCACCATTGGCACGGTCAGAGCCGGTGCAAACCGTGGCCCGAACCGGTGCCTTTGAAGCCCCCATGCGGCTACCGGTGGCCAACATCATGCCACCACCAAAGCAGGAAGACCCGCAAGACCGCGGTAAACGAGTGGTCCTGCCCATCTCCGGGGGAGGGACCCTCGGAAGCATGTCCAAGAGGAAGCGGCGCGAGTACGTCCGCGAGGTTGGACACATTGGGACCTCTAGTTCCGCCGAGGGAATGCCGGAGTGGTCTCACGTGCCCATTTCATTTACTGCCAGCGATGCTGCGGGGATGAAGTTCCCCCATGCCGACCCCTTGGTCATTTCGGCTGATATAGCCGGAGTGGAGGTCCGAAGGATCCTGGTAGATGGCGGGAGCTCCGCAGATATACTCTTCGTCCAGGCCTTCGACCAGATGTGCATACCCCGGAAGCACCTGCTTCCAGCAGCCCGGCCACTTCAAGGGTTTTCAGGACCGCCTCTCGATGCCCTCGGCCAGATAGGCCTCGAGGTTGCTTTCGGAGAGGGGCCTCTGGCCATGGTGGAAGAAGTGATCTTCGACGTGGTTGATGCCCCGTATGCTTACAATGCAATCTTCGGCCGAGGGATGCTGAACCAGTTCGGGGCTATAGCCCACCATAATTACCTTTGTCTCAAAATGCCCACGCAAGGTGGAGTGCTTACTATTTCAGGAGACCAAGCTGTAGCCCGAAGGACGCAGTATGGCCATGGGCAGCCGTTGGACCCCCGGCAAGTGCACAATGTGGCGGAAAGCCTCGAAGAAATGCCGGAGGCCTCGAACTCTTCGAAGGGGCCCTCGCTCAAGCCAAGCCCAGAAGGTGATGTCGAGACAAGAATAATTTCAAAAGATGGCAAGGAGTACCTAGTGCAATTCGGCAAAGGGCTATCCCTGGAGATAGCTGCTTCGTTAGAAGCAGTCGTCGAGCAAAATTTGGACATCTTTGCTTGGACCGACGAAGACATCCCCGGGGTCGATCGAAGCATCATCGAGCATAGTCTGCTCATCAACCCGAAGGCCAAGCCAGTGCGCTAGGGGCTCCGCAAGCTGTCAGCAGAAAGAGCAAGCCTCGCTAAGGCAGAAGTAGAAAAATGATTAAAGGCTGGCATCATCAGGGAAGTAGCCCATACTGAGTGGTTGGCTAACCCTATTTTTGTAAGAAAGAAGGACTCGAACAAATGGCGCATGTGTATTGACTTCACTTCATTAAATAAAGCATGCCCGCGAGACCCCTACCCAATGCCCCGAATAGATCAACTGGTGGATTCCACAACCAGCTCTGAATTGCTAAGCTTCCTCGACGATTATTCCGGGTATCATCAAGTATGGCTGAAGCGCGAAGATGAAGCCAAGACAAGTTTTATAACTCCTTCCGGAGTATTTTGTTATGTAAGAATGCCTTTTGGTTTGCGGAATGCCGGAGCCACCTTTTCACGCTTAATAGCCAAGGCACTAGGTCATCAGATAGACCGCAATGTCGAAGCTTATATGGACGATATTGTAATAAAAATTGCTCAAAAGCACCAGCATAGCCTAGACCTAGCTGAAACATTTGAGAGCCTCCGAGCATGTGGAGTACGCTTCAACCCGGAAAAATGTATATTCGGGGCACAAGCAGGAAAGCTGCTAGGGTACTTAGTTTCGAGCAGGGGAATCGAAGCTAGCCCAACACAAATAAGCGCACTACAAAGGATGGCTCCACCAGATAACTTGAAGCAAGTACAGAAGCTAGCAGGAAGGCTCGCAGCACTTAGCAGGTTCCTATCCAGGTCAGCAGAGCGGAGCCTCCCAATTTTCAAGGCACTAAAGGGGTCCAAAAGTTTCAGCTGGACACCGGAGTGCCAGAAGAGCTTCGATGATATAAAAGCATACCTCGGAAGGTTATCGACTTTGACTGTTCCCCTTCCAGAAGAAACACTGCTCCTATATCTTGCGGCAACAGGTTCAGCAGTGAGTGCAGTGTTGGTCTGGGAAGTTGAGCTTAAAGGGAAGCTGGTGCAGAACCTAGTTTATTTCGTGTCGGAAGCTTTGTCCGGAGCTAAGATCAGATACTCCGAGCTCGAGAAATTTGCTTACGCCCTAGTAATGGCCTCGCGAAAGCTAAGGCATTATTTCTTGGCGCATAACCTGATCATCCCTACATTGTATCCTCTCGGAGATATGCTCCGAAACAAAGATTCTACGGGCAGGATTGGAAAATGGGCGGTCGAGCTAGCACCCTTCGGAATCTCCTTCACGGCAAGAACAGCTATTAAATCTCAAATCATAGCTGATTTTGTAGCAGAGTGGACTCCATCTGCCATTTGGGCCCCAGAAGAACCCTCCGAAGGTTTATGGACAATATTTTCTGACGGAGCTTATCAAGCATCTGGTGCCGGAGCAAGGGCCATCATCATATCACCATCAGGGTAGAAGGCCATGTATTCTGCGAGGCTCAACTTCAGAACCACTAATAACATCGCCGAGTACGAAGGAGTCCTGCTAGGTCTTCGAAAGGCTAAAGCACTTGGAGCTGCAAGGATAGTAATTAAGACAGATTCCCATGTCGTCGCAGGGCATGTTGATAAAAGCTTTCAAGCAAAGAATCCACATCTAGCACAATACCATGAGGAAATCCGCAAGGCCGAAGCAGCATTCAGAGGATTTACAGTTCGGAGTATCCCTCGTGCAGAGAATCAACTTGCCGATATTCTGGCTAAGGCCGCAGCAGCGGCGGTGGACCTTCCGGAGGGTGCTTTCTACGAAGAACTAGCGCAGCCAGCAGCTATGCAGTTACCCCCTTCGGAAGTGTTGTGCATCCCGATTACAGATTGGAGGGCTCCGATTATGAACATGTTGCAAAGTAACATAGACAACCTCGAAGGTCTGGAAACCCGAAGGTTGCAAGCAAGGGCTCGGAATTACAAGCTCATCGATGGAGTGTTGTACAAAGCTGGTGTGTGTGCACCTTTACTTCGATGCATCTCCCAGCCCGAAGGTCAAGACATACTTCGAGACATCCATGAAGGCTTGTGCGGAGGTCATTTAGCCCCTCGTGCACTAGCTGGCAAGACGCTTCGGCAAGGGTTTTATTGGCCAACTATAGTAAGAGATGCAGAGAAATTGGTTCAAACATGCCAAGGCTGCTAATGGATGGGCAGACGAAGCCACCGCCTGCCAATCCAGCTTCAAGTCATCGCCCCAGTATGGCCAATGGCTAGATGGGGCATGGACCTCATAGGCCCTTTTCCAATGGCAAAAGGCGGCTTGAAGTTTGCCGTAGTAGCAATCGAGTATTTCTCTAAATGGGTTGAAGCGGAGCCATTGACAGCTATCACTTCAAGGAATGTGCAAAAATTTTTCTGGCAGAACATTATATGCAGGTTCGGAGTTCCAAGAGAATTAACGGTGGATAATGGAACCCAGTTCGAAGCTGACACCTTCCAAACATTTTGTGAAGGTCTAGGCATTAAGCTATGCTTCACTGCGGTGCGCCATCCACAGTCCAACGGAGCCGTTGAGCGAGCCAACGGGAACATCCTCTCTGGGCTGAACTGCCGGATCATTGGTTTGGCCAAGGGGCTGTGGGTCGAAGAGCTCCCTAAAATCTTGTGGTCCATTCGAACCACTCAAACCAGGTCCACAGGTTTCACCCCATTCAGGTTGCTGTTCGGAGATGAGGCCATGACTCCTACGGAGCTCAGAGGTGCATCGCTTCGCGTAGTTCAACCTGGAGATGAAGCTGACAAGAGCACTTCGCTGGATTTGTCAGAAGAAACAAGGCTTCGAGCTGTCGCCAATCTGACTAAGTACCAAGACCACACAAAGACATGGTATGACCCGAAGATAAAGCTGAAGGAACTAAAACCTGGTCATCTGGTATTGCGAAGTGTAATAGCTCCGGGGAAGCTAGGAAACAAATGGGAAGGACCATATGTTATCTTACGCTCAGGATGCCCCGGATCGTTTAAATTAGCTAATTTAGAAGGGGAAGAGTTGAAGCATGCATGGCATGCGGAGCACCTTAATCGTTATTATGCTTAGGGGCTCCTTGTAATCGCTTGTAAAACTTTCCTTTCTATCAATAAAGATAAGGGTTGAATTCTGTTTGCTCTTCGAATATCCCTTACTCCTGATGGACGCATTGGGAGGACGGAGATGCTTGTAGATCCAAGCATTTTTCTCAAGACCCAGGCAGCTGCCTTCGAACCATTAGTTCAGAGGCTCCGCCACCACCCTACGGATTCCAAGCTCCGGCTTGTTAGGATCCGTAGAAGAGTCTAAGGCTTTAAAGAAAAACAGATTTTCGGCCTCCGGGTACGAAGTATCTGTAAAAGAGCCGAAGGTGGCCACCCTACGGATTCCAGGCTCCGGCTTGTTAGGATCCGTAGAAGAGTCTAAGGACTTTAAAGAAAAACAGATATTCGGCCTCCGGGTACGAAGTATCTGTAAAAGAGCCGAAGGTGGCCACCATACGGATTCCAGGCTCCGGCTTGTTAGGATCCATAGAAGAGTCTAAGGACTTTAAAGAAAAACAGATTTTCGGCCTCCGGGTACGAAGTATCTGTAAAAGAGCCGAAGGTGGCCACCCTACGGATTCCAGGCTCCGGCTTGTTAGGATCCGTAGAAGAGTATAAGGACTTTAAAAGCAAACAGATTTTTAGCCTCCGGGCGCGAACTATCTGTACAAGAGCCGAAGGTGGCCACACAATGGATTTCACGCTCCGGCTTTGACAAAATCCGCGTAAAAAAATAACAATAAATTTTTTTTAATAGAAGAAACGTGAGGTAGTACTGCTAAAGTACAAATGATAAGTAAATTCGAAGCATGTGGTGGTTCGAGCGTCATTGTGCCTAAAGCACCCTTTTCTATAGTAAAGGATCCATTACCCACAAGGGGGGTCGGAGGATAGGAACCACGCAACATAATATCGGAGCATTTCACATTATATCATTATACTTTTACATCAAGAAAAGTTTTGGTCCAAGCCTAAGAAAAATCGAAGACCCTGTCGACATCTAGAGCTACCCCTCCGGCTACTCTGCCCTCCGGAGCTCGAAGTTGTCGGTTTGGCCCTCTTCGTTCGAACACTTCTCTTCTTCTTGGAGGCTCGTAGTTTCTTTTGTTCTTCTTGAAGCTCCGCCCATGTTAGGAGCCTTTCGGAGCTGGCCTCAGCAGGGTCTTCGGCCCGGTACTCTGAGTCGGACCAATCCATAGGTTCGGAGGACGAAGAATCCTCCGCCTTCTCTTCCTCCTTAATATAGGCTAAGACATCTTGGCAAATTTCAAGGGTGATCTCCCCTCCGACTCCACGAGGAACAGAGAAGCGAGAGCGGCGGTAAGGCCTCAAGCCCTCGAGGCTTGCCCACTCCTTTCGGAGCTCGTCAGTAATTTCCAAAAGTTCGAGGTCAGGGCTCGAAGGGCATGACAAAACCTAAAAAAGAGCAGAACACCCAAGACAAGTTCTTGTTTATGACTTTTTCATTAATAAAAAGAGGCTTTACAAGGTTTCGTATACATAATAACCCTAAGGAGCTAGACCTGCGGGTCGGTTGGTGGAGCAGGAATGGCAGGGGCTGGCGAAGCAGGAAGTGACGGCCTTGTTAGCGCCTACTTCTGCCGGCGGGCCTCGTCAATCCAAGCTTTAGCTGCGACCTTGTGGTCCGTCTTCCAAGTTGACCGGAAGGCTTCCCAGGCCGAAGCCACATCCGAAGAAGGCCGTAGCAAGTCATCGGATGCGAAGCTTCTAGGGGTCGAACCCCCGACTGAGCCGAGGGGGATCCGAAGAGACTCAAGGTGACGAAGAACCCCAATGTCGGCGCACTGCCCGGAGATCTCTCCGTACCGGATGCCGTAGTTCATCATCAGCGACGAAGCCACTTGGATCCTCATCAGCTTTCGGTCAAGGGGCTCGTGGGTCGGAGCAGAAGATGAAGGGCACATAGTACCGAAGTACTCCAAGGTACCCTGAAGGGCATCCAAGGTATGGTCCGCAATGCCGGAATTCTTCTTTTCCGCTGCTTCCAGCCCTGTAGCAGTCGCAGACACCTCGGCCACCTAGAGCATTAGAGAGCTCTTCTGGGCCATTGCCTGGCTGAGAGCCCCTTGGAGCTCCACCAACTGGGTGTTCGAATCAACAGCCTCTTGGCGGAGCTTTTCAACTTCCGCCCGAAGGACGACACGCTCAGCCTCAACCTCTTGGGCAGAGGAGCGAAGCGCATCGCTATCTTGACGCGCTGCTCGGAGGGCTTCGTTAGACGCCGCCCTAGCCCTCTGTTCCTCGAGAGTCTCTTCCTCCAGCCTGAGGGATCTCTCGGTGGAGTCGTTAAGAGTCGTTTGGAGGGTGGTGACCTTCCTTTTGAGTCGATTAACCTCGACCTCATTGGAAGTCGCTGCCGCTCTAGCAAGTACAAATTGCTGCAAAAAGAACAAGTAAGTACCAAAGTATTTATGATCACTAATGAGAAACAGCTATGGTGTCTTTTCATACCTGAAGGGCAGCCCTTTCAAGGGCTGAGTTGAGTGCCGGATCCCTAGCCTCGCTCAAGACGGAGACCAAGTCCGAATTGGCGATATCCTGGCTTCTCTCTGCCAGGGGCTCCATGAGTCTTCGGATGCCCTCCCGATGCTCCAAGAACGGAGCCAGCAGAGGAAGCCAAGACGAAGCCTGAAGGTCATCGGCTGCAGCCTCATCCTCCGAATTACCGGCAGAGGTTGCAGCATGGCCAGGAAGGAGGCCGAGGCTAGATATACTCTTGCCCCTCCCCGGCACGAAAGAGTGCGAAGCGGGGACACTCTGATCTTCGACAGCTACCCCTTCGACCCGAACCGCAGCAGAGGCAACCTCGGTGGTCGGAGCCGCCGCTGCAGGGGTGACCTCCGTTGCCAAGTTCGTCCCGGCGGGCACACCCTCTGCTCCGACGGACGCGTTCTCCACTGTCAAGCTCGGAGCGTCCAAAGGCACCGGAGGATCCGCTCGAGCAGCGGCCTCCGAAGGTGCAGGAGCTTCGGACGCTACCGGAGCATCGACACCCGTAGAGGTACCTACTTCGATAACAAAATTAATAAGCATATTTTCAGAGATAGTTTGCAGGTACTAATAAAAAGAAAAGGGGAGCGTCGAAAAGTACCTCCGGGAGCCTCGTGAGGGAGGATCGCTAGATCCTCCAGGACCTCGTACATCTGAAGGATGTCGGCGAAGTCATCCCCCGAGGTCCTTTCCTCCGCATTCCTTGTCGGAGCTGCGATTTCCGCCATAACCACCTCGGGCGTGGGCGAGTTGGGAGTAGCGGAGTCCGACTCCACTTGCACGACGACAGGAGCAGGGGGGACCTCCCCTAGGTCTTTGTCATCGTCGAGGAGATAGCTCTCGAAGGCCGCCGCTGTTTGGGCGCCGGAGTCCTCCATCTCTTCAGAGGCTGAGCTCTGAGCGCCCAGCGACGAGGCGGATGAGGCAGGCGTCAGCCGAGGAGGGGGCTTCGCTATCTTCTTCTTAGGCGGCTGCTTGCTGGCTTTTTTGGATGGTTCAGTAGTGACTTTCCTTTTTCGAGCAGCCGCTCCGGTCGAAGCGAAGTCAGGAAGCGGAGGGGGCTCCATCCCAAGAGCTCCCCACACCCTGTTGGATCGCTCCCAACGTCCCACTAGCTCAAGCCTTTTTTGCTTTTCAGCCACCGAAGGAGTTCCAAGAACTCATTCGGTGGCTCGATCTATGTCCTCCGGAGCCAATGCCAGGGGAGCCGCTGAAATAAAAGGGGTATGAAATCATAAGTATAGTTGTTCTCTTCATATAATACCATCCTGCAGGGATTGAAGTCTTACCTAAGTTTCGGAGCTCACCCTCCGAGGCCTGTTGAAACACGATCGGCCAGTTAGCTCCGAGGGGAGGGATCCGAAGGGCGATGAACTCTTCGACTAGATCGCGCATGCTCATGCGGCGAGCCACCGAAGTAAGCAACCGTAGCCTCGTCGAGAGCAGGCTAGGGTTCGGAGAGATCTCCGCCTCCTTACGGAACCAGATTTCTTGGAGAGGACCAGCGAGGGGGGAGTCCTCTCCGACTTCGGCGTAAAACCACCGAAGTATCCAGTTTGTATACCACCTGTCGTTAATAGCTTTTGCAGGAAAGTGAAGGGCATGCTCCCTCCGCAGCTGGAAATTGACGCTGCCGAAGGCTATGGTCACCTTGGAATCCCCTGACCCGTCATGTGTCTTCGGCTGGCATATAGCTTCGTGGGTCGCGGCGAAGATCTCGGAGCGTCCCTCGCACCCCTCCGCCCGGAGCGCCCATTCGAAGACGGCTAAGCGTGCGATGGCGTTGGGAGACAATTGAGGTAAAGTTATGTGGAACAGGATCAGTACCTCCGCCAAGAAATCCACAGCTGGCAGTCCCAAGCCTGCTTCGAAGAACGCTTTGAAGACCACTACCTCCCCGCTTCGCGGCCTCGGAGTTGATTCTGGCCCCGGGACCCGAGTCCTCAATCCAGTGCCTAGCTTTCCATCCACGGCCTCTTCAATAGACTCCACGGTGCTCACGGACTGACCGATGAGGAAGCTTTGGGCGATCTTCTTCTTAGAAGGCGGACGAAGCTCCCGAGGGTTCTTGGGCCAGGCGCCGCTTGAAGTCCCCGCCATTGCCGCTGCTGCCGAGGTAGCCCATGCCTGCCTCTGCGCTAAGGTGCTGGCTGCTGCCGAAGTGGTGTGGCTAGTCCTCGCCATCTCGCTCGGATGCTCAAGAGTTTAGAGGATTGGGGGAAAGCGAATCGCGAATGATGGATGCGGTAAAAAATCTCGGTTAATCCCTGCCTTTCCATTTTATAACCGCACGTCTAGTTCTACTCTTCGGTTGGTTTCGCACTGCAGGTTCGGCTTCTGTCGCCGACAAGTGGGTCCAGTAACCGGAACGGTGAGCAACCGCCGTAAAAATCGACCGTTACCTTTTGCAGAGTGTAACGGTTACTTGCGCCGTAACGGCTATAATCAAACGGCGCTCCATGACGTTTGCACTTCGGAACCGTTCCCTTCCCAACGTGTGTTCCCATTGCGATCAGGGGCCCGACGGAGGAGGTTCGGACGCATTGGACTCAAAGTCCTTGGTTAAGTTATAACATGCCCGAATCCTCTTTAAGCCTCAAAAAATAGAAATGTTCCTTCCGTATACTGCCTTTTTTCTAAACAGGTTAAATACAGAGAGGCGTATTCGAGGGGCTACTGTTGGGGGAAATTACTCCATTTCCAAGTCTTAAAGATTAATACTTCCAAGGCTGAGAAGAACTCCGAAGCTAGTGAGCAGTCGTTCGGAGGGTTAGTCTTCATGCCGAAGGGTGCAGCAGTGCGAAGCCTCGGAGCACCCTCCGAATGGGAGATGGAGGCCCCGAAGCCGAAGGACAAGACTGATGGGATGTCCAGCTTATCCATCTACCTAGCAGTGTTTTACCTTTTATAACCTTGCTCCTGGAACCGAATAGTTTCCACTATGTCAGTTGTAATCTGAGGGTAATTAGGTGTTTTCCTTATGCTTTTTTAACCTATAAATAGCCCCCTCTGTACCCTGTAAAAAGGATCCTCCGGGAACAAGTTATTCAATACACTCTTTCGGACTACTTGAGCTGTTATCCAACTTAGAAGTTCAAGGTAGCCCTAAGGTTCAAACTCCTTGTTTGTTTGTTCTTGATCTCAAAGAACCTGTTGGTGTAACTTTTACGCCAACACCAAGGAAAACACAGTCGACTGTTTTTGGTCCAAGTTTTCTCTTTTTCTGCACTGGTATATTGACTTTTGCCAAACATCCCCAGGTTCGCAGAAAATTGACATTAGCTTTTCTCCCTTTCCATCCCTCATATGGAGTAATCTCACGTTGTTTGGTGATTACTCTATTTAGGACGAAGTTTGCTGTTAATATAGATTCCCCCACCATACCTTAGCCATACTAGCACTTCCTAACATGGCATTCACCAAGTCTGTTAGTGTCCGGTTTTTCCTCTTGGCTACCCCATTTGATTGAGGTGAGTATGGTGGAGTACCTTCATGGATTATACCATGCTCAGCACAAAAGTTGGAGAAGTCGTTTCAGGTATACTCTTCTCCTCGATCATCCCTTAGTGTTTTTATTTTCCTTTATAATTGGTTCTCAACCTCGGCCTTATAAGTTTTAAAGTAGTTCAAAGCTTCATCTTTTGTTTTCAGCAAGTAAACATAGAAGAAACGTGTTGTATCATCTATAAATGTAAGAAAATATTTTTTTCCTCCTTTTGTCAAAATTCCATTCATCTCACACAAATCAGAATGGATCAAATCTAATGGTGCAAATTCTTTTCAACCACTAATCTCTTGAAAGGTTTTCGAGGTTATTTTGCTTGCACACAAGATTGACACTTAGATCCTTTGACTATTTCACATTTTGGAATTAATTCTAATCTAGACATTCTAGCAATACTATCAAATCCAATATGACAGAAACGAGAATGCCAAATATCAGCCAAACATTTATTGAAACCAGTAGAAACATTTACATTATTTTGACAAGACTCCAAGGTACTTAAACGAAACAAGCCTCCACTTTCATATCCTTTTCCCACAAAAGAACCAAACTTGGACATTACAATTTTATTTGAATCAAAGACTAGCTTATAACCATCCCTACATAAGAGAGAACCACTAATTAGGTTCTTGCTTATTGTTGGCGCATGCTGTACATTCTTCAATTGGACGGTTTTTCCTGAAGTAAGTGAGAAACCAAGGGTTGGTTTCGGAGTCTGTGATGAGTGATTGACAGATTTTACCCTCTGATTCGAAGAGGTCCCTCCGAAGGGGTTCGGAGGTTGTTTCACCGAAGGGTTCGGGGCTCTGGTTGCTGCAGCTATTGCAGCGGAGTGTGCTTGTCGGAGAAGTCCGATAGTACACGATGTCTGGGTTGTACCGAAGGTCTCGTTACTTTGGGCGGTACAACGGAGTGTGTATCGGAGGTTGTTTACCCGGAGAGGTCTCCGGGGTACTGGATACACTTGTCTGTCTGTCTGTGGTGCGCAGGTGACTTCAAAGGTGACGAACGGTTCGTAGCAAGTGAACCTGGGTCAAGCGGGAGGCTTGATGCCAGGGGAGCAGGGAGCTCCGTCACGAAGGCTGCGAAGGGGTCGAGGTTGGACCTCAGGTCGAGGTGCGCCAGGAGAAGGCAGTAAGTGCGGAGTGTGACTCCGGGTGAAGTTACCCCAAGACAAAGTCCTCGGAGGCGAGGCACTTCGAAGGGTACTCCGAATGGAGTGACTTCGAAGTATGGTGGACTAAGTCCTCAGCAATGAGGCAAGGCATTCGAAGTGTGCTCCGGAGGGAGGCACTCGAAGGTATACCCGATGAAGGTCTCAGAAGTCGAGGTGCATCGAAGGCATGGTCCGGGTGAGGATCGTCAAGGAGTGTGCTCGGGGAGAGACACTACGACGAAGTGCTCATATAATGCTTCATGCGGAGGCCTTGGACGAAGGAGGGATTTCGAAGGGTGGTACTCCGAAGGTGGGGCTTCGGAGTGAGGCTGACTCCGGAGTGAGGCTGACTTGAGGTACTTCGGTCATGCATGGCTTAGATACACGGACTGATGTAGTTCGAGCAGGGAGAAGCTGCGAAGCCGTGGTGGTCCACTCCGAATGTGTTAGTGCGAAGGCCCAAGGGCTTTGACGGCTTCGGCTCAAAACCGTCACTGTATCGAAGGCTGACTTCAGTGAAGCAAAGGCCGTCAGTCTCAAGGCTTCTCACCAAAGCTACTGCACCCCTCGCGTGCGAAGGGGGGCTTCAGAAGGGTCCAAAACTGCAAAGGCTGACAGCGTCTGCTCTGCAAAAGCTGGTGTTGTCCCCTCTGCGAAGCTGACAAACGAAGCCTCCAAATAAAGTAGACTACCAGTTGTACCCCCCTGTTCTGATGAGACAAAAACAGTGTAAACCCTAGGGGTAAAGTAGTCTATTCACAGGGCTGAATAGTGCTTATAAATAGGGGAGGCTGGCTAGGTCACATCAACACTTTGAGCAGTCATTTTTGAGCTCCTGTACTAGCCGCTACATACTCTTGTATTCATCTTGTGAGTTCATTTTGTGTTCCCTGTTCAAGCAATGATGCTTTGATTCTGTTTTTATTTACTGCTTGAACTTGTATGCATACTTCTCTGCATGCTTTGATTTCTCTGTGCACCATCTTCTTGTGAGTTTTTTCTGGAGAGGTGTGTAAGAAGTCTGTCTGGGTGAAGTGTGTTTTTCAGTGTTTGTTCGCTCTGTGTAAACTGGAGGCTTGACCTTTTTTATTATTAGCGAAGCACTGTCTCTATGCTGAATCGAAGCCTGTTTTCTTCCCTTGTCGAAGTCCTCGACGAAGTGTGTTCAGTGTGCATTTAGACCTTCGAAGTACGAAGCCTAGCACTAGTTGCTTTCGCTAAGTATTTGATCGAAGTACTCAGAGGGAAGTCCGTTCTTGCGAAGGGTGAAGTGCGAAGCCTGCTCGAAGGCACCCAGTGTGCTGAGCCTGCACTGACTTAGCAGAGCTGATCAAAGTCCTCAGAGGGAAGTCCGCTCTTGCGAAGGGTGAAGTGCGAAGCCTGCTCAAAGGCACCCTGTGTGCGGAGCCTGCACTGACTTAGTAGAGCTGAATTTTCGGGGTTGTGGGCGGAGCGAAGTCTTCTTGACTTCGAACTTTTGCTCCTTGTGAAGCCTGTGTTCGGAGCTGTAAAATACCTCCAAACCAGAACTTCAAAGGGTGTGTTCGAAGCCTGTTCCGAAGAAGACAGAATTAAAATAGAAGGCTATTTTAGTCTAAAATTTTGAAAGCTCCCATTCACCCCTCCCCCTCTGGTCGCCATTTCCGGTCCAACAATTGGTATCAGAGAAGGTTAAGATCACCAGTTGACCTTAACCGGTTTTGTGATCTTTTGGCGACATGGACAGAGTTAGTAAAATACCTCTGTTCGATAGGACAGATTTTGCATACTGGAAGGTGCGCATGGAGGCTTACTTGCTAAGCCAAGGAAATGCAATTGGGGAGATTGTGGACTCACAATACTCCATCCCTGAAACTCGTAACTCTCAAACAGAGAAGGATCAGTATAATGCCAACTCCAAGGCTAGGAATATACTGTTCATTGGTTTGAGTCGAAGTGAGTTTGATAGGGTGCAGCACCTTAGGACAGCTAGGGAGATTTTGACTACACTCAGTATCTTTCATAAGGGCTCTACACAGATTAAGGCCAGGCGCCAAAGCACATACAATCAACAGTATCAAATGTTTGTGCAGGCACCTAGTGAATCTATAGATGCCATGTTTTCTCGCTTTGATGCAATAGTGAGTAACTTGCGGTCCAACGGGACGCTTGCTTACAATGATCATGATAGGGCTATCAAGCTTCTCTATGCTCTTGATCGTAGCATATGGGAAGTGAAGATATCCAGCATTGAGGAGTCCGCAGGTTATGACACATTGACCTGTGATGAGCTCTTCAGCAAGCTGAAGTCCACAGAGATTGCCAAGGCATCTCTTGCAGTGCATAGGAACTCCTTGCCACAGCCATTGGCATTGGTTTCTAGCACTAGCCGTGGCACCACTGCAGAACCAAGCACATCTGGCACTTGTGTTCTTGTAGATGGTTTTGCTTTGTTCTCCCTGGTCTCCGTCACTAAGTAGCAGGTGGATACTCTGGATGATGATGAGCTTGCTCTCATTGCTAAAAGGTTCGCCCGTTTTCACCATGAGAGACGGGATCAAAGGAGAAGTGGTTTTAGTGGTTGTTTTGAATGTGGCGACACTTCTCACATCAAGGCCAATTGCCCTAAACTGAAGAAGAGAGATGAGAGTGAGCGCCCCAAATACCACAAGAAGGAGAGGAAACCCTTTGTGAAGGGCAAGCGCGGCAAGGTGGCTAAGAGTGTAGCCAAAGCCGCTTCTAGAGCATTTGTTGCTGCTCTCAACGACATCAACACTTCCTCAACTGAGGAGTCGAGCTCTGAGGAGGAGGAGTCTCCAAGGAAGGAGGAGAAGAAGGACAAGAAGGGACGAGATTTCACCGGCCTCTGCTTCATGGCCGACAGCGATCACAGCGGCGATGAGCTTGACTCATCTGAGGTACCTCTATCCTATGACCAGCTTTCAATTAAACTAGATGAACTGAATGAAGTAGTTCTTGGTCAGGATAGGTTACTTGTGCAAGCTGCTAGAGATAGAAAAGACCATAGACTTAGGCTAGAATCTGTTTCTACTGATTATGCCATGCTTAATTCTAGGATTAATGATGCTGAATGTGAATCTTGCACTGTTGTCATGGGTGAGCTTGCTCAGTTGCGTTCTGTGCATGCTCAAACTCTTTCTAAGCTTGAGACTGCATAGAAGCAGCTTTTGATGGTGGATTCTAGTCCTTATGATATAATTGAATGCATGAACTACCCCTTATTACGTGAGAGCATTGATTTACGTGATAAGCATGTTCAGGACTTATAGGCTAGATTGGAGAGGGCCGGTAGTTCTAAGGATGTGCAACCTGTGTGTGACACATGCATAACCCTTAAGGACCAGCTAGGCACTATTAGAGAGCAAGCTGAAAACCTCATGACTGACAATGAGTACCTTCTTTCTGTGGTTAATAAATGCAATGAGGGAAAGGGTAGGATGGACTTGCTCTTGGCCAAAACCAAGATGTGTGCTACAGAGCAGGGTTAGCTCTGGGATTGGGTTTTGAGAGGATTTCTTCAGATAGTGAGAACAAAACTGTTTTTACCTCACCCACTACCTTAGAGAAAGAGAGAGCTATGTTAGACACTCCATCAGCCAAAAAGCCTACCCGGACTCAAAAGAAAACCACCCCTCCTGCCAAGAAAATCCCTCCCAAGAAAACCACTCAGTAGAAACCCAAGGAGCCTGTGAGGATTGCTCCTATGACCCATGAGAGTGCCCCTAGGAGAGTTTTTCATTGTTCCTACTGTCAGAGGGCGGGTCATCTAGTTGGGTTCTATTTTCGACGCATCAACGATGAGCGACGATCTCAGGCGATGAGTTTCCAGGACATGCATTACCCATCTCCAGGTATGCATGAGTTTGAGTTTTACTCTCGTCCTGTTTTCGAGGCTACTCGTACTTCTCGGAGAGGTTTTGCTACTCGAGGTGTTCACCATGTTCCATATGGTGGTAGACCCCGGGCGAGTAGCTTTGTACCTCGTCAGAGTAGGAGACCTCGTCATGCTTTTAGATCACAGCATGTAGGTAGACCTCGCCCTTTGCATCATTCTGATTATCCTGTGCGTAGACAGTCTACTTTTACTGTGCCTACTACTCGTATCACTCAGTGTTGGATGCCTCGTCATATTTTCACTCACCCCAGCACTGAGCGATTGAGATTTTCTTATCATGTGTAGGCACCAGATCGAGGTTTGGAGGGCACGTGGATCATGGACTCCGGTTGTTCGCGCCATATGACCGGAGATGCAGCATGGTTCTCCAGCCTCACCACAACCAAGCAAAGGAACATATCACCTTCGGCAACAATCGAAGGAGTAGAGTGAAAGGTAAAGGTGTGGTAAGAATCAACTCGAATTTCACTCTCAAAGATGTTGTTTTGGTTGAAAACTTGTGATACAATTTGCTTTCTGTATCTCAACTGCTTGATGAGGGCTTCGAAGTGCGATTCCATCGCAATACTTTGCAAGTACTCAATTCTGATGGCGTTGTGGTTTGTAAGATCTTTAGAGTTGGGAGAGTTTTTGGAGCTGATTTTTCTGAGTCATCTAGTTCTTCTCATTGTCTTGTTGCACATTCTACTTCTGAGCTTTGGAAGTGGCATAGGAGACTAGGGCATATGAGCTTTGAGTTGCTCGCTCGTATGAGTGCCCTAGGTCTGATCCGAGGATTGCCCAAGCTCAAGTTTGAGAAGAATTTAGTTTGCGCTCCTTGTCGACATGGAAAAATGATTGCCGCTTCGCATTCGCTAGTCACCACAGTAATGACTGAACAACCCGGAGAACTTCTCCACATGGACACTTTAGGTCCTTCTCGGGTTAGTTCTGTAGGCGGCAAGTGGTATGTGTTAGTCATTGTCGACGATTTCTCTCGCTACTCTTGGGTCTTCTTTCTTGCCGGCAAGGATGAAGTGTTTTCACACATTCGGAGCTTGGCTTTGAGACTTTTCACACATTCACACAGTCTCTTTGTTGACTTTTGCATGGAGCATGGCATAGAACATCAATTCTCTGCTCCGCGGGTTCCTCAAAAAAATGGTGTTGTTGAGAGAAAGAACCGCACTTTGGTTGAGATGGCTAGGACGATGCTCGATGAGCACAGGACTCCTAGAAAATTCTGGGCTGAGGCCATGAATATTGCATGTTACATCTCAAACCGAATCTTCTTGCGCTCAATTTTGAACTTGACATCTTATGAGCTACGTTTTGGGAGACAGCCCAAGGTTACTCATCTTCGAGTTTTTGGTTGTCGTTGCTTTATCCTAAAACGTGGTAATTTGGACAAATTTGAGTCGCGTTCTTCTGACGGGATCTTTTTGGGTTACACTACACATGGTCATTCTTATCGTGTTTATAATTTAGAGACTAACATTGTCATCGAGTCATGTGATGTGACTTTTGATGAATCAACCCCCTCTGTTAGTTCTACTCTTGAACAGGCAAATGAACACGACATGGAATAGACTATCTTCGAAGAAGAAGATCCCAGAGATTTCGAGGATGAACCCCTACTACCCTCGACATCAACCCCCGAAGCCGACCCCGCTTCGACCACCTCGGCACAAGGTCCCGAAGCAACTACCTCAACATCGGTCATCTTGGACCACTCCAACGCACAAGTTGAGGAGGAGACTGCATCTCGCCGTGAGGCTCCACATCATGTTCAAAGAATGCATCCTCCCGAGCAGATCATTGGTGAGCTTGATCAAAGGGTAACACGTTCTCATGCTCATTTCATTGATTCCGCTTTTGTTGCTTCTTTCGAGCCTTTAGATGTTAGTTATGCACTTTCTGATTCTAGTTGGATCAATGTCATGCATGAAGAACTTGAAAATTTTGAGAGAAACCAAGTCTGGACTTTAGTTGATCCTCCACCAAATGTTCATTTCATTGGAACAAAATGGATTTTCAAAAACAAACAAGGGGAGGATGGGACAATAGTTAGAAACAAGGCTAGACTTGTAGCTCAGGGTTATTCTCAATTAGAAGGGATTGATTTTACTGAAACTTTTGCACCTGTTGCTCGTCTTGAGGCCATTAGGATTTTACTTGCATTTGCGACATCTCGGGGATTCAAACTCTATCAAATGGATGTCAAAAGTGCTTTTCTTAATGGCTTCATAGGCGAAGATGTTTATGTAAAACAACCCCCTGGTTTTGAAAACACCAAATATCCACATAAAGTCCTTAAACTTCATAAGGCTTTTTATGGACTCAAGCAGGCCCCTCGGGCTTGGTATGATAGACTTAAGTCTTTTCTGCTTGAGCGGGGGTATTTGATGGGATCTGTTGATAAAACCCTGTTCACTCTCAAGCATGGCAAAGATTTCCTCCTAGTTCAGATTTATGTGGATGATATCATCTTTGGTGACTCTTCTCATGCTTTGGTTGTCGAGTTTGCAGATACCATGAGCAGTGAGTTCGAGATGTCCATGATGGGCGAACTCACGTTTTTCCTTGGTTTGCAAATCAAGCAAAGCAAACAAGGTACCTTCATTCACCAGACAAAATACACCAAGGACCTGCTCAAGAAGTTCGACATGGCTGATGCGAAGCCCCTCGCTACTCCGATGGCTACTTCGATAGCATTGGATCCTGACGAGAAAGGAGAAGACGTAGATTAGAAGGAGTTCCGAAGCATGATCGGCTCCCTTCTCTACTTGACTACTACGAGGCCGGACATACACTTTGAAGTGTGTTTGTGCGCTCGTTTTCAGGCTTCACCACGAGCTTCGCACCGCAAGCGGTAAAGCGCATTATTAGGTATCTCAAACATACCCTTGAATTTGGCATTTGGTATTCTGCATCTTCCTCTTTGTGTCTTCGAGGTTATTCCGATGCGGATTTTTTTGGGTGTAGGATTGATAGGAAAAGTACCTCTGGTACTTGTCATTTTCTGGGTACTTCACTTGTTTGATGGTCTTCCCGCAAACAGTCTAGTGTTGCACAATCGACGGCTGAGGCCGAATATGTTGCTGCAGCTAGCTGTTGCTCTCAGATTTTGTGGATGATTTCCACTTTGCGGGATTTTGGGTTAGATTATAAGAGTGTTCCACTTTTCTGTGATAACACTAGTGCTATTTGTATTGCAAACAACCCGGTTCAGCATTCCAGAACCAAACACATTGATGTGCGATATCATTTTCTCAGAGATCATAATGAGAAGGGTGATATTGAGCTTCAATATGTTGATACCCAACATCAGCTAGCCGATATTTTCACAAAACCCCTTGATGCTTCTCGTTTTGCCTACTTGCATGGGGAACTTGGTGTTTGTCACCCTTATGGCATTTTGTGAGGGGGAGCAGATTTTGATTGTCTTGCATATGCTCATTGTGTGTGAAATTGCATTTACATCTTTTGCACTTATATGCCTAATTTTAATTCATGAAATCATGTCAACTCAGCTCTATTTAATATGTCTGAAACATTATGTGCATGATTCTTTCTTCCAAAATCAAATCATGCTCCCTGCTTAGTCTTGAATCTAGCATGTTTAGGCAGGACTGCTTTAACTATCTTTTATCTGCTTGATAGCAACACTCCTTTTCTCTGGATGCTAAACATTGCAACTTGAAAAATTGTTCTACATACTCATGGATATTCATCAAGTGCTAAACAATTTGTTCACTTAATCAAAAATCCAAAACTCCATGATTTGCATGCTACAAGTGAAAAAATCCAGGTGGGTTTGTTTGTCGCACTACTCTATTCTAGACTGCTTACCATTGCACATTGGTCTGAACTGGGATAGTGTAGTGTATGCCAAAATCACTGCCTTAAGCTTCTGATGGCTTTCATGCCTAGGCTTGGCCTGATTGGAAAGTATAAGGTGGACAAACAAATAACCTCTAGCATTATGAAAAGAACAACAAAAATTCATTGTTTATCAAGTTTGCTTTCAATGCTCCACTTGAACTGGACTTGTCTGTCTAGAGTAGAAATTGACTAGCTTTGCGCAGTCCCGACTTTTATTTGTCTAGTTACCTTGATTGAGTGGTGATGCTTTTATTTCAAAATGATAAAATCACATGTTGTCATCATGTTCTTAGAGAATATTCAATTGAGTTGAGCACATGATAATTGGTATTAATGTTGGCATATTTGTTGCTTTATGTGTCCTTGCAATTCTGCCCATTTCGAAGCTATGTATCTTTTACATGCTCCTTGATGCTTGCATTGCCAAAGGGGGAGAAATTTTTGGGTTTTCTGCAGCAAGAGGGTAAAATAACTCAGGGGGAGTTTTATCTTGCAAAGGGGAGATTTGCCGAAGGGGCTTTTACTCTTTTGAAAAAGGGGGAGGAAAATTCTTTTGTTAAGTGACATGATTTGGCTCGTTTCTGAGTTTTAATGGTCACTTGTGTGCTGAAATTTTTTAAATTTTCTTGAACTTGAATTTGGTTGTCAATGCACTCATCAAGGGGAGATTGAGAAACCAAGGGTTGGTTTCAGAGTCTGTGATGAGTGATTGACAGATTTTACCCTCTGATTCGAAGGGGTCCCTCTGAAGGGGTTCGAAGGTTGTTTCACCGAAGGGTTCGGGGCTCTGGTTGTTGCAGCTGTTGCAGCGGAGTGTGCCTGTTGGAGGGGTCCGATAGTACAAGATGTCTGGGTTGTACCGAAGGTCTCGGTACTTTGGGTGGTACACCGGAGTGTGTATCGGAGGTTGTTTACCCGGAGAGGTCTCCGAAGTACTAGATACACTTGTCTGACTGTTTGTGGTGCGCAGGTGACTTCGGAGGTGATGGATGGTTCGTAGCAAGTGAACCTGGGTCAAGCGGGAGGCTTGATGCCAGGGGAGCAGGGAGCTCCGTCACGAAGGCTGCGAAGGGGTCGAGGTCGGACCTCGGGTCATGGTGCGCCAGGAGAAGGCAGTAAGTGCGGAGTGTGACTCCGGGTGAAGGTACCCCGAGACGAAGTCCTCGGAGGTGAGGCACTTCAAAGGGTACTCCGAATGGAGTGACTTCGAAGTATGGTGGACTAAGTCCTCAGCAATGAGGCAAGGCGTTCGTAGTGTGCTCCGGCGGGAGGCACTCGAAGGTATACCCAACGAAGGTCTTAGAAATCGAGGTGCATCGAAGGCATGGTCCGGGTGAGGATCGTCAAGGATTGTGCTCGGGGAGAGACACTGCGACGAAGTTCTCATGGAATGCTTCATGTGGAGGCCTTGGACGAAGGAGGGACTTCGAAGGGTGGTACTCCGAAGGTGGGGCTTCGGAGTGAGGCTGACTCCGGAGTGAGGCTGACTTGAGATACTTCGGCCATGCATGGCTTCGGTACACGGACTAACGGAATTCGAGTTGGGAGAAGCTGCGAAGCCGTGGTGGTCCACTCCGAAGGTGTTGGTGCGAAGGCCTAAGGTATTTGACGGCTTTGGCTCAAAACCATCATTGTATCGAAGGCTGACTTCGGTGAAGCGAAGGCCGTTAGGCTCAAGGCTTCTCACCGAAGCTATCGCACCCCTCGCGTGCGAAGAGGGGCTTCAGAAGGGTCCAAAACTGCAAAGGCTGACAGCATCTGCTCTGCAAAATCTGGTGTTGTCCCCTCTACGAAGCTGACAAAAGAAGCCTCCAAATAAAGTAGACTACCAATTGTACCCCCTGTTCTGATGAGACAAAACAGTGTAAACCCTAGGGGTAAAGTAGTCTATTCACAGGGTTGAATAGTGCCTATAAATAGTGGAGGCTGGCTAGGTCACATCAACACTTTGAGCAGTCATTTTTGAGCTCCTGTACTAGCCGCCACATACTCTTGTATTCATCCTGTGAGTTCATTTTGTGTTCCCTGTTCAAGCAATGAAGCTTTGATTTTGTTTTCATTTACTGCTTGAACTTGTATGCATACTTCTCTGCATGCTTTGATTTCTCTGTGCACCATCTTCTTGTGAGTTTTTTCTGGAGAGGTGTGTGAGAAGTCTGTCTGGGTGAAGTGTGTTTTTTAGTATCTGTTCGCTCTGCGTAAACTGGATGCTAGACCTCTCTGATTACTAGCGAAGCACTGTCTCTGTGCTGAATCAAAGCTCGTTTTCTTCCCTTGTTGAAGTCCTCGACGAAGTGTGTTTAGTGTGCATTTAGACCTTCGAAGTACGGAGCCTGCACTGACTTAGCAGAGCTGAATTTTCGGGGTTGTGGGTGGAGCGAAGTCTTCTTGACTTCGAACTTTTGCTCCTTGCGAAGCCTGTGTTCGGAGCTGTAAAATACCTCCGAACCAGAACTTCGAAGGGTGTGTTCGAAGCCTGTTCCGCAGAAGACGGAATTAAAACAGAAGGCTATTTTTAGTCTGAAATTTTAAAAGCTCCCATTCACCCCCCCTCTGGTCACCATTTCCGGTCCAATAGTAAGCTTCACAGCCACCGTACCAACACCAAGAATAGAAGCACATGAGTCGTTTCCCATTAGGATGGAGGAAGCCCCGACTGTTTGGTAAGAATAAAACAAGGAGACATCAGAATACACATGAACATTTGTACCAGTGTCAACCCACCAATCAATGGTTTGACTAGCTGAGAAAACAATAGGAGAATTACCGTACCCTCCTAAACTAGAGTCCTCGCCTATGGTGACATTCACGTTCTTCCTGTCTTTACGGTGACGACAGTCTTTGGCCATATGACCATTTTTGCCACACACAAAACAGGTGATGTCCTTCAAGTCTTTTTTCTCAATCTTTTTCTTCTTAAAGCTAGTTGTCTTGTTTGGTTTAGAAGTCTTGTTCTTGTTGTAATTGCCTTTCTTTTGAACAATATTAGCATTGTCCTAGTTCTGGTTTGAAGTACTTGGTACATCTTTCTCTCTTGCCTTCTCCTCCACATCAAGAGCAACAATGAGATCCTCAACAGAGATCTCTTCCCTCTTGTGCTTTAAGCTTGTGGCAAAATCCCACCAAGTTGCAGGAAGTTTGGCAACAATTGCCACAACCACAAACTTAGGAGGTAGAGCACATCCCAAGTGCACAATATCGCCAACCAGTAGATAGAGGTCGTGTGCTTGCTTAACTACCGACTTAGCATTATCCATGCTAGCGTCAAACAATTGCTCACACATGTACAGCCAGCGACCGGCTTCAGCCTCTACGTACTTTAGCTCTAAGGCATCCCACAACTTTGTGGCAGACGTGTAGTTCATATACACGTCATAAAGTTGATCTACCAAAATGGTGAGAAAGCAGCCTAGTGATGTATCATTCACACCCTCAAACTGCATTGTTTGATCCATCGTAAATGAGTACACTGGGTGAATCACCCACCACAAACCCAAAGACATGAGCCAAAATTTTGCCCTTGTCTGCCATCTACGAAAGTTCTCACCAGAAAACCACTCAGGTTTCATGGCATCAGAAGCACCAGCCATTGCTGATTCACAAGAATATGCACAATCAGGTTTCTGGATTGTTAGAAATATGTGCAATATTTTAATTCCAATTTTTATTTGGAGGAAAAACTCATAGATGAACAACGATGCATAAACAAATACTAGCAGGCATTTGACGTACTTCAAAAAAATAGATGTTGTCAATAAACATATGAACTACTTACTTGATCAATGAAATAGCGGAAGACAGCACGTAGAGGAAGTAGTCGCGTCGAGGTTCACACGAGCGGTCGCGCACAAGCACTGCCCAGAAAGCTAATTGTCGTCCCGTGCATGTGTTCTCTGCTGCAATGGTTCGGAGATCCCGCTCTTCTTCCAATCTGGTGCACGCCAGAAAGAAAGTCGATGAAGTCTAAGCAATGCAACAGACTCAAGGCAGTGGAGCAAAGAAGGAGAACGAGAGAATGGGGATCAAAAGCACTCATCAGATTGGACGTCTCCAATCTTTTATAGACACCCATCCATGCCAGAATAAAATTACAAAATTATTACTAGTAACTGCCAAATTCATATCACATAAACCTGGCCAAAAATACTAGTAACGGAAGTTTTAAATCAGGAATTCAAAACGACTAGTAACTGAAACATTTATTCTGGCGTTTAATGGATATTCAAATTTCGATTTTAATCACATTAAACAATGCATTCAGTACATATAATGTATACCTGAAAGTACAAAAATTTCGAATTGACTTGGTGCTAGTCTGCTACCATGCACGCTGTCGCTCGTCGCAAGTCACAAGTCACACAGTATCTCACGCGAAAATACGCGAATACACGCGCGCGTGCGTGTGGATTTAGCCAAGTCCTCATGAATTTTCTCTATTTAATAAATAGAGTTAACTCCACCTTATAAGTGGGTCTCCATCCCACTAAATAAACAATATCGGACTAATCATGTACACATACTTTGGAATTAAATAATTGGGCCACCTCATGGGCCAATTTTCAACAAAAAGACTGTTCAACACCCATGGTTTGTTTAGTAATTTGCTCATTGCATCCCAATAACCAATCAAATTTCACTGCCACCGAGAATTGAGTCAACACTATCAAAGTAAACATTCAGTACTCTAGATCCATGGGAATAAACTAATGTTATAGATGCAGAAGTCAAATTACACATGTAATGAAGGTGTTTCATCCAAATCATTAGAAATAGTTCTAATGTTAGAAATATGTGCAATATTTTAATTCCAATTTTCGTTTGGAGGAAAAACTCATAAATGAACAATAATGCATAAACAAATACTAGCAGGCATTTGACGTACTTCAAAAAACACATGCTGTCAATAAACATATGAACAACTTACTTGATCAACGAAGTAGCGGAAGACAACACGTAGAGTAAGTAGTCGTGTTGAGGTTCACACGAGCGGTCGTGCACAAGCGCTACCCAGAAACCTGATTGGTGCCCCGTGCAGGTGTTTTCTGCGGCAATGGTTCGGAGATCCCGCTCTTATTCAAATCCGGTGCACGCCGAAAAGAAAGTCGATGAAGTCTAAGCAGCGCAACAGACTCAAGGCAGTGGAGGAGAGATGGGAAGGAAAGAATGGGGATCAAAAAGCTCTGATCAGATTGGACATCTCCAATCTTTTATAGACAATCAGCCGTGCCAGAATAAAGTTATAGAATTATTGCTAGTAACTGCCAAATTCATATCGCATAAATCTAGCCAGAAATACTTGTAATATAAAATTTAAATCAGGAATTCAAAACGACTAGTAACAGAAACATTTATTCTGGCGTTTAATGGCTATTCAAGTTGTGGTTTTAATCACATTAAACAATGCATTCAGTACAAATAATGTATACATGAAAGTCCAAAAAATTTGAATTGACTTGGTGCTATTCTGCTACCACGCACGCTGTCACTCGTCGCAAGTCACAAGTCACACAGTATCTCACATGAAAAATACACGAATATGCGTGCACGTGCGTGTGGATTTAGCCAAGTCCTCATGAATTTTCTCTATTTAATAAATAGAGTTAACTCCACCTTATAAGTGGGTCTCCATCCCACTAAATAAGCAATATGGGACTAATCATATACACATGCTTTGGAATTAAATAATTAGGCCACCTCATGGGCCAATTTTCAACAATCCCCCACCAATTCCAAAGCAGTTAGAAAGAAAGAAGTTTATGATATCACTGTGTTGAGCTATTGTTCATATAACAGCATTTTGGTGAAAGTCCCATTTGGGTTGAACTTGCACCTAAATTGAAAAGGTTTATCTTTTCACATCTAATGAATGGACTAAGCCTTGAATTCATAGATTTTTCTGATAAGACTGCACTTGACAATCCAACCGATACTAGGCTGCCAATAGAGTACATCTGAACGGAGCTTTTATCGGGGGAGGGTGCTCACGTTCTCTCCGGAGAGGGCGTTCACGACGGCGTGGGCATGGTCCCACCGGGTGGTGGAGAGGCACATCCATCGGAGTAGAAGGACGTCGCCGATGACCACGAGAGTCTTCAGCACCGCGTCCTAGGCTACCCAGCCGGGGTGCTACCGGCAGACATGGCCAGGACAAGGGAGGCGGCGAGTGGTCTAGGTAGTCCGTGAGGTAATAAATCAGGCCCGACCCTATGGGGGCACATTGTGCGATGGCCAAGGGCCCATACTGAGAAGGGGCCCAAGCCCATGTATACATACATAGTATATATTATGCATTTGTGATTTTTTGCCTTTTCCCTTTGCCCTTTGTGCGATGGTTCAGGTCTTCAGGAGTTCAGGGACGCAGAAATGCAAGCGGCAGGCCATAGCCACCACGCAGCCCATGCTGGCACGCACCGAGCCACTCAGCCACCAACGCACCACACGCATGGCACAACGGCGGCACGAAGCAATCGCCAATCACGAGTTCGTGACGCGTTGACATCACGACGGATACATCGCCGACTCACCGAGTGATTGATCGAGTCTTAGTTATGATTGATAATGCAATTGCTTCATTGACTACTAGATTTGAGCAGATGATGGCATTTGATAATGTCTTTGGGTTCTTGTTCAACTCAGAAAATTTGAAATCCTTGGATGAAGTTGATCTTTGGGCGCAATGCAAGATTTTTGTGGACAAATTTTCTCATGATAACTCATCTGATGTTGAGATCAATGTTTTTTTCAAAATTAAAAGTGTTGCAAGTGACTTTGCCAGATTATTTGATATCAGCGCCTGAGATTCTCAAGTTTGTTATGGATGCAGACTGTTATCCAAATGTTTTAGTTGCCTATCGAATTCTCTTAATTGTACATGTGACTGTAGCTTCTGCCAAAAGAAGTTTCTCAAAATTGAAATTGTTGAACAACTATTTGAGATCAACTATGTCACAAGAAAGGTTAAATGACTTGGCTATGTGCACCATCTAGAAGGATATCTTGGACACTATTGATCTCAATACCGTCCTTGATAATTTTGTATCAAAAAATGCCTAAAGAAATATCTTTTTATAAGAAGAAGGAATATGATGGAGTTATATTCTTATTTAAGGTAATCATATTATTTATACAAGTACAAATGTAATGATTTTTTAATCTACATTGTTTCTCGTCGTTGATAATTATCAAACATGTTAAATTAAAAATATATTATTGAATTTGCTACCCTTTTATACAAATAAAATTAGCCCATATATTATAAGGTTTATGGTCTAGAGGGGCTGTTGGCACGAATTCGCCAGAGGGCCCTCAAAATCATAGGACCAGCGCTGGAGTAAATGGCATGGAGGGAGGACGACGCTCAGAGAGGGATGCATGATGGGGCTCGGGAGCAGTGGCACAGGAAGACTTGCGGCGAGCGCCAAGGTGAGGGAGCGCGAGTGGCTAGGGTTAGATGTGAGTTGGGGCTGTGGGACGGCGTAGCCAAATGGGGAGGGGGACTCACGGGCACAGTGCTCCCAGCGGTCCTGCACTTTCATGAAAAAACCCTTGTGTTTTTTGTTTTTAGAGCGTGCTTCGAATTTGTGAATTTACTCTCCTTCGCGTATAAAATCTCATGAAGATAGGGCTTAGACGCAAAAAAACAAAACTCAGCAGAGAGAACGGCGTTGGTCTTTGACACAATTAGCGATAAAAAGGAGATTCTTTTCACAAAAGTGCCAGCCCCTCCCGGGGCGACGTGGCGCCTCGGAGAGGCGGCCACGCCAGCCAAAACAATGGAGGATTAGCTAAATACCGAAAAGTGGAAGGGGTTTTTCACAAAGTAGTTATGTGGAGCATTGTGGTGCCAACAAAAGGCAACTGCTTTTAATGATCTGGAATGTGAAATCTGTGCCATAGCTTGAAATTTGGAAGTACTACTCATTAGTGACGGGCAACAACTACTATTTGTCACTAATGATCATTACTGACGGGGAACCAATATTGTCTGTCACTAAAGATTATTTTGCAAAAATACTACTTTGATCTCATTACTGCTGGGAGTTAGTGAAGGTAAATATCTTGCACATTAATTTCTCTTGGCATCCTTTAAATACACTGGTTGCTTGCATTTGGACTTCAAAACATTAGATTTTTGCTCTTACTCTTCTTGCTTCTTTCTTTGCCATGGGGGTTGTGGTGGATGTTGCTTGGCTTGATGCATCTACAAGCATGTGGAAGCATCAGACCAGGCTTCATTCCACACAAACTATCTTATGGCTTCGTTTACTAGAAGCACAATACTTGTGTGGTCGCACAATACTATGTTATGGCTTTGTCGGACCAAGCTTCATTCCACACAAACTATGTTGTGCTCTCTTTGATCATTAGTGACGGGTGGTAGTTACCACCCGTTACTACGGGAGTCATCAGAGACGGGCAATAGTTCCAACCCGTCACTAATGACTGCAGTCAGTGATAGGTGGTAACTATGACCCGTCACTAAGGACTCCCCGCAGTGACGGGTCGTAACTACCACCCGTCACTGATGACTCCTACTTATAAATAGGCGGGCCCCGAAGTGAATCGATACGCTTTCAATTCTTGCAACCCTAACCCTAGCCTCTAGTGTCGTCGTCGTCACCTTCGTGCTCCTCTCTACCCCCACCATTCTCCATTCCGTTTCGGTCATCTGTTTCATCGTGCGTGGCCGTCCGTTATGTCCCACGTGGCCTCCGTCTCACCGTCCATTCCATCACGCGTGGCCTCCGCTCTGCCGTCCATTCTGTCATGCGTGGTCATTGCTCTGTTGTTCGTTCCATCACATGTGGATGACCCTACTCACCGCACGCCACCTCGGTTGCATCCTTCTCCTCCGAAGGTCCTCCTAAATTTTGTGCTCAATTTTTGCTCTTTGATGGTTAATTAATTTTCTCAATGAAGATAATGCTATCAATTTGTGCAATTTGAGGATGCATGTGACAATTTAGTTTAATTTTGTTGTTTTCACAAATTTATTCATGCAATTCAATGTCCTCTCATTAATTTGTGCTCTATGATGCTTTGTTCATTTTTGTGCTCAATATTTGCTCTATGATGGTTAACTAATTTGTTCAATGAAGATAATGCTATTAATTAGTGCAATTTGAGGATGTGTGTTACAATTTAGTTTAATTTTTTTGTTTTCACGAATTTATTCATGCAATGCAATGCACTCTCATTAATTTGTGTTCTATGATGCTTTATTCATTTTTGTGCTCAATATTATTAGTTTTCACACACACCTATGATTTAAATTGTAGCCTAGTGGAGAGGAGGCCATTAAGTTGGTGGACCGACATCTGAGAACAATCATGTTCAACTAAATTTAATGATATTTGTTATATTTTTTTATTTCAGTTATAACATTGTGCTCATTATATTATTTCTATTTCACTTTATAATCTAATGATATTTTTATATTTTTTTTATTTCATATATTATTTCAGTTGGTTTTTTAAGAGTCTCTTGTTTCTTACCTTGTTCTAACAAATTTTGAAAAATAAGTTATAGTCGTGCAACTGATTACGTCGTCTTCCATTTAGGAGTGTTGGATTATAAATATGACCGGACAACTAGTCAAATTTATAGGAAGACGCTCTCGAATTGTCTACGCTTGGCTAGTCTAGGGATGTGCGGCCCGCGTAGCTGGACCACGTGGTCCCATACAATTCAAGACAGAGTTTTGGTGGTGTCTCCCTGTTGTTATCCGGATATGCAACCCTCTCGACCCCGAGTTGAGACATGTATTAAGAGAACAGTAGGGAGATGCTGCTGAAATTCTTACTCGAACCATACGCGACCACGTGGTCCATCTACATGGGCCGCACATCCCGGGATGGGATTTAGGACCTATCCTTGCCTATCAGTGCCCAAAGCCTAGCGTTGTACATTTTTTGTTTTTTAATGAAACAATTAGGTCTCCCTTCTCGTAATGTTTAGGTATCTACCCATTCCTGTACCGGGTCTTGTAGCTCTGTCGACGATATCGAGCTAGCAATCAAGAAGCCAAGGACGCAAGAAAAGTGGCCAACAGACAAGATAACCATCAAGGAGATTGACAGTAACGGCCTGCCAAAATAGAAAGCAGACTTGCAACGCTTGAGGAAGCTTGCAAGACTCATTTTACGAGAGATGGTTCCGTTGACCCTGAGGAAGTTCAATGATATCAGTCGAGAGCAGAAGACTGCACTCTACAATGATGGGATCAACAATTACCTCAAGTTTCCTGAACCTCAAAGGTGGCAGCAGTAACGATTGCCATGAAGATGATATCCAAGCTATGAAGGTCTTATAAGAGCAACCTTGTCAACAAATTTGTTGCCAAAAATCTCAAGCCCTTTAGAAAGTACTAGTTCTTGAAAAAGGAGGACTGAGACCAATTTGTCAAAATAAAGAGTTCAACAGATTTCAAGGCAGAAAATATGTGACAATAGTTTCCCGGTAGAGCGCAATCATTTTTAAGGGCCTGGGGGAGACTGACAGAGAGTGGTGAAGTGGCGTGGACCTCGAGCGAGGCAACGATAGTGGCTGAGAAGGTAAAAGATCTAGCGGCGCAGTCATCGGAAGGATCATTCACTACCATGCGGGAGCATGATGAGCTAACAACTACTCTTGGCAAGCCACAGCACCCTAGTCGCATGCAAGGCATCTCTAGCTCGAAAGGCTGAAAGAATGGTTTTCGGACAATGCTGACCTATACAAGAAGCGAAGAAGGTCCGAGGGGATCGATGTGGAGGCACTCTCTATGAAGATCAAGAGGGATCTATACGCAGATATCGTGAGTAGGTTAGCTCGATAGGGTATTATCCTTGCAGACCAAGCTATAGTTGATAGCACTTCTCGTGCCAAAAAGAGAAGCTATGCATCAAGAGAGGTTGAGCAGCAATTGACGTGCAGTGGTTTGGATGACACCATCAACCGGCTAACTGAACCAACCACGTGAAAGCTCGTCATAAAGCCCTCAGGGGTTCAAATTGATGTGGCAAGTGGTGTGGTATTTCCATATCAACATGAGATACACAACTTGCCAATAAATAAGGTATTGTAGTGGTGTCTATTGATTTTGTGCACCCCAACGTGGAAGACACCCCATTGCCTATTCCTCCTAATGAAGAAATCACCACCCTTCGCGTTGCCCATCTCACAAGGGTACAGTGGAAACGGGTGAATATTTTGGTCTATGTTGAGAACCTCTGTCTGCTCAATCAAGCTAGTGTTCAACCTTGTACTACTAAACCTCCAGCTGCTCAGCCACCTATTGTTGTTGCAGCTATTGCAACTCCACCTATCGAGCAAGGTGAAAATACCATCATTGTGCCGACCTCAAATAAGCCAACGATTGTACACAAAAAAAAGAAGGTTGGTCCCAAAAGACTATCAAAGTGGTGAAGCCTAAGGTGGCGTTAGCCTGAACTCTTCCACATTCTAAGTACGAACAAGGCAAGAACCTGCTGCCTCAAGATCAGCTAAGAATGGGAGGAAAAGCCTTAATGGATCTCCATACATTATACCTCTCTAGCTACAAAGAAAACAAAAGTTCAATCATTATAATATACAAGACAAAAAAATTATGGACCACTAATGACTATTTCTTAGTTTGCTTCAATGAGATATAGGATCTTTTTAACATGGACGTTGTCAGCATCAGCTTGTTGTGGTGCTGGACATTGTAAGTTACTTAACCTTTTTTATATTAAAGTCGACATATCATTATGTGGTTTTAACTACTCTTTCATATGTGCAAGATAATATGCCAAGAAAGAAAGAATCAAGCATTCAAATTTCTGGATCTACAGATGTTAGAAATGTCAACAATCGAGAGTGAAAGGAAGTCATGAGTAAACTACCTATTTATGTTACTCGCCACATGCATCACAAGAGAGCAACATATAATGGGCATACACCACTTAAATGGACATTATGTCTTACTACTCATCGCCCCCAAGGGGAATATCGTATGGTATATTGACTCAGCAAGGCCAAAGGGACTGAATGGCGAGCACACCAAGAGAGACTTCTCGGTACTCCAAAGTTTAATCGACGAGTAAGGTTTTCTTCTCTTTATTACAAGTTCAACCTTTAACCTATTCTTGTTTAACTCAATCTTGTTCTACCTCGTTACAGAGCTTTCGAATCTGCTGCCTGTGTCCATAAACCAAAAGCAACACAACGCCTACAATTGGTTCATAAAACTGCAATGCATGTAAGTTTCTAAATATTAACTCTTTCAAATTTAATGTGACATCCAAACTAATCATGTATTTCCATAATAGTGCTACAGTCAACCTCCTAGAAACCGATGTGGGTTTTATGTTGCACACCATATGACGTTGTCCATGAAGATAGCGGATCTTAAATCACCCAACGTAAGATATTATTGTGAGCTTTGTTCTCTTGTTTCATTTACTTTTCACTTATGTAAACATTGACTGATGACAAAAACTAAATTTACAGGAATTCAACGTACTTGAAAGCAGTCTTAGCGAGACTAAGTTATCGGTGATCCATTCATGACTAGCGGTATTCCTCGCGGAACAAGTCTTAGCAAAGAATGACGCTTTCCATTATAAGGGTTAGAATTAATGTTTCAATTTGTCGTTTAACCGTTGCAAACATTTGGTGAAACATATGGAATACAATTTTTATCGATGTTTTGTTTGTGCAATGCAATCTGTGATGGTGGTATTCTGTGATGAATTATGTGTTATATTTTATGTGATGAATTCTATGTTGTTTGCAATTTAAAGAGTTGGCTGATCCTGGCTTTGATTCAGGATGGAGCCTAAAATAATTATTTTTTTAATATAACCATAACATTAGTGACGGGTGACATTGACGACCTGTCCCTAAAGAACATAATGGTGATGGGTGTAAAGTACTCCTGCCACTAAAGATGACCTATTTAGGATGCAGTCTAAAAATAATTAATTTTTTAAATATGACCATAACATTAGTGACGAGTGACATCAGTGACACATCCCTAAAGATCACAATAGTGACGAGTGTAAAGTACTCCTCATCACTAAAAATGACCTTTAGTGATGGGTAACCAATGTTGCCCGTAACTAAAAGAAGGCATGCCATACGTGACGTGGACCTAGAGGGACCCTTTAGTGACAGGTATTTACCCATCATTAATTATAGGGCTTTATTGACGTGTGTACGACCGAAAGTAGCGACCAGAGGGGGAGTGAATGGACGCCTAAAAAGTTCTTGCTAAACTAAGTTTCAAACCCAACACCCAAAGAAATTAATCTAGACAAATAATATTGGCAAAGCAAATTACTGGAATTAAAATTGTCTAGCCTAAAAAGGATCGGTGTCTTAATCTAAATGATATTAAAGATAAACATACTGCAGTAAAAAACAACACCTAGATAAATCACAAGATATTTATATTGCAGTCTAGAAATAAATTGCTAATCAATTGAGTAAAGACATGGATCATCCAGAAATTAATTTAGAAATAACTTAAAATATTTCATGTAAAACTAGAATAAAAAATATTATTGTGACTAATAAATTTTTCGGTTTATGTGAGCAGATAAAAATTACTTAAATAGAAATTATGCGGGTACCAATAATATTTTGCAGATTAAAGTTTAACGACGAGATTAATTTTTAATTAAGAACAGATAACTACGAGATTATTATTTTTTTCAGCTAATTAAAATATGGATAAATGTTGGTTTAACTAACCAGCTAAAATATAGGAGATTAAACAAGAAAACTTACCTCGCCGGTCACGTCGTCACGCATCGCAAAAGCTTCGGCTGAAACCTCCCATGCACTACCGTGGATCCTACCGTAACCGTGGAGATTTAATTTGCCGCAGAGGATCCGGTTTCGGCTGCTGCGTCAGGAAGCCAACAATGGGGAAAACACTGCGTGCGCTGCCGTTGGCGTGGAAGCCGTGCCTTCCGCTGCTGCTTCACGCTGCCCATAGGGCTATGCATAGACAACAGTGCAGTGGGGCCTGCCCGAAATCCTAGCGTGAATAACCTAGCAGCAGCACCGGTGGGGCCTGCGCGGTCTCGGGAAACGTGCCTGCTTCTTCTTTGCGCCGATGCGAGCAGCGCCTATGACGTGAAATCTGCGCTGGTTGTTTGCACGAGAGAAAAGAAAAATGACGTGGAGAAGCCGGCGAAAAAATTGGAGATCGAATTTTGGTGGAAAACGAAAATGGACTGTTGTTGGCGTAAAAGATTACGCTAACAGGTTTCTGAAGATTAGAAACTAACAAACGAAGTGTTTGCGAAGTAAACTATTCCAAGCCTCCGAAAGGATAATAGCTAGAAATAGTTCGAAAGTGTGTATTGAATAACTTGTATTCGGTCCCCGTTACAGGGTAAAACGGGGGGTATTTATAGGCCCAAACATTAAGGAAAAGACCTTTTAATCCCTCTGTTACAACCGACATAGTGGAAACTATTCGGTACCCTTAATAGGGCTAAAATGGTAAAAGACTAATCTAATGAAAAAGAAGATAAGTCTTCCATCTTAGCTGGCAGTGAAGCTCTCGGAAGAGTCTAAGTTCGAAAATATACTTCGAACTAGAGTCTGTCTTCGTACTTCGAACTTGATCTACTGTATCTCCGGAGTTGTATGCTGAAAACATTTGAATTAATCATCGGCCTTTGTCTTGTTACTGCAATAACCCTGAAGATAGAATATTTTCCCCCAACAGTAGCCCCTCGAATACGCTTCTCCATTAAATCTGTGATGTTAGGAAAGTAGTATACGCAAGAAAAAATAACCATGCGTAGGGGTTAGCAGATTTAATCCACCTCCGAAATGCATGGAGATATAAAACTTCGAATTATATTCGAACTATCTTAGAATTAACTCGAAAAGTCCGAAAGCTTTTTCAGGCTTAGAAGAAATAGCTGTTGGCTTTTTCCTTCTAACGGAAGTTACGCGATGCGTTAACTCCGCAACAAAATAACGGTTAAGAATGCGAAACGGCAGATGCAAACGGTAAAAAATAGTGGTCTGGGCTATAAATAAGGGGCCCAGAACCTTCTCGAGTACCTTTTCACTACTTTTGTGCAAACCAAATTGCAAACAAACCCTAGCCTCCATTTCCTCTTCAAGCAACCAGAGCGAATCCATGGTGAAGACTAGTTTTAAGGTTCCCGGGGGGGCTTCAGCCTTGGCTCGGCAGCAAGCCGCAGCAGCAGCAGCGGCTGTGATACCAGCGACAACAACTTCGACATCAACAGAGGCAGCAATGGCGGCGCCAGGAGGAAATCCCCAACACGATGATCCTCATGGTCTTTTTCCGGCATCAACGAAATACGCGGATCAATCCTATCAGTTAGGGCCCTCAACCTGCAAAAGGGAATTGCTTGCGGCCGCAATAGAAGACAAGATCAGTTCTGGAATCATGATTCGCAAACCTGGAAAGGAAGTCATTCCGTCACCAAGACCCGAAGAAGTGGTTGTTTTCGAAGCCTTCTTCGAAGCTGGCTTAGGGCTTCCGGCAGTTGACTTCTTGGCGGAGGTATTGGACTTATTTCATGTTACTCTCCCCCAGCTTTCTCCGAATGCAGTAACACGTCTTGCCATTTTCGAATGGGCGTTGCGAGTCGAAGGTTGTGAAGGGAGGGCTGAGATCTTCGCAGCACTGCACAGGGCTTCGTTCCAACCAAAAACCTTCGTAGGCCTCGGAGGTGAAAAGATAGTGGTGGCCTTTGGAAGTATTAACTTCTGACTTCAAGATGAATATGCCTTTCGGTTTCCAGCCAAAGCTATCAACGCCAGATGGTACACGGATTGGATCCTTCGCTGGTTTTATGCCGAAGTTGGGGCAGGAAGCCAACTAGCGGGACCTCTTCGGGACATAAACTTCCGGAAGGAAGCCCTTGTCCGCCCAGACCCAGGCCAGCTTGAAGCCCGACTTAGTCTTCTCCAACGCATCAGTCATCGCTTGAGCATGAGGGATCTGGCAGAGGAGTTCATCGGACTCCAAATCTCTCCTCTGATGGCCAACTGGCCAATCACTTTCGAGTAAGATCCAGAGGGTGGCCTCCGCAAGATATCTTCGAACTCAAGCCCTGCAGGTAACTTCGAAAATAACATATGTCATGTATATTCATTCGAAGAAAGTAATCAACTTAACTTATTTTTCAGCCTCTTTAGCTCCTATAACTTCGGAGCAGATTGTACGAGCTTCGGAGAAGATACTGGGAGTCCCAACTCCGGCCGAGAAGGAGTGGAGGAAAAAATTGGTTGGTACTTGGGAGCGGTCGAACCGAGTATGGGGGCTACTCGAACTTATTTCGCCCCCTCTTTTGGATTGGGTACCTTCGGACAAAGGGCCCAAAAAGAGAAAAGCCGAAGTTGGAGCCTCGAGCTCTGCCAGGACTCCACTGAAAAAGGTAGCTCGAAAGCCAAGAGTTGCTGCGCCTTCAAGCCCAATTGTTTCAGTCTCTGATTCTTCGGAGGATGAAGGCAGAATGCTTGTTGACCTGATCAACAAAGATGCAACCCAAACCGATGCAAGTATTGATGATGCTGCAAACATGCCGGAGTCTCAAGACAACCTTGGGCAAATGAGGACTCCGGTTGCTCAACAGAATTTACCGCAGGATTGAGCCCCTGTGAACGAAGGTGGGGTCGAAGTTGCTGTAGAATCAACTTTGATTCCAGGTGAAACAACAACCGCCGCTCCCGAAGTTGCTCCAACAGTCGAAGATTTGACTGTTGACTCCGACGAAGACTTTGGAGTAGCCTTCGATCCGCCAAGCAGTCCAATGCTCACTCGCTGACAAAACTTCGGAGGTAGACTTCATATAATTCCTTTATTCTTTTTCTCTACAAAATTATACATTGTATAATACCTTTGCTTCAACAGGATCTGCTTCTGTAGAAGAGGTCCTTCCCAAAGATACCAATCCTGGAACTTCAGGTACTCTGGAGCCAATTCCGGAAGTCGGTCAGATGGGACCTAGAAAAGGCAAAGGTAAAATGGACCCCTTCCCTGCTCCAAGCTCAGGATTAACTCCGTCTGAATCGACAGATGGGAGCCAATCAACAGAGGGGGGCCAGACTACCGAAGTTCCTGAAGAAACAGCCCAGCGCTCCGGACCCTCGCCAAGTGAAGATGACCAGAGGGCCCTATCTATGCTCCCTCTTCTAGCTCCGTTTTTGGAGCGAAGAACCGGACTTCAGACTCTGCACGAGCCTTTGGACCGAGCTAGCCGCGAAGTCGGGGAGACAGAGTTGGTAGCCATTTTAAGCGAGGCTGAGGGTTCGGAGCTCAACGCTGCTATGGAGCGTGCAGCGTACCAGGTACGAAGTATCTGCAAAATAAAGTTAGTATTACATACGAATAATTTCTCACCTTCATTTTTTCTCTTTGCAGCAAATATTCTTGGCCCGAGCTGCGAACATTTCGAATGAACGTGGAAACCTTCGCCTTCGAGAGGAAATCACCACTCTTCAAAGAAATCTCAATATCTCCGAAGGTCGAGTTTCCCAATTAGACAACATGGTCTCAGCAGAGCGAAGGGCTAGGCAAAGCTTAGAAAGTGCGAAGAAGGAGCTCGAAGCTGAACAAATTGTGCTTCGAGCAGAAATAGAAAAGATGCGAGCGGAGCATGCTACGGCGGGGGCTGAACTTGTCAAGCTTCAAGAGGAAAAAGCCAAAGCTGCCGAAGAGGCTAGTAACCTGCTTACTCAGAAGAATTCTTTAGCTACAGAAGCAGCTAGGCTCTCCAGCATGGTGGAAGAATTGACTTCTGCAAAGGACGCTTTACTTGACGACAAGCTGAAATCGGAGAAGGTGGCTGCGAAGGTCATGAACCAACTGCTAGGTGTTCTAGAGTACTTCGGTATTACTGGGACACTTCCTTCAAATGACAATGCTTCTTTGCTTCAGTGGTTAAAAATGATCCAAGGAGCTGTGAAGACGATGAAGACGACAGGCATTCGGTACGGAGAACTCTCCGGACAAGTGGCTGCTATCGGCATACTTCGCTACTATGAAGATCTAGGAATAACGATAACTCCGAACGCAGAAGCGGCTCCCATCACCTTCGATGAAAACTGGCTTCTCAATCCTTCCGAAGACGTGGCCGCTGCTTGGCAAGCCTTCCAAGCTTCATAGAGAGCTGAAGGTCGCACTGCGATCAAAGCTTGGATTGATGAAGGGCAATGCCAAAAGCAAGCTCGGTTGCAAGCTTCGAGCAGCCAGCCTCCGCAAAACCCGCAGGTTTAGATTTATCTTAGGATCTCGACTATGTAAAACATCATGCTTTTGTACATTTATGAATGAAAATTTGCTTATCATGTTTTTAGGCTTTGCCTCATATGGAAGATGTCGAAGTGTTAAACATGAACGACGAACTCCGCCTACTATGGGCTACCTTCGATATTTTAAAACTTCACAAGTGCCCTCGATTTTTAGTTCCTCGGGATAGCTCCGGTGCAATTATGCCCGAAGTAAGCAAAGACATGCTATCTTATATTAAAGAGGAATAAAAAGAAGTTAACTTGGAAAATTTATCTTCCGAAGACATTACATGGTCCGAAGACGAAGATGAAGCTCAAGGTAAAAACCCTGAAGAACTTGGAAGCTGAGAAAGGAGCCCCGAACGACTTCGAACTTGGGCCGAACTTCAACAAGAACAAAAAGACCTTTAGAGCTTCGAAGGGAGACAAGAGAATTAAACGTAAAGTTGTTAGGACTCCCGGCTCTAGAACTAGTCGTTCCAACCTTAGCTCTAGAGATCGAAGGGGTTTTCGATTCCTTCTCGGTATAGATACCGATTTTTCATGATGTAATCATAATTGTTCGAATAATAAATATCGATTTAAAATTGTCTCCCTATTTACTAGCCCATCTTTGGGCGTAAGCAACTTCGAATTGTATTCAAAGATGGTTAGGCACAAAGAAAAACTTAGGAGTACAATTTTTGGGACTCGGAGCCCCTCAGCAATTTAAAGATTGATTAACATCTTATAAAATGTCTTCGACTGTTTGAAGTCTGAAGATTGGTAACTTAGTACCTTATGTTTTGAAAGAAATCACTTTGGACAACTCTCCGGACACTTTGGTGTCCCAAACAATTAGTCACTTTGGACTCTTTAACAGATATTCAAAGCTTATGAGCTCAAACTCTGTTTGTTTTGGCCTCCTTGGGCTCTTTTTGCGAATTCTATCAAACTGATGGTTTGGAATTCACATTGGTCTCCTTGGAATCTTTTTACGAATGCCTACAAGCCGGTGGCTTGGACTTCGCATTTTTTGGTCTCTTTGGACTCTTTTTACGGATGTCTTCTAGCCAGTGGCTTGGACTCCGCATCTTTTGGTCTTGGGCTCTTTTATGGATGTCTTCAAGCCAGTTGCTTGGACTCTAGATTATTTCAGCCCACCACATCGGAAGCTCCGGACCAATGGTCCGAAGTCCGAAAATATGATTCAAATTAACGACACTTCCCTCTTGGTCAACTCCGTGATTCCAGTGCGTCCACTCGAAAGTTGGAAGTTTATGAGCGGTAGGCATTATCTGAACCATATGCTTTATTAATTCAGAAAATGTTTACAAGTGATTACAAGGAGCCCCTATGCGAAGTATCGCTTTAGGTGCTCCGCATGCCAAGTATGTGCTAACTCTTCACCTTCCAAATTAGCTAACTTAAAAGAGCCAGGATGCCCTGAACGAACAATTAAGTATGGACCTTCCTATTTATTTCCTAATTTTCTTGGCGCTATGATACTTCGCAAAACGAGATGACCTGGCCTAAGCTCATTGATCTTGACTTTCGGGTCGAACCAAGTCTTCGTCTGTTGTTGATACTTCGTCAAATTGGCTACAGCTCGAAGTCTTGTCTCGACTGTTAAATCCAGCGAAACTTGTCTTTCTCCTTCTATTTCCGATTCGTTTCTACGATTGATCCTCCTTTGAGGTCCGTAGGTGTCATAGCCTCATCCCCGAATAATAGTCTGAATGGAGTGAAACCCGTGGACCTCGTTTGTGTAGTCCGAATGGACCATAAAATCTTCGAAAGTTTTTCGGTCCAGAACCCTTTTGCCAATCCTACTATCCTTCGATTTAGCCCTGACAAAATATTTCCATTAGCTCTTTCTACAGCTCCATTAGACTGAGGATGTCTCACTACAGCAAAACATAACTGGATGCCTAGATCTTCGCAAAATTTTCTGAAAGGTTCTGCATCGAACTGTGTTCCATTATCAACTGTGAGTTGCCTAGGCACTCCGAACCGACAAATGATATTCTTCCAAAAGAATTTTTGTACATTGTTCGAAGTGATAGCTGTTAAGGGCTCTGCTTCTACCCACTTCGAAAAATATTCAATAGCTACCACTGCGAACTTTAAATTTCCCTTAGCTGCTGGAAAGAGACCAATCAGATCCATACCCCATCTGGCCATGGGCCATACTGGAGCAATAACTTGAAGAGTTGTTGGTGGGCGATGACTCCGTCGTCCCATCCACTGACATCCTTGGCAGGTGCGGACTAAATTCTCCGCATCGGCTACTATTGTAGGCCAATAAAGCCCCTGGCGAAGTGTCTTTCCTGCCAAAGCTCTAGGGGCTAAATGGCTACCGCAAAGCCCTTCATGGATTTCTCGAAGAATATCTTGACCTTCGGTTTGGGATATACATCGGAGCAGAGGGGAACACACTCCGGCCTTGTATAAAATACCGTTGATTATGTGATAATTCCTGGTCCTGAGTTTCAATCTTGAAAGTTGTGGCTCTTCAGACAAATTTGTTCCTCCTTGCAAAAGTCCCATGATTGAATTCCTCCAGTCTGTACTTGGAATGTAAAGAATTTCTGCAGAAGGAATTTGTGGCACCGAAGGTGTAGTGAGCTCCTCATAAAAAGCCTCTTCTGGTATATCCATAGCTCCGGCTGCAGCTTTTGCTAAGATGTAAGCTTGCACATTTTCTGCTTTAGGTATACTCCGAATGGAAATACCTTTGAATGCTGCTTCGATCTTACGGATTTCTTCTAAGTATTTTGCAAGCTGTGGATGCCGAACTTGGAAACTTTTATCTACGTGCCCTGCTACTATTTGAGAATTTGTCTTTATAACAACTCTTGTAGCCCCTAGAGCACGTGCTTTTTGGAGTCCCAGTAAAATCCCTTTATACTCTGCTATATTATTGGTAGACTTAAAGTTGAGTCTTGCAGAGTACATTGCTCTTTGCCCTGAAGGCGAAATTATCACTGCTCCAACACCTGCTCCCGATGCTTGGAAAGCTCCATCAGAATAAACAGTCCAAATTTCTTCGCTTGGCTTCTCTGGAGCCCATGTTGCAGGGGGAGTCCACTCTGCCACAAAATCTGCCAACACTTGTGACTTAATTGCTGTCCTTGCCACAAAGGATATGCCGAAGGGTGCTAATTCAACGGCCCACTTCCCAATTCTTCCAGTGGAGTCTTTACTTCGGAGCATATCTCCTAGAGGATACGAAGTTGGTACAATTACATTATGCGCCAAAAAATAATGACTCAATTTCCTCGAAGCCATTATCAGATCATAAGTGAACTTCTCAAGCTCAGAATACCTTGTCTTCGCTCCTGACAATGCTTCGGACACAAAATAAACTGGATTTTGTACCAACTTCCCATTAAAATCCATTTCTCTGACAAGGACTGCACTGACAGCAGAACCTGTAGCTGCAAGGTAGAGGAGTAAGGTTTCATCCGCAATAGGCACCGTGAGTGTAGCGAGATTACTGAGATAATCTTTAATATCTTCGAAGATCTTTTGACACTCCGGTGTCCATGCAAAATCTTCGGACCCTTTCAATGCTTTAAAGATAGGCAAGCTTCTATCCGCAGACCTTGCCAAAAACTTGCTAAGTGCTGCAAGACGACCAGTCAGCTTTTGCACTTGCTTTAAATTCTCTGGAGGAGCCATCTTTTGCAGCGCAGTTATCTGAGTAGGGCTAGCTTCGATCCCTCTGCTTGAAACTAGATACCCTAACAATTTTCCAGCCTGCGCCCCGAAGATACATTTTTCGGGGTTAAGGCTGATCCCACATGCCCGAAGGCTATTGAATGTTTCTGCTAAGTCTAGGCTATGTTGGTGCTTTAAAGCACTCTTTATTACAATATCATCTATATAGGCCTCTACATTGCGACCTAATTGATGACCTAGAGCCTTAGCAATTAACCTCGAAAAAGTATCCCCGACATTTCTTAAGCCAAAGGGCATTCTTACATAACAAAAGACTCCTGAAGGAGTTACGAAGCTTGTCTTGATTTCATCTTCGCGCTTCAACCAGATTTGATGATAGCCGGAGTACGCGTCGAGGAAGCTTAATAACTCCGAACCAGCAGTGGAGTCGACCAATTGATCAATTCGGGGCATGGGGTAGGGGTCACGGGGGCATGCTTTATTTAGGGATGTAAAATCAATACACATGCGCCACTTCCCGGAAGATTTCTTCCTAACGAAGACTGGGTTGGCTAACCATTCTGTGTGAGCCACTTCTCTGATAATCCTAGCCTTCAGCAGCTTTTCAACTTCGTCTTTCGCGAGGACAGCTCTTTCTGCAGACATTTTTCGAAGTCCTTGGCGGACAGGCCTGGCCTTCGGGTTTACAAGTAAAATGTGTTCAATAATGTCCCGACTGACTCCGGTGATGTCTTCATCAGACCAAGCAAAGACATCTAAATTCTCCTCAACTACTTTCTCTAAGGAGGTAGCAACTTCTGGAGGCAAGTCTTTACCAAACTGAAATGAATATTCCCTGCCATCTTTGACAATAACCTTCGTTGCAATCTCTCCTTCGGGACTTGGTCTTGAGAAGGATTTCTTCGAAAATTCGCAAGGAGCAGAAAAATTTTCCAAATTATCTTGCACATTGTTCACCTGCCTCGGGTCAAGAGGAGGGCCATGACCATACTCCGCTCTTCGCGCAATGGCCTGATCTCCGAAAACAGTGAGCATTCCCGCCTGTGTGGGCATCTTCATACACAAGTAATTATGATGCGCCACGGCTCCGAATTGATTTAACATGCCTCTTCCGAAGATGACATTGTATGCATATGGAGCATCCACAACGTCGAAGATCACTTCTTCTGTCCTAACCAGTGGCCCCTCTCCGAAAGTAACTTCTAGGCTAATTTGGCCGAGGGCATCCAGAGGTCGTCCTGCAAAGCCTTGCAAAGGACGAGTAGCTGGGAGAAGATGCTTTCTGTAGATGCAGAGTTGATCAAAAGCTTGAACAAAAATAATATCTGTCGAACTTCCTCCGTCAATTAGCACTCTCCGAACCTCAGTTCCTGCTATGTCGGCAGTAATGACAAGTGGGTCTGCATGTGGAAACTTAATGCCAGCTGCATCCTCCGCAGAAAAAGATATTGGCACATGGGACCATTCGGGCATAGCAGCTGCAGACGAAGAAGTCCCAATATGCCCCACTTCTCTGACATATTCTCTTCTCTGCCTCTTTGACATACTTCCGAAGGTCCCTCCTCCGGAGATGGGGAGGACTACTCTTTTTCCTCGATCTTGCCCTTCTTCTTGCTTCGGATGTGGCATAACATTGACCACCGGAGGGCGTCTTGCTGAATCGAAGTTCTATATTCGCGCTACATCCTAGACAGGCTTTGGGCGCACTTCAGCTGGAACTCGGTCAGTAGTGCCTCGACCCGAAGTTCTTTCCAAATACTCTCCTCTCATAGCAAGTATAGCTTTGTACGAGTCAGTTGCGTGACTTCGATTTTCACCATGGATGCAACAGAAAAAGGTCTGGCCTTTGCCAGCCGGTTTCCCTGGCGGCCTCCAGCTGCTGGTTTTGCTTCCCGAAGGTTGCGGAGCTCTTTGGGCAAACTTCTGCGAGGGTGCAATGTTCAGAACTTCTGAACGAGGATGCTTTTGCCCCCGACGCCTGTCATGCTGAGCTTCAAAGCTAGGCACTTGTGACTGTGCTGAAGTTTTCACTTCCAATTTAACTTCTTATAGTATGGATGGAGTAGCTGCAGTTCTCCGAAGCCAGCAGTCTTCTAACCTTGCATACTCTTCGAAATAAGACATCAACTGGGAAACAGAAGATATACTTTTCCGGTGAAGTTTATCAAGTAGGCATGAATGAATAACTCCCTCTCGAGTTGCGTCAACTACGGAAGACGTAGTTAACCCTCGAATTTGCGACTTCGTATGAGCGAAGCGCTTGAAATATTGTCTTAAGGTCTCTCCAGGGAGCTGCTTCACCTGGAAAAGACTTCATGTTGACATTAGAGGCACGAAGGTGCCCTGGAAATTGCTTACGAACTTTTTCTTCAACTGCCCCCATGAACTGATTGATCCTGGCTTTAGAGACCAGAACCACCGCAATGCCACTCCTTGAAGAGCTAGGGGGAAACATTTTGCCATGGTGTCCCGCACTCCTCCACTTGCTTCAATCGCCAAAGCATAAGAACGGATGAATTCTCCAGGATCTTCATCTCCGGCATACTTGCAAAGCTTCGAAGTCTTAAACTTAGAGTCGAAGCGCACTTTTTGCAATTCAGGATGCAGCGGAGACTCGGTGTCGAAGGAAGCGTTCTCCGGGGCTTCGGGATAAATAGGTTCGTCGTCTTCGGGCACTTTAGGAATAACCGGGATTGCTTGAGAACGAAGCCTATTTGCGGCTTCTTGCCGCCACCTCGCTACTTTGGCTTGGAGACTAGCCATCTGAGCGGCCATATCACCAAGTCTGTCTTCATCTCCTCCGGAAGGATCTTCCGGGTCTTGAGAACTGTAGGGATCAGTTCGAAGTGGAACTTGAGGTGGAAGAGGGACTCCGGCTGGCTGAAGTATAGATGGAGTTGGCGGAGGAACTCCGTATACACGGGGAAGGGGGATTCCTTCTGGAGTTTGAGGTGGAGGAAAAGTCGAAGGTCCTCCGACCTCAACTGTGTCTGAGGATCTTGTTCCGAAGGTCCAAGGAGACCTCTGAACAGGATTACTACTTGTACTCCGCTTAGGAGGCATGACTTGAGAGCTTGGTAGAGAACGAAGTTTTTTGGACTAGGTTCCCCATGGACGGCGCCAACTGTTGGCGTAAAAGATTACGCTAACAAGTTTCTGAAGATTAGAAACTAACAAACGAAGTGTTTGCGAAGTAAACTATTCGAAGCCTCCGAAAGGATAATAGCTAGAAATAGTTCGAAAGTGTATATTGAATAACTTATATTCGGTCCCCATTACAGGGTAAAACGGGGGTATTTATAAGCCCAAACATTAAGGAAAAGACCCTTTAATCCCTCTGTTACAACCGACATAGTGGAAACTATTCGATACCCTTAATAGGGCTAAAATGGTAAAAGACTAATCTAATGAGAAAGAAGATAAGTCTTCCATCTTAGCTGGCAGTGAAGCTCCCGGAAGAGTCTAAGTTCGAAAATATACTTCAAACTAGAGTCTGTCTTTGTACTTCAAACTTGATCTACTGTATCTCCGGAGTTGTATGCTGAAAACCTTTGAATTAATCATCGGTCTTTGTCTTGTTACTGCAATAACCCTGAAGATGGAATATTTTCCCCCAACAACTGTAGATTGATCTATTAAAAACAGTCATCTATCACCAGTGGGGATAGGGGCCTATTTATAGGCGAATCCTAATACATGAAAAGACTAATTTACCCCTAGGGTAAATTAAACTGACTCTAAAATAAATTCCGAAAATTACTAAAAAATTATTAGAAAAATCTCCTGACTCAAATAAAAATATTCTAAACTTAAAAACTAAATATTAATATCCTAAGAATGAATTAATCATAGGTTGTCAATTTTGCGCCGAAACTGACAAAACGTCCACCGTCTTCGCATCGGGTACCCGGATTGGGCCGACCCGACCCCGCAGCTTCCTCAGCCCGGCAATCGCTCGCCGCCCGTGTACCTGAGTCAAACCCAGTCAACAGACCAGTGGATCCTCTGCCGCTCCTAGCCATGTACCCGAATTGGGCAGCCCGACTCCGCGGCTCCTCTGCCCGTGTAGGACCGAAAGTAGCGACCAGAGGGGGGGTGAATGGGCGCCTTAAAAATTCTTTCGAATCAATGGCCTGTTCCCAATACCCAACGCACCTCAAAAATACTACGCAGCAGAAAATAGACAGAAGGCCTAAGTCTAAAGGTTTCTAACCTAGAAGCATCTGATGATAGACAGTGTAAAACTAAAGAGGTGCAACTAGGCAGATAAACAGGTTGTAATAGGCCTATACTTCTCAATGAAATGATCTAAGTATGTATAAAGTGAAAAGAGAAGTTACTGTCCAAAGTTGTCTCCTGTTCGGAACTTGGCGAAGCCCCCTTCGCACGCCGAGGTCTGCTTCGGAGGTTGGTGACGGAGTCTGTCCGAAATGCCGAAGGTGTTGCTGTCTAGCCTAGTTCGAAGTGGTAAGAAGCGAAGTGTACTTCGGAGCGAAGTAAAATAGTGCCGGAGCCTGGTTCGAAGTATGCACTTCGAAGATAAGGCTTCGAACACAGCTTCGAATCACGAGCTTCGGAACGAAGTAAAACAGTGCCGAAGTCTGCTTCGAAGTATGCACTTCGAAGACAAAACTTCGAACACACTTGAAAACGAAAGCTTCGAAGCTAAACCTTCGAACACAGAACTTCGAACACCACACACGAACAGACAACCTTCGAACAAGGAAGCGAAGTTTGTCTCGTGACCGAAAAACAAGTCCGAAGCCAATGCTCTAACTTAGAAAAGAGCAAGCTCCGAAAAGAGAGGCGAAGGGTGACACGCTACACAGAAATCAGTGCGAAGCCTAGCGGAGCCACAAGCTTCGATCCCCACCTCGAAATGTGTCGAAGTATGAACTTTGAACAAAATAGGACCGAAGCCCCTTCGCACTAAGGTTCGAAGTATGGAATGCTGTCAATCAGAAAACTGCTTCGAAACTTAGCAACACAGAGCACAGAACAAAGTACGAAGACTGAGGCGAAGCCTTCAAGTAAGGTTAGATCGAAGCCTGCCTCACGGAGCTGAGGGACTTCGAATAAAGGAAAATGACTTCACAGAAACAGTCAAAAAGGCATTTACTCCATGCTGCTTCGATCAAACAGGCAGTACAGTAGAAGGTAAAAAGCTGGCAGCAAGTACTGTAGCTACAGAAAAGTAGTACTACTTGCAGCAGCAAGAACTAGTACTCAGTTCGTGAAGAACAAAAACAACAGAAGAAGCTTCTCCTCAAGAACTAAATACACCAGCCCGAATCCAGCGCAATAACTCCCCAAACCGAACAAAATGCAGCCAATAAATTCACCAGGGACCAAAGCATTAAAGCATCCAAAAGATTTGAGCCAAAATAATGCAAGAACAGTGAGGGGCAAGTCCTGGCGGCGCACACAGGAGAGAGAGGACGGGAGACAAAAGTGACCCAATGGATTTGATTTCAGCACAAAGGGGTAGTCCAAACCCTAGGGATTGGGTGCTATTTATAGGCAGCCCAACACTAGGAATATTCTACCAGCCCCTTAGGGTTTTTACAGACTCAAAAATACAGAAAATGACTCTACTGCCCTTAGGTATTTTTACAGACACAACTGACTGACTGTGGGCCTAGAGTAACAGATGACATATCCGGAAGCTACTCTTCTGGACAGTCGGATACAGAATCAATGGTTGTCAGTTTTACGCCGAAACTGACAAAGCCTCCACCAGCTTTGCACCAGGTACCCGGATTGGGCCGGCCCGACTCCGCAGCTCTCTCAGCCCGGCAATCGCTCACCGCCTGTGTACCTGAGTCAGTCCTGGTCAACAGCCTAGTGGGTCTTCTACTGCTTCTGGCCCATGCACCCGGATTGGGCCAGCCCGACTTCGCAGCCTCCTCTGCCCGACAGTCGCTCGCTGCCCGTGTACCTGAGTCACACGCGGCCCATGAAACAACAGATCTCTTCTTCTCTTCAGTCCTCGTTGACTATCGTTGACAATGACTCATCACTTCTAGAGCCATGAGGCCCACGCTATTCAGCATGGCTCCTCAATCTCCCCCTTGATGAGTGCATTGTCAACATTCCTCTTTTCACAGCTCTTCAGCACCTGCGAACAAATGTGGAAACACGAAAACAAAACACAAGGAAACAAAGAAGAAGAAAAATAAGGTAAAAGTTTAACCTTAATGACCAAAAGCCGAATCAAAAGCAAGGAACGGTCATTATGGTTAACCAAAATTCAAAAGCTCAAAATGAGTGTGATTTCAGAACAACAAGGATATTGACAGAGTAAGAACTTCCCCCGAAAACTCTGATCCCAAATTTTCTCCCCCTTGTTGACAAGTGAACTCATCAAGCACTCAAAAGAGACACAGACTCCCCCTGAAATGCAACTCCCCCTCAAAATATGCGGTGAATGCAACTGGGGTGCAGGTGGAGTGAGAAAGCATGCTTCTCAGATATGATTGACTGCAAATACAGTATCTAACAAGTATAGCAAAAGAGATACTGTCGAAGACACATGGCATGATCAGTGCAACAGATGATATCTAAAGAAAGTCATTTAGCACGCATTTTTTCAGTTTTTGCAAATAAAAGCATCACCACATTGTCTAGTAAACAAGCACGATAAAGCATGAGATGCAGAAGCTAACTGATATCTACCAAGATAAGCATTGTTCAAAACAAAGTGCTTCAGCAAACTTGTTATCCCTTTAAAGTTCAGGCTTTTTCATTTTCCTTTGTCATTTTTGCCAAGGGTTATTTGCATGTCAAACCTTATGCTAACCGACCAAGTCAAGCCTAGGCCAGAACTGGGCCATCAGAAGCTTAAGACATTGGTCTTGGCATACACTACACTGTCCTAGTTCATACCAAAGTGCTATGGTAAGCAATCCAGAACGATATAGTGCGACACAGCAAACCCACTTGGATCTTTTCAACTTAAACACAAAAAAAAGGCATGGAATTTTTCATTCATTTTTGTTTTTTATCATTTTTATAGCACATTTTCCATGTTAAAGCATAAAGATGTCCAAGTTGCATATCTGCATCTATGTGATGAACTTGCTACAAGGCATGTAACGAATAGCAAAAGCATTCAGTCTACACATGCTAGTTACCAGAAGCAATGGTGATCATTTTTCAAGTTGAAAGCGTAAAAGCCATGCACATGACAGATATCAGGTATATCAAGTGAACTGAAACAAAGCATGATCATCGACATGTAATCAAAAGCATGTACCTGCTAGAATAAGTAAAGCAATTCAATCATATAACAGAAGCAGACTCAGAAGTGTGATATGTGAATATGTATGATATGAACACACACAAAAAGACTCAAGAAAAAGAGTAAAGAGCAAAGAAAACTGACGCAAAATATCCTAGAAAGGATACACAACACCCAAATCCCCTCGTAAACGCTCAAATGTAGACTGATCTAGGGGTTTGGTAAAAATGTCAGCCAACTGATGATGGGTATCAACATGAATAAGGTCAATGACACCTTTCTCATATTGATCCCGCAAGAAGTGAAAGCGCACATCAATATGTTTGGTTTTTGAATGGAGACATGGGTTTTTCCCTACACTAATAGCACTCGTGCTGTCGCAAAACAATGGAACCCTGGTAGGAAAGAGCAACCCAAAGTCTCGTAGAGTGGAAATCATCCAAACCATCTGTGAGCAGCAGCTAGCAGCAGCTACATACTCAGCCTCTGTGGTCGAAAGAGCAACTCCAGATTGCTTTCGAGAAGACCAAGATACAAGGGAAGAACCAAGAAACTGGCAAGTACCGGAAGTCGACTTGCGATCCAACCGGCACCCACCAAAGTCGGCGTCCGAAAAGCCAGATAAATCAAGTGATGATGATGCTGAATAATAAAGACCAAGATCAGGCGCATAGGTGAGATACCTGAAAATGCGCTTGACAGCCTGCCGGTGAGACGCGCGTGGTGAAGACTGAAAACGCGCGCAAAGTCCCACGGCGAACTGTATGTCCGGTCTTGTTGCCGTTAAGTACAACAGCGAACCGATCATCCCTCGAAATTCTCTCTCATTGACCTTGACACCGCTCTCGTCCTTGTCCAGACCCCCAGAAGTACCCATCGGGGTCATCTGCGGCTTCAATTCACCACCAAAGTCAAATTTCTTAAGCATGTCACGAGTATACTTACCTTGGTGGATGAAGGTGCCGTCCTTGGTCTGCTTGATCTGGAGCCCTAAAAAGTACTTAAGCTCACCCATGAGGCTCATCTCAAACTCACTGTGCATCTGCTCAGAAAACTTGGACACAAGAGAATCAGTAGTACCGCCAAAAATAATATCGTCCACATAAATCTGAGCGACTAAGAAATCTGAAGCATCTCTGAGCAGGAAAAGAGTTTTATCCACAGAACCCATCACAAAGCCCTTCCCCAACAAAAACTGCTTTAACCGGTCATACCAAGCCCTGGGGGCTTGCTTCAACCCGTATAAAGCTTTGTGCAACTTAAAAACATGTCGAGGAAACTTAGGGTTCTCAAAACCGGGGGGTTGCCTAACATAAACCTCCTCCTCTATGAACCCGTTCAGAAAAGCACTCTTAACGTCCATTTGAAAAAGCTTAAAACCTTTCGAAACGGCAAAAGCTAGAAGAATACGAATGGACTCAAGACGGGCAACAGGAGCGAAGGTTTCTTCAAAATCAATACCTTCCTTCTGGCAATAACCCTGGGCAACTAGTCGAGCTTTGTTGCGCACCACAACCCCATCTTCACCTTGTTTGTTCTTGAATACCCACTTGGTGCCTATGGGGTTGCATCCTGGTGGTGGCTCAACTAGAGTCCAAACCCGATTGCGGACAAAATTCTCAAGCTCTTCTTGCATAGCATTAATCCAATTAGAATCAGAAAGAGCATGAGAAATGTCTCTAGGCTCAAAAGATGCAACAAACGCAGATTCAGCAAACACAGCGAGAGAGGCAGAAGAACGCAAAGTCCTCTCAGTCAAATCACCAATGATGAGCTCTGAGGGGTGGTCACGCTGTACTGCTCGGGTTCCCTGGTGATCTGAAGTCACCTCACCGGAGTCAGCAGCTGGCACCTCTGGACTCGACTGAAGGGGCTCGATCGAAGTGGAAGAAGTGATCAGAGGTCCGCCTTCATCATCAGTCGAAGTCACAGAGGGTGTGGGCTCTGCGGGGGATGCAGAAGGCCCGCCCTCAACAGCAGCTGGAGTATCCTCATCTTCCTCGAAGATGGACTCTCCGAGCTCATCATCACCAGAAAGCTCAAAAGAAGAAGTCAAAGAAGGCAAGGACTCATCAAAAGAAACCTCACATGTCTCGACAAGCAGCTGGGATTCGAGGTTCCAAACACGGAAGCCTCGAGAATGCAATGCATAACCAAGAAAAATACCATCCCAGCAACGAGACTCAAACTTGTCCAAATGCCCTCCCTTCTTGAGCACAAAGCACTTGCAGCCAAACGCTCGCAAGTGGGTCACCTTGGGCTGTCTGCCAAACCGCAACTCATATGAAGTCTTACCAATGTAAGCTCGAAGAAAAATACGGTTGGCAAGATAGCAAGCCGTGTTCATGGCTTCAGCCCAAAAACGCCTAGGAGTCCTGTGCTCATCGAGCATCGTCCTGGCCATCTCAACTAGCGTGCGGTTCTTTCGTTCCACAACGCCGTTTTGTGGAGGAGTGTAAGGAGAAGAAAACTGATGGTCCAGACCCTGATCACCACAGAAGCTGACGAACTGAGAGTTCTTGAACTCAGAGCCGTTGTCGGAGCGAATTGCTCGCATCCGGCCATTGTTCTCATTCTTCAGCTTCAAAATCAGGTCATGGACAAATTGAAAAGTTTCATCCTTAGACTCCAAAAAGAAAACCCACGAGAAACGAGAAAAGTCGTCAACAATCACAAGTGCATACCACTTCCCACCGACTGAGCGTACCCGAGCTGGACCTACAGTGTCCAAATGTAAAAGCTCGCCCGGATACGTAGTCATCACCTGAGTCACAGGTGAGTGAGAAGCGGCAACCATTTTTCCATGACGACAGGGATGACAAACTAGATCCTTCTCCATCTTAAGCTTGGGCAATCCTCGGATGAGGTCCATAGAGCTTAACCTGACTAGCAGATCAAAACTCAAATGACCTAACCTCCTATGCCACTTCCAGAGCTCAGAAGAAGATCCAGCAATCAAACAGCGAGAAGGGCCAAAAGGACTAGAGAAGTCAATTCGAAAAACTTTACCGAAGGGTAAAATCTGACAAACCAAAGACCCTCTAGAGTCAACCACAGAAGAGTTGCCCTTCTTAAAACGCACTTCCAAACCATCCTCAAGAAGTTGCGAAACAGATATTAAATTAAAGTTCAGATTTTTAACCAAAGCAACATTCTTTAAAGAGAAATGGTCTGAGATGCTGATTGAGCCTATGCCACTTACTTTCCCTTGACCGCTGTTCCCGAACGTGATATATTCTTTGGAGCTCGGGGGAGTGAGACTGGAGAACCATCTGCGATGTCCCGTCATGTGGCGAGAGCATCCTGAGTCCATGATCCAAACATCCTCCAGTCCCCGGTCCTGCACAATCAATGTCTGTAAGTGGGAGCAAATGGTCCGGCACCAGGTTTAGCAAAAGAGCTAAACCAGTGTCGAGCCATCTGCTCAAAAGATGGAAAGCGAAAACCATCAAAAGAGTTTGGACCAAAACGCGGCTCAAAGCGCGGTCCACGGTCCTTCCTAATCCTGCGGCCACGAGGTCCAGAACCGTAGCCAACACGGTCTGGAACTCTGCCGGAACAAACACCACCAACTGGAGCATGGGCATGAAAGCCGTCTCCTCTACCACCACCTACACGACGCGGCCTGGCCTCCAGCCTCTCCCCGCGCCGAGGAACACGCAGTCTACCACCCTGCTGGTAGAACTGCACCTGATCACTACGAGCCCTCTCTGCTCTCTCAACCCGCTTCCTCCTGAAGCAAAACTCCGCAAGATGCCCGTCTCTCTGACAATACTCACAATGATAGGTAGGCTTCTTGGGATGTGGTTGAGGCTTGGGGTTCTTGGGCTTGGTAGTGTTTGGTGTGGTCTTCTTGGGCTGAGAGGGTCCAGGAAGAGAGTCTAGAGAAGAGTGGAGGTGTTTGGGCTTAGGAACCCAGATAGGCTTCTTGGGTGGAGCTTTGGGTGGTTCATGGATCACTCCATCCTTGGGCTGACAAGCCAGGGAAGACTCAGTAAAGTGGGTCTTGGGATACCTCTGCTCTGGAGTCATTTTACTCCACTCCACTGCCCGGCTAATGGCACTCTCAAAGTCAGCCTTGGTGTAGGTATAACCTACCCCAAACCCATCCTGCCTCTTGAACTGCTGGATCATCATGCCGAGTTGTGGCTCTCTAGCACTGATCCAACTCAGGATAGACCGGAGATAAAAATTCTCATTCTGAGAATCAGCTAGCTCCTCTCTCAAGGAAGCTAGTACCTCCACCTGAGACAAGCAGGTCTCACACTCACTCTCCACTTGGACAGACTTTTCAGATTTCAGCTTGATCAACTCCATTCTAAGAGACAGACAGTTCTCACAGACAGTGGGTGGAACTGACAATGTCTCAAGCTCTAGCTTAGTCTGCGCAAGCTCAGCTCTTAACCTCTCCAAATCACCCAAATGCTCATCGCCCTTGGATTTCAGCTCAGCTAAGGCAGCTAGATGAGTTGGGCAATGAACACAGGGTGTGACGACAGTGGCTTGAGCATCTTTCAGCTCCAGCTGAGCGCTTTCAAGCTCAGTGGCCAAAGCATCCCTCTCATCAACCCTTTCTGTGTACCTAGACTTCAAAGTCGACAGGTCACACAGGAGCGCCTCACACTTCGGGCACTCACTGCTACCACCCAAGCAAGGGGAAGAAGATAGACTCTCAACTCTGTCGTTGGCTACGGCAAGCTCACTTTCTAACTCATCTATCCTTTTCTTAGCCCCCCTAAGCAGTTTTTCCCGATACTTCAACTCCTGACGATTGCTCTCAAGTAAATCAACAATTTCGCGCTCATATGATGATACCTTGCTATCGTCGTCGTCGGAGTCGTCGGAGGAGCTCTTTTCTTCCTTATCCCCAAGAGCCATTGAACAGAAGCTCTTGCGGGATCTTCGGCGCTGGTGTGAGCGGCTCTTCGGCTTGTCTCCGAAGGCCATGAAGCAGAGGCCCGCCGGATCGTCCTTGTCCTTCCCCTTCCTGATGACGATCTCCTCATCGCTTGAGCTTGATGAAGAGGAAGAAGACGTGGACTGCTTGGAGTAGCTCTTCTCCATCTCGGCGAAGAAGGCCTTGTCGCGCTTCTTGTTCTCTCGCCGGTAGTCCTTCAGGGCCTTCTTGAAGAAACGAGTCTTCGGCTTGCCCTTGTTGAAGGATGAGCTCTCATGCTTGCCGGAGTCGTGGAAGCTGCCACTGGTGCCCTTCTTGTGGCCGTTGCGCTTGGGGCAGTCGGCGATGAAGTGTCCTGGATCACCACACTCAAAGCATCCGGATTTTGTGCCGTGTCTTTTGAACATTCTTTTGTCATAGACACGACGCACCCGGTTGTTAAACAGACACAACTCATCATCTCCCAAAGACTCAAGCTGGTCCTCAGTGATAGACATCAAAGAGAACCCAGCACAACTCACAGCAGAGGGATCAACAGAAGGTGTAGCAAGGGCCAGGGATTTTGATCCCGAACCAGTGAGATTTGATCTCAGCTGGATATCTACCTCAGTGGCCTTCAGCTTGCTAAATAACTCAGAAATGGTCAAGGTATCGTAAGAAGTGCTCTCAACGATAGAGGATACCTTGATCTCCCAGATCTTTGGGTCCAAGGTATGAAGAACCTTGAGCGCCTGCTCATGATCTGAGACTAACTGAGCACCCTCAGCCTTGTTGTCCCGAAGCTTGTTAATGATCGACTGAAAGCGACCAAACAATGCCTCAACAGATTCACCCGGCTTCTGTGTGAAATTCTCATATTCACGCCGGTAGGTCTGATAGAGCCGAGCCTTGACCTGTGCTGTTCCCTCATGGTGTGCTTTGAGGGTAGCCCAGATCTCTCTCGCAGTGGAGAGATGACTCACTCGCTCAAATTCAGTGGGACCTAAACCAGAAAATAAAATGTTCACAGCCTTACTGTTGCTCAGATGCTGAGCAATGATACCAGCAGTACCATGCTCAGTGACTGGCAGAATGACAAATGTGGTGTGAACACAAATGTCCCATATGTCCGAGCCCTGGATCATTAGATAAGCTCGCATGCGAGTCTTCCAATAATTATAGCCATAGGCTTCCAAGGACGGGACCTTGCCAGGAGACGTCATGGTCACTATCGGGGTTTAGAACCGGTTAAGGTATGGAAAAAACCTAACCAGGCTCTGATACCACTTGTAGGACCGAAAGTAGCGACCAGAGGGGGGGTGAATGGGCGCCTTAAAAATTCTTTCGAATCAATGGCCTGTTCCCAATACCCAACGCACCTCAAAAATACTACGCAGCAGAAAATAGACAGAAGGCCTAAGTCTAAAGGTTTCTAACCTAGAAGCATCTGATGATAGACAGTGTAAAACTAAAGAGGTGCAACTAGGCAGATAAACAGGTTGTAATAGGCCTATACTTCTCAATGAAATGATCTAAGTATGTATAAAGTGAAAAGAGAAGTTACTGTCCAAAGTTGTCTCCTGTTCGGAACTTGGCGAAGCCCCCTTCGCACGCCGAGGTCTGCTTCGGAGGTTGGTGACGGAGTCTGTCCGAAATGCCGAAGGTGTTGCTGTCTAGCCTAGTTCAAAGTGGTAAGAAGCGAAGTGTACTTCGGAGCGAAGTAAAATAGTGCCGGAGCCTGGTTCGAAGTATGCACTTCGAAGATAAGGCTTCGAACACAGCTTCGAATCACGAGCTTCGGAACGAAGTAAAACAGTGCCGAAGTCTGCTTCGAAGTATGCACTTCGAAGACAAAACTTCGAACACACTTGAAAACGAAAGCTTCGAAGCTAAACCTTCGAACACAGAACTTCGAACACCACACACGAACAGACAACCTTCGAACAAGGAAGCGAAGTTTGTCTCGTGACCGAAAAACAAGTCCGAAGCCAATGCTCTAACTTAGAAAAGAGCAAGCTCCGAAAAGAGAGGCGAAGGGTGACACGCTACACAGAAATCAGTGCGAAGCCTAGCGGAGCCACAAGCTTCGATCCCCACCTCGAAATGTGTCGAAGTATGAACTTTGAACAAAATAGGACCGAAGCCCCTTCGCACTAAGGTTCGAAGTATGGAATGCTGTCAATCAGAAAACTGCTTCGAAACTTAGCAACACAGAGCACAGAACAAAGTACGAAGACTGAGGCGAAGCCTTCAAGTAAGGTTAGATCGAAGCCTGCCTCACGGAGCTGAGGGACTTCGAATAAAGGAAAATGACTTCACAGAAACAGTCAAAAAGGCATTTACTCCATGCTGCTTCGATCAAACAGGCAGTACAGTAGAAGGTAAAAAGCTGGCAGCAAGTACTGTAGCTACAGAAAAGTAGTACTACTTGCAGCAGCAAGAACTAGTACTCAGTTCGTGAAGAACAAAAACAACAGAAGAAGCTTCTCCTCAAGAACTAAATACACCAGCTCGAATCCAGCGCAATAACTCCCCAAACCGAACAAAATGCAGCCAATAAATTCACCAGGGACCAAAGCATTAAAGCATCCAAAAGATTTGAGCCAAAATAATGCAAGAACAGTGAGGGGCAAGTCCTGGCGGCGCACACAGGAGAGAGAGGACGGGAGACAAAAGTGACCCAATGGATTTGATTTCAGCACAAAGGGGTAGTCCAAACCCTAGGGATTGGGTGCTATTTATAGGCAGCCCAACACTAGGAATATTCTACCAGCCCCTTAGGGTTTTTACAGACTCAAAAATACAGAAAATGACTCTACTGCCCTTAGGTATTTTTACAGACACAACTGACTGACTGTGGGCCTAGAGTAACAGATGACATATCCGGAAGCTACTCTTCTGGACAGTCGGATACAGAATCAATGGTTGTCAGTTTTACGCCGAAACTGACAAAGCCTCCACCAGCTTTGCACCAGGTACCCGGATTGGGCCGGCCCGACTCCGCAGCTCTCTCAGCCCGGCAATCGCTCACCGCCTGTGTACCTGAGTCAGTCCTGGTCAACAGCCCAGTGGGTCTTCTACTGCTTCTGGCCCATGCACCCGGATTGGGCCAGCCCGACTTCGCAGCCTCCTCTGCCCGACAGTCGCTCGCTGCCCGTGTACCTGAGTCACACGCGGCCCATGAAACAGCAGATCTCTTCTTCTCTTCAGTCCTCGTTGACTATCGTTGACAATAACTCATCACTTCTAGAGCCATGAGGCCCACGCTATTCAGCATGGCTCCTCAGCCCGGCCGTCGCTCACTGCACATGTACCTGAGTCACATGCGCCTCAGACTTGGCATGTCTTCATATTTCCCTTCCTTTGACTTCCGTTGACAATCACACATCACAACTGGAATATCAAAATCATATTCTTCAACATGGTTTCTCAATCTCCCCCTTGTTGAGTGCATTGTCAACACCCTTTTCAGCTCATCTCCAGAACCTGCAAAACATGTGAAAACAGGAAAACAAAAACAAAAGAAAATAAAAGAGAGAAAATAAAAGTTTAACCCTAATGACCAAAAGCCAAATAGAAGCAAGAAAAATGATCATTATGGTTAACCAAAAATAAAGCCTCAAAAACAAGTGCAAATCTCAGAATTACCAACAAGAATAAACTCCCCCTGAAATAAATCCCAGAGAAAGCCAAAAATATATCCAAAATTTCTCCCCCTTGTTGACAATTGGACTCATCAAGTGAGACTAAATGCACTCTAAAGAGACATAGACACAAACTCCCCCTGAAATGCAGCTCCCCCTTAAAATATGCCATGAATGCAGATGGGGTGCTGGTGGAGTGTAAAAAGCATGCTTCTTAGATATGATTAACTGCAATAACAACATCTAACAGGTACAGCGAAATATATACTATCTAAGATACATGACATGATCAGTACAATAGATGATATCTTAACAAAGTCATTAGCACACATTTTTCGATTTTTGCAAAACAAAAGCATCACCACATTTTCTAGTTGACAAGCAAAATAAAGCATGAGATGCAAAAGCTAAATGATATCTACCAAGATAAGCATTGTCCTAATCAAAGTGCTTCAGCAAACTTGTCATCTTTTTAAATTTTTTAGACTGATTCTTTTTCCTTTTTATTGTTTTCATTTCTGCCAAGGGTTATTTGCGTGTCAAACCTTATGCTAACCGACCAAGTCAAGCCTAGGCCAGAACTGGACCATCAGAAGCTTAAGACATTGGTCTTGGCATACATTACACCGTCTTAGTTCATACCAAAGTGCTATGGTAAGCAGTTCAGAACAATGCAATGCGACAAAGCAAACCCACCTGGATCTTTTCTAATAATCATAAAATGCGTAAATTTTTCATTTTTCTGATTTTTTTATCATTTTTATAGCACATTTTGCATATTTAAAGCATATAGATGTCCAAGTTTCATATCTACAACTAAGTAAGGATCTAGCTACAAGGCATGTAAAAGATAGCGAAAGCATTCAACCTACACATGCTAGTTACCAGAAGCAATGGTGATCATTTTTCAATTTTAAAACATAAAAGCCATGCATATGACAAATATCAGATATATCATGTGAACTAAAACGAAACATGATCATCGACAAGTAATCAAAAACATATACTAGCTAGAGAAAGTAAAGCAAATTAATCATATAGCACAAGCAAGCTCAAAATGTGATTTATGATAATGCATGATATGAATGCACACAAAAAGACTCAATAAAAAATAAATAAGAAAGTAAAAAACTGACTCAAAATATCCTAAAAAAGGATACACAACTCCCAAAACATGATCAATAATCATGAGTGGGACCAAACGGTTCAATGCCAGGTTTAGCAAAAGTGATAAACTAGTGTCGAGTCATCTTCTGAAATGTAGGAAAACAGAAGGAATCATATGAGTCTGGACCAAAACGCGGATCAAAGCGCGGTCCTCTGTTCTGCCTAAAATCACGGCCGCGAGATCCAAAACCGTATCCCGAACGATCTGGAACTCCGTCGGAACGGAAACCACCCTCCGGAGCACGGTCATAAAAACTGTCTCCTCTACCACCACCTACACGACGTGGCCTGGCCTCTACCTCTCTCTACATCGAGGAACTCTCTGTCTACCATCCTGCTGGTAGAACTGCTCCTGCCCACCTCGAGCTCTCTCTGCTCGCTCAATCCGCTTCCTCTTGAAGCAAAACTCCTCAAGATGCCCGTCTCTCTAACAAAACTCACAGTGATAGATAGGCTTCTTGGTATGTGGTTGAGGCTTGGGATTCTTAGGCTTGGTGGTGTTTGGTATATCATCTTTGGTGTGAGAGGGTCTAGGTAAAGAATCAATAGAAGTGTGAAGAGTTTTAGGCTTTGGGACCCAGATTTGCTTCTTAGGTGGAGTTTTAGGTTGTTCTTGGAACACTCTATCCTTCGGCTGACTATCCTTAAAGGACTCAGTGGAGTGAGTCTTGGGATATCTCTGTTCGAGAGTCATCTTACTCCACTCCACTGCACGGCTAATGGCGCTCTCAAAATCAGCCTTGGTATATGTGTAACCTACCCCAAACCCATCTTGTCTCTTGAACTGCTGGATCATCATGCTGAGCTGTGGCTCTCTGGTACTAATCCAACTCAGGATCTAACGGAGGTAAAAGTTCTCGTTATGAACATCAGCTAGCTCCTCTCTCAAATAAGCTAACACCTCCACCTGAGACAAGCAGATCTCACACTCTTTATCGACTACGACAGACTTCTCAGGTTTTAGCTTGATCAACTCCATTCTCGTGGACAAATAGTTCTCACAAACAGTGGGTGGAACTGACAAGGTCTCAAGCTCTAGTTTAGTCTGCTCTAACTCAGCTCTCACTCTAGCTAACTCGCTCAACTGCTCATCACTATTGGCTCTCAGCTCAGCTATACTAGCTAAATGGGATGGGCAGTCTACACAAGGTGCGACGATAGTGGCATGAGCATCTTTTAGCTCCTATTGAGCACTTTAAAGCTCAGTGGCCAAAGCGTCTCTCTCATCTACTCTCTCTGTGTACCTGGACTTAAGAGTCGTCAGGTCACACAAAAACACCTCACAGTTAGGGCACTCACCACTATCACCCAAGTAAGGGGAAGAAGACAGACACTCAATCTTGCCATTTGTCGTGGAAAGCTCACTCTCAAGCTCATCTATCCTCTTCTTAGCCCCTCTAAGCAGTTTCTCCCTGTACTTCAACTCCTGACTGTTCTGTTCTAGTAAATTAACAACTTCTTGTTCATAGGAAGATGCCTTCTCATCGTCGTCGTCAGAGGAGGAGTCCTTCTCTTTCTTCTGCCCAAGAGCCATTGAGCAGAAGCTCTTGTGGGGTCTTTGGCTGTGACGTGAGCGACTCTTCGGCTTGTCCTCGAAGGTCATGAAACAGAGGCCCGCCGGATTGTCCCTGTCCTTCCCCTTCCTGATCATGATCTATTAATCACTTGAACTTGAAGACGAGAAGGAAGACGAGAATCTCTTGGAGTATCTTTTCTCCATCTCGGCGAAGAAGGTCTTGTCTCGCTTCTTGTTCTCACCCCTGTAATCCTTTAGAGCCTTTCGAAAAAATCTAGACTCGGGCTTGCCCTTTGTGGAGTTGTCATACTTGCCGGAGTTGTAGGAGTTGTCGCCGGTGCCCTTCTTGTAATTCTTCTGCTTGGGCCAGTCGGTGATGAAATGACCTGGGTCACCACACTCAAAGCATCCGGATTTTGTGCCGTGTCTCTTAAACATTTGCTTATCATAGACACGTCGCACCCGGTTGGTAAACAAGCACAGATCATCATCTCCTAGAGTATCAAGTTGTTCCTCGGAGATAGACATCAAGGAAAAGGCAGTACAACTCATGGCATTAGGATCAGCCGACGGTGTCGCAAGCACCAGAGTCTTTGAGCCATAATCAGTGAGATTTGATCTCAACTGAATATCGACCTCTGAGGCCTTGAGCTTACTAAAAAGCTCTGCGACGGTCAAGGTATCATAAGACGCGCTCTCAACAATAGAAGAGACCTTAATCTCCCAGATCTTAGGGTCCAAGGTATGGAGTACCTTAAGCGCCTGCTCATGATCCGAGACCAGCTGATCACGCTCGGCCTTGTTAACGCGAAGCTTGTTAATGATCGATTGAAAACGACCAAACAAAGCCTCAACTGTCTCACCCGACTTCTGTGAGAAATTCTCATACTCACGCCGGTAGGTCTGGTAGAGCCTAGCCTTGACCTGAGTTGTCCCCTCATGGTGTGCCTGGAGGGTAGCCTAGATCTCTCGAGCAGTAGTGAGATGGATAACATGCTCAAACTCACTAGGATCTAGACTAGAAAATAAAATATTCACCGCCTTACTATTTTTTGATGCTGGGTAATTACATCTGCAGCAGTATCCGCAGCAATAGTCGTAATGGTAAAACTAGGATGAACACAAATCTCCCATATGTCTGAGCTCTGGCTCATAAGGTATGCTCGCATGCGAGTCTTCCAATAAGTGTAGCCAAAAGCTTCTAGGGACGGAATTTTGCCAGAAGACGTCATGGTCACTGCCTAGGTTTAGAATCGGTTAAGATATGAGAAAACCCTAACCTTGCTCTCATACCACTTGTAGGACCGAAAGTAGCGACCAGAGGGGGGTGAATGGGCGCCTAAAAATTTCTTGCTAAACTATGATTCAAACCCAACACCCAAACAAAATAATCTAGACAAATAATATTGGCAAAGCAAATTACTGGAATTAAAATTGTCTAGCCTAAAAAGGATCGATATCTTAATCTAAATGATATTAAAGATAAACATATTGCAGTAAAAAACAACACCTAGATAAATCACAGGATATTTATATTGCAGTCTAGAAATAAATTGCTAATCAATTGAGTAAAGACATGGATCATCCAAAAATTAATTTAGAAATAACTTAAAATATTTCATGTAAAACTAGAATAAAAAATATTACTGCGACTAATAAATTTTTCGGTTTATGTGAGCAGATAAAAATTACTTAAATAGAAATTATGCGGGTACCAATAATATTTTGTAGATTAAAGTTTAACGACGAGATTAATTTTTAATTAAGAACAGATAACTACGAGATTATTATTTTCAGCTAATTAAAATATGGATAAATGTTGGTTTAACTAACCAGCTAAAATATAGGAGATTAAACAAGAAAACTTACCTCGCCGGTCACGTCGTCACGCATCGCAAAAGCTTCGGTCGAAACCTCCCGTGCACTACCATGAGTCCCGCCGTCACCGTGGAGATTTAATTTGCCGCAGAGGATTCGGTTTCGGCTGCTGCGTCAGGAAGCCAGCAATGGGGAAAACGCCGCGTGCGCTGCCACTGGCATGGAAGACGTGCCTTTCGCTGCTGCTTCACGCTGCCCACAGGGCTATGCACAGACAACGGTGCAGTGGGGCCCGCCCGAAATCCTGGCATGAATAGCCTGGCAGCAGCACCGGCGGGGCCTGCGCGGTCTCGGGAAACGTGACTGCTTCTTCTTTGCGCCGATGCGAGCAGCGCCTGTGACATGAAATCTGCACTGGTTGTTTGCACGAGAGAAAAGAAAAATGCCGTGGAGAAGCCGGCGAAAAAAATGGAGATCGAATTTCGGTGGAAAACGAAAATGGACTGTAGATTGATCTATTAAAAACGGTCATCTATCACCAGTGGGGATAGGGGCCTATTTATAGGCGAATCCTAATATATGAAAAGACTAATTTACCCCTAGGGTAAATTAAACTGACTCTAAAATAAATTCCGAAAATTACTAAAAAAAATATTAGAAAAATCTCCTGACTCAAATAAAAATATTCTAAACTTAAAAACTAAATATTAATATCCTATGAACGAATTAATCATAGGTTGTCAGTTTTGCGCCGAAACTGACAAAGCGTCCACCGTCTTCGCACTGGGTACCTGGATTGGGCCGACCCGACCCCACAGCTTCCTCAGCCCGGCAATCGCTCGCCGCCCGTGTACCTGAGTCAAACCTAATCAACAGACCAGTGGATCTTCTGTCGCTCCTAGCCATGTACCCGGATTGGGCCAGCCCGACTCCGTGGCTGCTCTGCCCGGCCGTCGCTCACTGCCCATGAACCTGAGTCACATGCGCCTCAGACTCGGCAGGTCTTCATATTTCCCTTCCTTTGACTTCCGTTGACAATCACTCATCACATCTGGAATATCAAAACCATATTCTTCAACATGGTTTCTCAACGTGATAAGGGTGATGGGGGACATGCCCATCACTATTGTATGTTATGACCAATCACTAAAGTATGTTTCTATGATAGCGATAGTTGACAAGAAAATACACCAGACCTTGCGTCGGTTCGTGAGCTAACGTGCCATCAATAGTCTTCTTGATCAACCCGTGCAGGGTGTTGATTAACACATCAGACTGATTGATGACAGTGTGGTGGAGCACGTAGTCGATAGCTTCTTGAAAACTGACCTAGGGACTTTCAGTCTGTTAGCTAGCTCCCTCGATTAGGGTCGACTTCAACAATTGATTTCTCTGGATAGGGCCAGATCGAGTCATGCTAAAGGATTCGAGGCACAACTTCTGATAATCGTCCACATGCCTTTGTACCTCTGCTCTTTGCTAATCAGTCACCGCCTCTAAGCTGATCAGGATGATGTTATTGTTGTTTAATTTGCCCACCATTGTTGAGTCATCCGAAGATGGTCCTGCTAGGCATGCCAAAAAGTGTGTTGGGCCAAAAACGTGTCAGTGTCATTCTCGGTCACACGCGTGGCCTGAGAGATCTCCTTAACTCTAGTGCAGGTCCTAAAATATTGGGGTTCTAAGCGTGCCAATCAGTTTGACTCTTCAACTGATAAGGTACAGAAAGACATTACTAGCAACGCCCATCGGCTATCGAGCCGATGACCACGATACGCGTCGGGTTGCACCAAAGAGTACATCTATACTATCAAATCATCATAACATTAAGATTGGACTTAACCAAGACAATTGCTAAATCACGAATAACTCTTAGTATTTCAACACCTCAGGCACACTTTATTTAGATGAATGATTTACAACAATAAATCTGATACAATAGATCAAGATGTCATACCTAACCAATGAAGCCTCAAAATACTATATCTAATCTAAATCAATCTAAGAGATCATAACGATGCAGCCTTAGACAACGCAGTTGATACAACAAGATAAACCAACGATTATACTGACCGAACCAGTGCGCTACAAGAGATCGAAGCGATGCAGCCTCGAGCAACATCAATCTAGCCTATACAATCGTCAGGGTGGCAGGACTTACCCTTTCGCTGGAGGTCGAAGAGAAGCAGCCCAACTCCATGTGACCAGTCCCACCAAGATTAACCTTGAATGAACAAGGGTGGCGATGCGTCGAGAGTAGTTTTGTGGTTGTAGTTGTGTGTATAATCTACCTAATATGTACATATTTATAGTCTGGAGACTTGTCGTCCACTATGATCGTAAATGATTCTAGCTTTTATCTCTATCGCTCCCCCATACCCGGTTATGTATAACAGACAAACTTCTTTGACCAACCTTTGACCGAACCTCTTTGATTTCTATTTACCACGCCAGATCCTTACTAGGCTACGGTCTTAACCAAATTTTGTTGTCAACAGCTGAGCAACACCATGGTGAGCATCCGAGTGTTGTTGTCATTCCTAACCTCCATCGGCGCCTTCTTCTTACCCTCCGGCACCCCTTCTAGAACAGCATCTGTGACAGTATGAACAACTTCCCACCGTACTACCACCATTCTTCACGGCGTCGGTAATGGGAAGGATGGGGAGGTTCTGTCATGCCTCGGTTTAATAAATCAGGACCTTTATTGAAATTCCATAGAAAATCAATAAACCAAGACGTTCATCATGCGACCACGTACAAATACGAGCAATCATTCACGGTTCATAGACCGTATTAATACAAAAGTGAATAAAGGTGAAGAAAAACTAATAAAACAAAGGGTCCTAGATGAACGCCTCCTTCTAGTCTCGCCTTGACTGGGTCGCTACTCCAGACCTTCATCCTCCTCGTAGTAGACGGGCTCTGGTGGTGTAAGTCAACGGGGGTGAGTACAAACGTACTCAGCAAGCCACCGGATGCAAATATAATGCAGAGTAATAACAAGGGAGATAGTGGCTAATTTTGCGGAAAAGCATAATTGTAAAGCAATTAAATGTGATCAAGTTATTAGTACTGAAATGTAAACATGTGTATGCATCATCATCTTCTAACTCGAGGGGTACAGTCAGCCCCACCTCGCTCAACAGTCCTTACATGCCATGAATAACTCAACCATTCAAACAATTGTAAACTAACTGCGAGTAGTCACACAACCCGCCCTTGACCGTGGGCTCGGCTTTTCGAAAAGATTAAATACTCTGATCAGAGATGAACCACTGTACCCACAAGGCACGCACTCATCACTCACACCAAAGTGTAACGAGATGACCCATACCACGGGAACTCGTGCCAAAACCTTCCATATGGTCCTCCTCGACCCGACAGCACCCTCTTATGGGTTTCATATGGTGTCCCGACGCGTCGAGCCTCACCATACCCCCCCTTGAGCCACGTCGATACAAGTCACCCGCACGTTGCCCCTTGCCCCCTCCACTATGGTGCATCGAGTCGGATTGTTCCATACTTTCAGTTAAGACTTACCCATTAGACTTGTGGTTGGTACGGAAGTGCTTTGCAACAGATCCCGCAGACCGGTCCTTATAGTGCCCCGGGTGCGACCAACCAATGCCCTAGATTGCACCCGGAACCCACCATACTTATAACATAGCCAACTCCAACAGAGTCCAGAGACAAGAATAACGGGGAAAATCATATAACAGAATCCAACTATCTACGACTCATTCTTTTTATCCTATAGCAGTTGTGCCGGTACATTGGGCACTAGCTAATACAATATTTGTAGAGTGACAAGGAGTGTAGGCTCAATAAGCATGGCTTGGGTTTGCACACAAGGACGGGGATCTAATAAATATAAGTGTAGGGCTTGAGATTGGACTAATGCAATATTATCCTATGAGTTATAGCGATACTTTATTTAAAACATGGGCTCAATGATGATCAAAATGGGGGTCGTGACTTGCCTTGCTCAGCAAATGGTGATGGAGGAACCTCGGAGTAAAACTCCGGCTCCTCGACGAACTCGTAGTCTTCTCGATACGGAAAAAATAAATAATACATTCAATAAACAGATAAAACTTCACCAAATAATAAACATACAAGTTTATGGGTTTTATTATGTGAAATAAAGTGTTAATATTCTGAAGTTTGGTCAAAAAAATAGTAAAACTTTATATTTTAAGGCTTTTCCTAATTTATTTTCTGAATTTACTATTTTATCCCTCAGGGGTTTTTATTTGTTTAATTGATAAGAATATTTTGGGCAACAGTAACATACTATTTTTATGGCATTAATGTGTAGATAATAAAATGCTTAATTTAACAAAATTTGAATGGTGAAATTTGGAGTTAAAATGAGCAAGTTATGAATTTTCAAAGTTTAAACAATTTTTCTGGAATTTTATTTAAACTGAAAAACAGTCTCTGGTCCACGGTGAACCAGGTTCACCGTGAACCCATGACTGTGCGCGTGGGCTTGCGGGGAGTAAGTGAGATCCAACGGCCCAGAGAGCTCGATACCCTTTCGGCTTGGATCAACGACCGGGATTAAATCCCACGGGGGTTTTAATTTCTATCGCCCGATCTCGATCGAACAGCCAGAAATCAATTCGACACGGCACGTGGCGCCGAGGGTATTTTACCCTTCTTCCCCAACTCCGGCGATACTACGGCGAGCTATTCCGGCGACGGCGAGGGCCTAAAGACTTGGCTACTGGCTGAAATGGAACCAGGGGAGTGTGGGGAACACAACGGTACCGGAGATGGCGACGACGGGGCAGTGGTGACGGTCGGCGATGAGGGTAGACGGCGGAGCTCTTCGTGTTCTTGATGGCGACGGTGATCCGATGGCGCCCACGACCAACGGAGTGGATGCCGGGGACGGGCGGGCTCCGACGGTCACGATGGTGGCGACGACGTGGATGGTGGCGGCTTGCGACGGCGGTGAGAGGTCGCCGGAGTCGAAACAGAGCCGAAGGCCTAAATGAGGGTGGCAGCGCTCTGTTTACGCTCTAGCACGGCTACGGTGGTGTGGGCTGAGTGCAGTGAGGGCGAGGGGTTCTAATAGGGGGGTCGCCGGCGTCCAGACGGAAGGAAACTGAGGGTTTCCCTTTTCTCCTCGCCGGTGTACTTTCCTAAAGCTCGGGTCCTTTCTATGTATGGCGAAAATGCATGGCTATCGGTGGAATGAGATCCCTGGCGGTCGGAGAAGGCGATCCAGCGGCCAATTTAGCGAAATCGAGCACAGGGCGGCGGATTTAGAAGGTGGGGGTCACCGGCGATGGAAAAGGGATCCCTTTCCATCGGGGAAGACGATCCCGACAGGTGGCCCCCACCTGTCAGTGGCCGAGCGCGAAGCCAACAGCGCCGACAGGCGGGCCATTTAGAATTATAAATGTTTTCTGATTTAAAATAATTCTAGTAATTCAATTATTTGATTAAGGGTTGAATCATTATTGATGAAAATTTGTAAAAATTCCTGAAATTATGTTTTGGCCTCTAGTTTATCCCATAAATTTTCCAAGTTCAGATTTTGAATATTTTTCCCTGTTTGGCTTTAATAGGGCTCTTTAAGGGTTTTTCTTTAATAATAATATTCAGAAATTCCTTTAATAATATATTTATTTTATTTTATTTCTTTTTAAATCTTGGGGTGTTACAGGTTCTTCCTGGGCTTCTTATTTATGGAGATGAGCCTCTAGAGCACGGACCCGATGTTCCCGTGCTGAGGTTGGTACGATAGCTGGGCTAGGTCGCGTGCCTCCCGTGCTCCAGTATCGTCGCCGCAAGAAGACCGATTGCGAGCACTAGGGGAGGGAGCGAGAGCGGCTAGGGTTAGATGGGGGATGGAGACGGGGTGGGCAAATGGGGAGGAGGAATCATAGGCACCAGCTCCTAGTATCCTAGCATATTCACGAAAACCCCACACGTTTCTCGTTTTCAGAGCCCGCGCGCTGATTTTCAGAATTTTCTCTCCTTCGCATATAAAATTCCAAGAAACAGGTTGTTGACGTCAAGATTTGGTGAAAACCTAGGCCCACAAAAGATGTCGCACGGTCAATAGAATTCAAAGAGGTCCGGTCAAAGATTGTCAAAGAAGCATGTCCATGTTGTTACAACGTGACCAGATGCAAAGGAACCGATGGAGATAAAAAGTGAGAAGATAAAGGTGATCTAGAATCGGTTAAGATAGATTGCTTGGAAGGCAAGTCTACAGACTATAAATATGCATCTCTTAGTTAGATTAAACACACAATTCTGTCAAACAACTCTTCGGTGCATCACAACCCATGGCTTCCCAAGGTTAATCCCGGTGGGATTCGGCACTCGGAGCTGGGCTGCTTCGTTTCGATCTCTGGCGAAGAGGTGAGTCCCGCCAACCCCGACGATCGTATTGACTAGGTCAGTGTCCTCATGGCTACTTCAATTTGATCTCTTGAGGCATCGTCTGAAATAGTACGATCGTCGGTTTATCTCGGTGTATTGGCTAGGTCTAAGGATGCATCAGTTTGATCTCTTAGATTGATGTGATTTGGTCATGGTAGTCTGAGGCTTCATCGGTTAAGTCTGACATCTCTATCTATTGTATCTTCTTCATGGTATATACCGTTCATCTAAATAAAACGTGCTTGATACTTTGAAGTATTGTTAAGTTCATTGTGACTAGCTACTGTCTTGGTTAAGTCCAATCTTGTTATTGTGATGATTTTGATGATACCGACATGTTATCTGGAATGTTTTATTTATTTCTATCGGAGTACAAGCCGATAGGTTATCTTCAATTCAACGCCATATCTTATCCGCTATCAGGGAATGCTCATCGGCTTATATACACGAATTGCCTATCTCATCAATTGTGGATGATTGGCATTATCCGCTCACGATTGTTCTATCCTCACAGCAGTCATTAGCTTGACAACCGATTGACTTTGCTACTAATGATATTTTCTTCGTTTCCTTATTAGTTGCAGAGTCAAACTGATTGGCACGTATTGAACCTTTTTTCTAATATTGTAGGACCTGCACTAGAGTTAAGTAGATCTCTTAGGCCACGCATGTGTCAAAGTGTGACAAAAAAAGACACCAACATGCTTTTTGGCACGCCCGATGGGACATCTTCAGCAATGCATCCATGGCGGGCAAGATCAACGACGACAACATCATCTCGATCACTCTGGACAGATTGAACGAAGATCAAAGAGCAGAGGGTGCAGAAGCATGTGGATGATTTCCAAAAGTTATGCCTGTAAGCCTATGGTATGACTCGGTCGGGTCCTATCCAGAGGGACCCGTTACTAAGACCGACTCTGGTCGTACGTACGGACTAGTTAGATGGCAGAAAACCCTCGCGTCAGTTTTCAAGAGATCATCGACATCACCCTTCATCAAGCACTCATTAATCAATCTGGAACAATGGTCAACACCCTCCATGGTTTGATCAAGAAGACTGTTGATGGCACTATAGCCCATGAGCCACCACAAGGTCTAACGTACCTCCCTAACGGCCAGACAAGATTACTGCAGAATCCACAACATACTCGGCTAGCACCACAACCACAAGGGCCGATGAGGCTAGAGCAGTCAGGCGCCTCATTCGGACATGAAGGAAACAATACGACCCAGTCGATGGCGTCCGCACATGGTCCACTGTAGGGCATATCGTACGACCTCGAAAGGGGTGCACCAGCGCCACTTCTGGCATTTGACCCAAGACTACCAAGACAAGAGATACCTTAGGTGACATATGACATCACAAGGAACATACTACCGGACCTTATGCCGCTAAGAAGGGCACCCGATGGTATTCCTCTGGGGTATCATCGGACTGCATACTATGGAGCATCGCAATCGGTGATGAGGGATAATACAGGCATAATGTTGCTTGGTCAGACCAATATCAGCAGGTCCCAATACCCGATCAACACCCTACGATAGGACAGTAGGAAGATGACTGGGTGAATCGGATAATGGAGGTTATTCGAGACCAATTTGGGTTGAAGCCCAAAGTACAGATGTACATGTATCGGCGGTCGTACCCAGAATGGTTCGATCGAGTACCACTGAAAGGACAATACAAGGTACCCGACTTCACCAAGTTCTCGGTACAAGACTCGGTTTCCACGATTGAGCACATCAGTCATTTCCTCGCCCAATGGGGGGAAGCATCGGTCGACGAAGCACTAAGGGTCTGATTCTTTCCGCTTTCTCTATCGGGATCGACCTTCGTGTGGTTTTCTTCGCTGCCGGCGGATTCCATCAGATGATGTGCTGACTTAGAGAAAAAGTTTCACAAATATTTCTTCATCGGCATTCATGAGATGAAGCTCATGAACTTGACATTTGTGAGGCAGAGGATGGATGAGTCTATACAAGATTATGTCCAAAGGTTTCGAGACGTACGGAGAAGATGCTACAGCTTGAACCTTAGTGACACCTAATTCACAGAATTGGCATTTCAAGGACTCCTGAACCCAATTAACGAGAGATTTTAATCACATGAGTTTGAAAGCCTCTCACAATGGGTGCAAAGGGTATCAACACACGAGGGCTGATTCCAAGAAGCAAGAAAACATAGGTATCATGAAAAAGTGGCATATACTCAGGCCTACTATTCGGACTCCGACGAGGGTAGTGACTCTGATACAGAGGTCGGTTTGGCTGAATGGTCCAAGAACAAGAAATATGTTGCATGCCCTTGGGTGAAGCCGACCAATAAAGAAGAAAAATACGACTTCAACGTCAACAAGGCCAATAATATATTTGATATGTTGCTTAAGGAGAAGCAGATCCACTTGTCACCTAACCACGTGATACCGCCTACCGATGAGCTAAAGAAGAGGAAAAACTGTAAGTGGCACAACTCCCCATCGCACCACACCAATGAATGCAAGGTGTTCAGGTAGTAGATCCAATCAGTCGTAGAGCAAGGACGAATCAAGTTTGACGATGGGAAGAAGCTGATGAACATCGACGGACATCCGTTCCCAATCAACATAATGCACGCGCACCACGCTAACGATCGGCATGTGTTGGCGTAAAAGATTACGCTAACAGGTTTCTGAAGGTTAGAAACTAACAAACAAAGTGTTTGCGAAGTAAACTATTTCAAGCCTCCGAAAGGATAATAGCGTAAAACAGTTCGAAAATGTATATTGAATAACTTGTATTCTGTCCTCATTACAGGATAAAATGGGGGGTATTTATAGGCCTAAACATTAAGGAAAAGACCCTTTTACCCCTCTATTACAACCAACATAGTGGAAACTATTCGGTACCTCAAATAGGGCTAAAATGGTAAAAGACTAATCTAATAAGAAAGAAGATAAGTCTTCCATCCTAGCTGGCAAGGGAACTCTCAGAAGAGTCTTAGTTTGAAGATATACTCCGAACTAAGGTTCGCCTTCATACTTAGAACTTGATCCACAAATATTCCGGAGTTATATGCTGGAATCCCTTGATTCAATCTTCTGCCTTTGTCTTGTTATCATGGTGGCTCTGAGGATGAAATATTTTCCCCCAACAGCATGCGAAGAAGAATGGGTGAGCCAGTAGTAGTGTCATTTCCTCAAACCTCGTCGGGAAGTATTAAAGGAAGTTGAAGAAGAGGATGGACAACGAAAACAACCACGGCTACTCACGTTTCAACCCCCATTGGAATTGTGAGTTGTTCAGGCTTTGCTGGAATAAGGGGCTCTGTCTACCATCAATGGACGACTGCCCAGGGTGTGGTGCCAAAGGAAGGACAAGAGATGATCATCGTCCGCATAACATCAAGCTAAAGTCGCATGGTCAACAAGGCGTTCACTGAAGGTTGTCACCGTCAAGGGTATCAGTGCTGAAGAGGCACGGCCCCACCAATTCTGAGGAAATCGGCCAAACGGCTGACGATAACAAAACAACACTAGAAAACCTGCGATGGTGCCCCAGCGGGATTTTCACAAGGAACCGAAAGAGAAGGGTGCAATGTCTGCGACAGAGAGAACTGAAGGCACAAAGGTGCAACGAGGAAGTTGATCGCCCCCATAGGATCAAAAGTAAATGGCGAGTGAAAGATGAGGCCGATCACGAGGATAAGAAAGACGCAGGGGTAAACATGGTTTTCTTCCTTCCCGCAGAGTATCGAGTCGTCTCAGAAGATAACATAGAACATGCTGATACAATGGCCTAACTAATGTTGGCTCCGTAGCCAACAGTTTTTGAGGAAGACCCTGGGCATCGGCACCTTAGACCTCTTTATATCAAAGGTCTGGTCAACGGAAAGCCGATGTCCAAAATGATGATAGACAGAGGGGCGACTGTCAACTTGATGCCTTATGCCACCTTTCGTAAGCTAGGGAAAACGTCAGAGGACCTCATCAGAACTAATATGGTATTAAGGGACTTCGGCGGCAACTCGTCAGATACAATAGGAGTGCTAAACGCAGAGTTTACAATTGGATGCAAGACCGTGTCGATTACTTTTTTCGTCATAGAGGGAAAATGGTCTTATAGTCTGCTATTGGGGCGTGAATGGATACATGTGAATTGTTGCATCCCCTCGACAATGCACTAGATCCTGGTCCAGTGGGTCAGCGATCAGGTGGAAATCATTCCCACCAATAGATCGGTTAACATAACAACAACCGATCTGTCAGTATGGGAGATGGAAGGAGTCGTCTATCTGTCAGGGAAAGCATGGGATGGTAATTTTCTTGAAATATCTTATGATGGAGTCAACCCCGTCAACAAAGAGCTACCTAAGATCACCTTGTAAAGACGACATCAACAAAATGAAGGATGGACTCAGTCAAGGCTTTGCCATAATCAATTACGAGAGTAAAGCATCGAACTTGGTGGCAGACCAAGGCTAACCTTCGTGAGTACCCAAATTCCCTCATGAAACAAAAATGGATTGAAGACAACTACGTTAGAGATATGGGAAGAGGCCAAACGAGAAATACTTAAGGAAATATTTTTTGATCATTCGGGCGAAGCTTAAAGGATTTACACGTAAAGCAACCGATGTCGATGTGTTGGACCGAAAACGGCGACTAGAGGGGGGTGAATGGGAGCTTTTAAAATTTCAGACTAAAACTAGCCTTCTGTTTTAATTCTGTCTTCTGCGGAACAGGCTTCGAACACAACCTTCGAAGTTCTGGTTCGGAGTTTTTTCACAGCTCCGAACACAGGCTTCGCAAGGGGCAAAAGTTCGAAGCCAAGAAGACTTCGCTCCACACACAACCCCGGAAAATCAACTCTGCTAAGTCAGTGCAGGCTCCGCACACAAGGTGCTTCGAGCAGGCTTCGCACTTCACCCTTCGCAAGAGTGGACTACCCTCTGAGGACTTCGACCAAAATACTTAGCGACAGCAACTGGTGCTGGGCTTCGCACTACAAAAGTCGAAACGCACACTTAAAACAGACTTCGCTAAAGGATTCGCTATGGGAAGTAAAACGGACTTCGCACAGTGCTTCGCTAGTAAACAGCGAGGTCTAGCCTCCAATTACTCAGAGCGAACACACTGAAAAGCACCCTTTGCTAAAACACAGGCTTCGCTCAAACTGGCTTCGCACACTCAACTCAAAAGATGTGACGCACAAACAAGCGAAGTGTGTAGCGAGGTATGCAAACAAGTTCAATCATAAAATGAACACAGAAGCAGGGCTTCGCTGCTTGAACAGGGAACACAATAAATGAACTCAAGGATGAATACAAAGTCTGGTGGCTATCACAGGAGTTCTACAATGAATGCTCAATGTGTTAAATGTGACCTACCAGCCTCCACTATTTATAGCCACTATTCATCCATGTGAATTGACTACTTTACCCCTAGGGTTTACATTGGTTTTGTCTCATCAGAACTGAGGGGTACAAAAGGTAGTCAACTTTATTTTGGAGGCTTCTCTGTCAGCTTTGCAGAGGGGACAGCGCCAACTTTTTGCAGAGCAGACACTGTCAGCCTTTATAGCCTTTGACCTTTCTGAAGCCCCCTTCGCACGCGAGGGGTGCGGTAGCTTCGGTGAGAAGCCTTGAGCCTGATGGCCTTCGCTTCACCGAAGTCAGCCTCCGATACAGTGACGGTTTTGAGCCGAAGCCATCAAAGCCCTTGAGCTTTCGCACCAACACCTTCGAAGTGGACCACCACGGCTTCGCAGCTTCGCCCAGCTCAAACTCTGTCAGTCTGTGTACCGAAGCCATGCAGGCCGACGTACCTCAAGACAACCTCACTCCGAAGCCCCACCTTCGGAGTACCACCCTTCGAAGTCCCTCCTTCGTCCGAGGCCTCCGCATGAAGCATTCCATGAGCACTTCGTCGCAGTGTATCTCGCCGAGCACACTCCTCGACGAGCCTCACCCGGACCATGCCTTCGATGCACCTAGACTTCTGAGACCTTCGTCGGGTACCTTCGAGTGTCTCCCTCCGGAGCACACTTCGAACACTTTGCCTCTGTTGAGGACTTGAGCCACCATACTCCGAAGTCACTCCATTCGGAGTACCCTTCGAAGTGCCTCGCCTCCGAGGACTTCGTCTCGGAATACCTTCACCCGGAGCCACGCTCCGCACTTACCGCCCTCTCCTGGTGCACCTCAACCCGAGGACCGACCTCGACCCCTTCGCAGCCTTCGTGATGGAGCTCCCCGCTCCCCTGGCATCAAGCCTCCCGCTTGACCCAGGTTCACCTGCTACGAACCGTCCGTCGCCTCCGAAGTCCCTGCACACCACAGACAAGCAGACAAGTGTATCCAGTACTCCGAAGACCTCTCCGGGTTAGCAACCTTCGGCACACACTCCGGTGTACCGCCCAAAGTACCGAAACCTTCGGTACAGCCAAGTTATTGTGTACTGTCGAACCCCTCCGACAGGCACACTCCGCTGCAACAGCTGCAGCAACCAAAGCCACCGACACCTTCGGTGAAACCACCTCTGAACACTTTCGGAGCACCAACCTCCGAACCCCTTCGGAGGAACACCTTCAATCACTCATCACAGACTCCGAAACCAAACCTTGGTTTCTCAATCTCCCCTTTGATGAGTGCATTGACAACCAAATTCAAATCCAAGAAAATTTAAAAATTTTCAGCACACAAGTGACCATAAAAACTCAGAAACGAGCCAAAGATCATGTCACTTGATAAAAGAATTTTCCTCCCCCTTTTTCAAAAGAGTAAAAGCCCCTTCGGAAAATAATTTCCCCTTTGCAAGATAAAAACTCCCCCTGAGTTAATTAACCCTCCTTGCTGCAGAGAACTCAACAATTTCTCCCCCTTTGGCAATGCAAGCATCAAGGAGCATTCAAAAGATGCAAAGCTTCTAAATGAGCAGAATTGCAAAGACATATAGAGCAAAAATATGCCAACATAAATACCAATTTTTCATGTGCTCAGCTCAATTTAACATTCTCTAAAAACATGATGACAGCGTGTGATTTTATCTGTTTGAAATAAAAGCATCACCACTTAATCACGATAACTAGACAAGTAAAAGCAAGGACTGCGCAAAGCTAGTCAATTTCTACTCTAGACAAACAAGTCCAGTTCAAATGGAGCATTTAAAAGCAAACTTGATGATCAATGAAGTTTGTTGTTCTTTTCAAAATGCCAGGGGTTATTTGTTTGTCTACCTTATACTTTCCAATCAAGCCAAGCCTAGGCATAAAAACCATAAGAAGCTTAAGGCGGTGATTTTGGCATACACTACACTATCCCAGTTCAGACCAAAGTGCAATGGTAAGTAGTCTAGAATAGGGTAGTGCGACAAACAAACCCACCTGGATATTTTTGCTTTGAAGCATGCAAATCATGGATTTTTGAAATTTGAATTACATGAACAACTTGTTTTGACTTTATGAGTATCCACGAGGAGAAAAAATTTTCAAGTTGCATTGTTTAGCATCCAGAGAAAAGGAGTCTTTCTATCAAGCAGATAAAAGATAGCTAAAGCAGTCTCGCCTAAACATGCTAGAATCAAGACTAAGCAGTGAGCATGATTTGATTTTGGAACGAAAACATCATGAACAAAATGTTTCAGATATATTAAATAGAGCTGAGCTGACACGAGTTCATGAATTATAATCAGGCATATAAGTGCAAGAGATGTAAATGCAATTTCACACATGATGAGCATATGCAAGACAAATTAAAATCTGCTCCCCCTCACAAAATGCCGTAAGGATGACAAATACCAAGTTCCCCACGCAAGTAGGCAAATCGAGAAGCATCGAGGGGTTTTGTTAAAATATCGGCTAGCTGGTGTTGGGTATCAACATATTGAAGTTCAATATCACCCTTCTCATTGTGATCTCTAAGAAAATGATATCGCACATCAATGTGTTTGGTTCTAGAATGTTGAACCGGGTTGTTTGCAATACAAATAGCACTAGTGTTATCACAGAAAAGTGGAACACTCTTATAATCTAACCCGAAATCCCGCAAAGTGGAAACCATCCACAAAATCTGAGAGCAACAGCTAGCTGCAGCAACATATTCGGCCTCAGCCGTCGATTGTGCAACACTAGACTGTTTGCGGGAAGACCAGCAAACCAGAGAAGTACCCAGAAAATGACAAGTACCAGAGGTACTCTTCCTATCAATCCTACACCCAGCAAAGTCCGCATCGGAATAACCTCGAAGACACAAAGAGGAAGACGCTGAATACCAAATGTCGAATTCAAGGGTATGTTTGAGATACCTGAGAATGCGCTTTACCGCTTGGCGGTGCGAAGCTCGTGGTGAAGCCTGAAAACGAGCGCACAGACACACTGCGAAGTGTATGTCCGGCCTCGTAGCAGTCAAGTAGAGGAGGGAGTCGATCATGCTTCGGAACTCCTTCTGATCTACGGCTTCTCCATCTTCGTCAGGATCCAATGCTACAGATGTAGCCATTGCAGTGGCAAGAGGCTTCGCATCAGCCATGTCGAACTTCTTGAGCAGGTCCTTGTTGTACTTCGTTTGGTGGACGAAGGTACCTTGTTTGCTTTGCTTGATTTGCAAACCAAGGAAAAACGTGAGTTCGCCCATCATAGACATCTCGAACTCCCTGCTCATGGCATCTGCAAACTCGGCAACCAAAGCATGAGAAGAGCCACCAAAGATGATGTCATCCACATAAATCTGCACTAGAAGGAAATCTTTGCCATGCTTGAGAGTGAACAGGGTTTTATCAACAGATCCCATCAAATGCCCCCGCTCAAGCAGAAAAGACTTAAGTCTATCATACCATGCCCGAGGGGCCTGATTGAGTCCATAAAGAGCGTTATGAAGTTTAAGGACTTTATGTGGGTATTTGGGGTTTTCAAAACCAGGGGGTTGTTTTACATAAACATCTTCGCCTATGAAGCCATTAAGAAAAGCACTTTTGACATCCATTTGATAGAGTTTGAATCTCCGAGATGTCGCAAATGCAAGTAAAATCCTAATGGCCTCAAGACGAGCAACAGGTGCAAAAGTTTCAGTAAAATCAATCCCTTCTAATTGAGAATAACCCTGAGCTACAAGTCTAGCCTTATTTCTAACTATTGTCCCATCCTCCCCTTGTTTGGTTTTGAAAATCCATTTTGTTCCAATGAAATGAACATTTGGTGGAGGATCAACTAAAGTCCAGACTTGGTTTCTCTCAAAATTTTCAAGTTCTTCATGCATGGCATTGATCCAACTAGAATCAGAAAGTGCATAACTAACATCTAAAGGCTCGAAAGAAGCAACAAAAGCGGAATCAATGAAATGAGCATGAGAACGTGTTACCCTTTGATCAAGCTCACCAATGATCTGCTCGGGAGGATGCATTCTTTGAACATGATGTGGAACCTCACGGCGAGATGCAGTCTCCTCCTCAACTTGTGCGTTGGAGTGGTCCAAGATGACCGATGTTGAGGTAGTTGCTTCGGGACCTTGTGCCGAGGTGGTCGAAGCGGGGTCGGCTTCGGGGGTTGATGTCGAGGGTAGTAGGGGTTCATCCTCGAAATCTCCGGGATCTTCTTCTTCGAAGATAGTCTATTCCATGTCGTGTTCATTTGCCTGTTCAAGAGTAGAACTAACAGAGGGGGTTGATTCATCAAAAGTCACATCACATGACTCGATGACAATGTTAGTCTCTAAATTATAAACACGATAAGAATGACCATGTGTAGTGTAACCCAAAAAGATCCCGTCAGAAGAACACGACTCAAATTTGTCCAAATTACCACGTTTTAGGATAAAGCAACGACAACCAAAAACTCGAAGATGAGTAACCTTGGGCTGTCTCCCAAAACGTAGCTCATAAGATGTCAAGTTCAAAATTGAGCGCAAGAAGATTCGGTTTGAGATGTAACATGCAATATTCATGGCCTCAGCCCAGAATTTTCTAGGAGTCCTGTGCTCATCGAGCATCGTCCTAGCCATCTCAACCAAAGTGCGGTTCTTTCTCTCAACAACACCATTTTTTTGAGGAACCCGCGGAGCAGAGAATTGATGTTCTATGCCATGCTCCATGCAAAAGTCAACAAAGAGACTGTTCTTGAGCGCAGTGCCATTATCACTTCGAATGAATTTAAATGCACCAGGGAGTTCAGTGAAAAGTCTCAAAGCCAAGCTCCGAATGTGTGAAAACACTTCATCCTTGCTGGCAAGAAAGAAGACCCAAGAGTAGCGAGAGAAATCGTCGACAATGACTAACACATACCACTTGCCGCCTACAGAACTAACCCGAGAAGGACCTACAGTGTCCATGTGGAGAAGTTCTCCGGGCTGTTCAGTCATCACTGTGGTGACTGGCGAATGCGAAGCGGCGATCATTTTTCCATGTCGATAAGGAGCACAAACTAAATTCTTCTCAAACTTGAGCTTGGGCAATCCTCGGATCAGACCTAGGGCACTCAGTCGTGCGAGCTACTCAAAGCTCATATGCCCTAGTCTCCTATGCCACTTCCAAAGCTCAGAAGTTGAATGTGCAACAAGACAATGAGAAGAACCAGAAGACTCGGAAAAATCAGCTCCAAAAACTCTCCCAACTCTAAAGATCTTACACACCACAACGCCATCTGAATTGAGTACTTGCGAAGTATTGTGATGAAATCGCACTTCGAAGCCCTCATCAAGCAACTGAGATACAGAAAGCAAATTGTATCCCAGGTTTTCAACCAATGCAACATCTTTGAGAGTGAAATTCAAGTTAATTCTTACCACACCTTTACCTTTCACTCTACTCCTTCGATTGTTCCCGAAGGTGATATGTTCCCTTTGCTTGGTTGTGGTGAGGCTGGAGAACCATGCTGCATCTCCGGTCATATGGCGCGAACAACCGGAGTCCATGATCCACGTGCCCTCCAAGCCTCGAACTGTCGCCTACACATGATAAGAAAATCTCGATCGCTCAGTGCTGGGGTGAGTGAATATATGGCGAGGCATCCAGCACTGAGTGATACAAGTAGTAGGCACAGTAAAAGTAGACTGTCTACGCACAGGATAATCAGTATGATGCAAAGTGCGAGGTCTACCTACATGCAGAGATCTAAAAGCATGACGAGGTCTCCTACTCTGATGAGGTACAAAGCTACTCGCCCGAGGTCTACTGTAACACCCCAGAAATTAAAAAGGATTAAAATAAAAGGAAAAGTATTATTAAATACATTTTGGAATTTCTAATTAAAGGAAAAATCCATAAAGAGCCCTATTAAAGCCAAACAGGGAGAAATATTCAAAATCTGGACTTGAAAATTTTATGAGATGAACTAGAGACCAAAATATAATTTTAGGAATTTTTCCAAATTTTTATCAACAGTGATTCAACCCTTAATCAAATATATGAATTACTGGAATTATTTTAAATCGGAAAACCTTTATAAATCTAATTGGGCCTCAACCCCGAATTCACCCTGAGCCCGGCCCAATCCAGCAGTGTGCCACCGACAGGTGGAGCCCGCCTGTCGGCGCACTCCCCCGCTCCTCTCTCCTCCACCGCGCCCCACTTGGCCCACTTGTCAGCCTCCCCTCTCTCGCTCTCGCTCCCAGACACCCGTGGCCCGCCTGTCGCGCCGTTGTCTTCACGCTCGGCCACTGACAGGTGGGGGCCACCTGTCAGGATCATATTCCCCGATGGAAAGGGATCCCCTCTCTCCCGCCGGCGACCCCCACCTTCCAAATCCGCCGCCCCGTGCCCGTTTTCGCCAAATTGACCGATAGATCGCCTTCTCCGATCGTCAGGGATCTCATTCCACCGATAGCCACGCGTTTTCGCCACACATGGAAAGGACCCGAGCCTTAGGAAAGTTCACCGGCGAGGAGAAAAGGGAAACCCTCGGTTCCCTTCCATCTGGACGCCGGCGACCCCCCTATAAGAACCCCTCGCCCTCACCGCGCTCACCCCACACCACCGTAGCCCTGCTAGAGCGTAAACAGAGTGCTGGCGCCCTCATTTAGGTCTTCGGCTCTGTTTCGACTCCGGCCACCTCTCACCGCCGTCGCAAGCCACCACTATCCAAGCCGTCGCCCCCATCGTGACCGTCGGAAGCCGCCCGTCCCCAGCATCCACTCCGTTGGCCGTGGGCGCCGTCGGATCACCGTTGCCGTCAAGAACCCAAAGAGCTCCACCGTCTACCCTCGTCGCCGACCGTCGCCGCTGCCCCGTCGTCGCCATCTCCGGTACCATTGTGTTCCCCACACTCCCCTGGTTCCATTTCAGCCAGTAGCCAAGTCGATAGACCCTCGCCATCGCCGGAATAGCTCACCGTAGGATCGCCGGAGTTGGGGAAGAAGGGTAAAATACCCTCGGCGCCACGTGCCGTGTCGGATTGGTTTCTGGCCGTTCGATCGAGATCGGGCGATGGAAATTAAAACCCCCCGAGGGATTTAATCCCAGCCATTGATCCAAGCCGAAAGGGTATCAAGCTCTCTGGGCCGTTGGATCTCACTTACTCCCCGCCGGCCCACGGGCACAGTCACGGGTTCACGGTGAACCTGGTTCACCGTGGACCAGAGACTATTTTTCAGTTTAAATAAAATTCCATAAAATAGTTTAAACTTTGAAAATCCATAACTTGCTCATTTTAATTCCAAATTTCACCATTCAAATTTTGTTAAATTCAGCACATTATTCTCTACACATTAATGCCATAAAAACAGTATGTTACTGTTACCCAAAATATTCTTAATAAATAAATGAATAAAACCCCTTAGGGTTAAAAATATTAATTCAGAAATTAAATTAGGAAAAATACTAAAAATGTAAGTTTACTGTTTTTCACTAAATTTCAGAATATTAAGACCCTATGACACATAATAAAACCCACAAATATGTATGTTTATTATTTGGTGGATTTTTATCTGTTTATTGAATGTACTATTCATTTTTCCGTATCGAAGACTACGAGTTCGTCAAGGAGCCGGAGTTCTACCCCGAAGTTCCTCCATCCCCATTTGCTGATCAAGGCAAGTCATCGACCACCTCTGTGGAAACAGTTGATCATATTTGAGCCCATGTTTTTAATAAATTATCGCTATAACTCATAGGTTAATATTGCATTAGTCCAATATCAAGCCTTACACTTATATTTATTAGATCCCCGTCCTTGTGTGCAACCCAAGCCATGCTTATTGAGCCTTAACTCCTTGTCACTCTACAAATATTATATTAGCTAGTGCCCAATGTACCGGCACAACTGCTATAGGATAAAAACACTGAGTCATAGATAGATGGATTCTGGTATATGAAATACCCCGTTATTCTTGTCTCTGGACTCTGTTGGAGTTGGCTAGGTTATAAGTATGGTGGGTTCCGGGTGCAAGCTCGGGCATTGGTTTGTCACACCCGGGGCACTATAAGGACCGATCTGCGGGATCTGTTGCAAAGCACTTCCGTACCAACCACAAGTCTAATGGGTAAGTCCTAACTGGAAGTATGGAATACTCCGGCTCGATGCACCATAGAGGAGGGGGCAAGGGGCAAGCCTGTGGGCGACTTGTACCAACGAGGCTCAAGGGGGGTATGGTGGGGCTTCGATGCGTCGGGACACCATATGAAACCTATAAGAGGGTGTTGTTGAGTCGGGGAGGACTATATGGAAGGTTTTGGCACGAGTTCCCGTGAAATGGGTCATCTCGTTACACTTTGGTGTAGGTGATGAGTGCGTGCCTTATGGGTACAGTGGTACATCTCTGATCAGAGTAAATTTAATCTTTTCGAAAAGCCGAGCCCACGGTCAAGGGCGGGTTGTGTGACTACTCGCAGCTAGTTTACAATTGTTTGAATGGTTGAGTTATTCATGGCATGTAAGGACTGTTGAGCGAGGTGGGGCTGACTGTACCCCTCGAGTTAGAAGATGATGATGCATACACATGTTTACGTTTCAGTACTAATAAATTGTTCACATTAAATTGCTTTACAAATTACTCGCTTCCGCAAAATTAGCCACTATCTCCCTTGTTATTACCTTGCATAATATTTGCATTTGGTGGCTTGCTGAGTACCCCTGTACTCACCCCGTTGACTTACACCATCAGAGCCCGTCTACTACGAGGAGGACGCAGGTCTGGAGTAGCGACCCAGTCAAGGCGAGACTGGAAGGAGGCGTTCATCTAGGACCCTTATTTTATTAGTTTCTCTTCACCTTTATTCACTTTTGTATTAATGCGGTCTACGAACCATGAATGATTGCCCGTATTGTACGTGGTCGCATGATGAACGTCTTGTTTTATTGATTTTCTATGGAATTTCAATAAAGTCCTGATTTATTAAATCGGGGCGCGACATCTACCACCATATGGAACATGGTGAACACCTCGAGGAGCAAAACCTCTCCGAGAAGCACGAGGAGCCTCGAAAGCAGGACGAGAGTAGAACTCAGACTCATGCATACCTAAAGATGGGTAATGCATGTCCTGGTAACTCATCGCCTGAGAGGGGGGTGAATGGGCGCCTAAAAAAATTCTGTGGGCCTAAAGGCAAAATAGTAAAAACCTAAATAAAGGTAACTTGTCCTGATGCGGAGCTTTCGTAGCAGCTACGGCTTCACCTCAGGACGGTCAGATCCGAAATCAACGGTCGTCAGTTTTGCGCCGAAACTGACAAAGTGTCCACCGTCTTCGCACCGGGTACCCGGATTGGGCCGGCCCGATTCCGCAGCTCCCTCAGCCCGGCAATCACTCGCCGCCCGTGTACCTGAGTCAATCCCGGTCAACAGCCCAGTGGATCCTCTGCTGCTCCTAGCCCATGTACCCGGATTAGGCCAGCCCGACTTCGCGGCCCCTCTGCCCGACAGTCGCTCGCTGCCCGTGTACCTGAGTCACACGCGGCCCAGACGCAACAGATCTTCTATCTCTTTTCAGTCCTCTTTGACTATCGTTGACAATGACTCATCACATCTGGAGCCATGAGGCCCACGCTATTCAGCATGGCTCCTCAATCTCCCCCTTGATGAGTGCATTGTCAACACTTCACTTCATCTGCTCTTCAGTACCTGCAAGCAACTGTGGAAACACGAAAACAAAGCACAAGAAAACAAAGAAGAAGAAAATAAAGTAAAAGTTTAACCCTAATGACCAAAAGCCAAACAAACGCAAGAAGCGGTCATTATGGTTAACCAAAATGTAAAAGCTCAAAATGAGTGCTATCTGCTATCTTAGAAACATCAATGAGAATATCAAAAGAGTAAGACCAATCAGGACAAAAACTCCCTCTTAAACTCTTATCCCAAAATTTCTCCCCCTTGTTGACGAGTGAACTCATCAAGCACTCTAAAATGACACTGACTCCCCCTGAAATGCGACTCCCCCTCAAAATATTCAATGAATGCAACTGGGGTGCAGGTGGAGTGTATGAAGCATGCTTCTCAGATATGATTGACTGCAATTTACAAAATCTAGCAGGTATAGCAAAAGACATACTGTCTAAGACACATGGCATGATCAGTGCAACAGATAATATCTAAAGAAAGTCATTAGCACGCATTTTTCAGTTTTTGCAAACAAAGGCATCACCACATTTTCCAGTTAACAAGCAAGGTAAAGCATGAGATGCAGAAGCTAACTGATATCTACCAAGATAAGCATTGTCCAAAACAAAGTGCATCAGCAAACTTGTTGTCTTTTTAATTTTCAGGCTTTTTCATTTTTGCCAAGGGTTATTTGCATGTCAAACCTTATGCTAACCGACCAAGTCAAGCCTAGGCCAGAACTGGACCATCAGAAGCTTAAGACATTGGTCTTGGCATACACTACACTGTCCTAGTTCATACCAAAGTGCTATGGTAAGCAGTCCAGAACAATGCAATGCGACAAAGCAAACCCACTTGGATCTTTTCAACTCAAGCATAAAAAGGCATGGAATTTTCATTCATTTTTGATTTTTATCATTTTTATAGCACATTTTCCATGTTAAAGCATAAAGATGTCCAAGTTGCATATCTGCATCTATGTGAGGAACTAGCTACAGGGCATGTAACAGATAGCAAAAGCATTAAGCCTACACATGCTAGTTACCAGAAGCAATGGTGATCAATTTTTTAAGTTTAAAGCATAAAAGCCATGCATATGACAGATGTCAGACATATCAAGTGAACTGAATCAAAGCATGATCATTGACAAGTAATCAAGGCATGTACCAGCTAGAATAAGTAAAGCAGTTCAATCATATAACAGAAGCAAGCTCAAAAGTGTGATATGTGAATATGTATGATATGAATACACACAAAAAGACTCAAGAAAAGAGTAAAAAAGAATGAAAAACTGACGCAAAATATCCTAGAAAGGATACACAACACCCAAATCCCCTCGTAAACGCTCAAATGTAGACTAATCTAGGGGTTTGGTAAAAATGTCAGCCAACTGATGATGGGTATCAACATGAACAAGGTCAATGACACCTTTCTCATATTGATCCCGCAAAAAGTGAAAGCGCACATCAATGTGTTTGGTTTTTGAATGGAGACATGGGTTTTTCCCTACACTAATTGCACTAGTGTTGTCGCAAAACAAGGGAACTCTGGTAGGAAAGAATAACCCAAAATCTCGCAGAGTGGAAATCATCCAAACCAACTGTGAGCAGCAGCTAGCAGCAGCTACATACTCAGCCTCTGTGGTCGAAAGAGCAACTCCAGATTGCTTACGGGAAGACCAAGAGACAAGAGAAGAACCAAGAAACTGGCAAGTACCGGAAGTCGACTTGCGATCCAACCGGCACCCACCAAAGTCAGCGTCCGAAAAGCCAGATAAATCAAGAGATGATGATGCTGAATAGTAAAGACCAAGATCAGGCACATAGGTAAGATACCTGAAGATACGCTTGACAGCTTGCCGATGAGACGCGCGTGGTGAAGACTGGAAGCGCGCGCACAGTCCCACGGTGAACTGTATGTCTGGCCTCGTCGCCGTCAAGTACAGCAGCGAACCGATCATCCCTCGATACTCTCTCTCATTGACCTTGACGCCGCTCTCGTCCTTGTCCAGGCCCCCAGATGTACCCATTGGGGTCATCTGAGGCTTCAGCTCTCCACCAAAATCGAATTTTTTCAACATGTCCCGAGTGTACTTACCCTGGTGGATGAAGGTGCCGTCCTTGGTCTGCTTGATCTGGAGCCCAAGAAAGTACTTGAGCTCACCCATGAGGCTCATCTCAAACTCGTTGTGCATCTGCTCAGAAAACTTGGACACAAGATCGTTAGTAGTACCGCCAAAGATAATATCGTCCACGTAAATCTGAGCGACTAAAAAATCTGAAGCATCTCTGAGCAAGAAGAGAGTCTTATCCACAGAACCCATCACAAAGCCCTTCCCCAACAAAAACTGCTTCAACCGGTCATACCAAGCCCTAGGGGCTTGCTTCAACCCGTATAAAGCTTTTTGCAACTTAAAAACATGTCGAGGAAACTTGGGGTTCTCAAAACCGGGGGGCTGCCTAACATAAACCTCCTCCTCTATGTACCCGTTCAGAAAAGCACTCTTGACGTCCATTTGAAAAAGCTTAAAACCCTTCGAAGCGGCAAAAGCTAAAAGAATGCGAATGGACTCAAGACGGGCAACAGGAGCGAAGATTTCTTCAAAATCAATACCTTCCTTCTGGCAGAAACCCTGGGCAACTAGTCGAGCTTTGTTGCGCACCACAACCCCATCTTCACCTTGCTTGTTCTTGAACACCTACTTGGTGCCTATGGGGTTGCATCCGGGTGGCAGCTCAACCAGTGTCCAAACACGATTGCGGACAAAATTCTCAAGCTCTTCTTGCATGGCATTAATCCAGTTCGAGTCAGAAAGAGCGTGAGAAATGTCTCTGGGCTCAAAAGATGCAACAAAAGCAGATTCAGCAAACACAGCAAGAGAGTCAACAGAAGAGCGCAAAGTTCTTGTAGACACATCACCGATGATGAGCTCTGAGGGGTGATCACGCTGAACTGCTCGAGATCCCTGGTGATCTGAAGTCACCTCACCGGAGTCAGCAGCTGGCACCTCTGGACTCGATTGAGGGGGCTCGATCGAAGTGGAAGAAGTGATCAGAGGTCCGCCCTCATCCTCAGTTGAAGTCTCAGAAGGTGTGGGCTCTACAGGAGGTGCAGAAGGCCCACCCTCATCAGCAGCTGGAGTATCCTCATCTTCCTCGAAGATGGACTCTCCGAGCCCACCATCACCAGAAAGCTCAAAAGAAGGAGTCAAAGAAGGCAAGGACTCATCAAAAGAAACCTCGCAAGTCTCGACAAGCTGCTGGGAGTCGAGGTTCCAAACACGGAAGCCTCGAGAATGCAAAGCATAACCAAGAAAAACTCCATCCCAGCAACGAGACTCAAATTTGTCCAAATGCCCTCCCTTCTTGAGCACAAAGCACTTGCAGCCAAACGCTCGCAAGTGGCTCACCTTGGGCTGTCTGCCAAACCGCAACTCGTATGAGGTCTTACCTAGGTAAGCTCTAAGAAAAATGCGGTTGGCCAGATAGCAAGTCGTGTTCATGGCTTCAGCCCAAAAACGCCTAGGAGTCCTGTGCTCATCGAGCATCGTCCTGGCCATGTCGACTAGCGTGCGGTTCTTTCGTTCCACAACGCCATTCTGTGGGGGAGTGTAAGGAGAAGAAAACTGATGGTCAAGACCTTGATCACTACAGAAGCTGACGAACTGAGAGTTCTTGAACTCAGAGCCGTTGTCAGAGCGAATTGCTCGCATCCGACCATTGTTCTCATTCTTTAGCTTCAAAATCAGGTCATGAACAAACTAAAAAGTCTCATCCTTAGACTCCAAAAAGAAAACCCACGAGAATCGAGAAAAGTCATCAACAATCACAAGTGCGTACCACTTCCCACCGACTGAGCGTACTCGAGATGGACCGACAGTATCCATGTGTAACAGCTCTCCCGGGTACGAAGTCATCACCTGAGTCACATGTGCGTGAGAAGCGGCAACCATTTTCCCGTGACGACAGGGATGACAAACTAGATCTTTCTCCATTCTAAGCTTGGGAAATCCTCGGATGAGGTCCATAGAGCTTAACCTGACTAGCAGATCAAAACTCAAATGACCTAACCTCTTATGCCACTTCTAGAGCTTAGAAGAAGATCCAGCAATCAAACAGCGAGAAGGGCCAAAAGAACTAGAGAAGTCAATTCGAAAAACTTTACCAAAAGGTAAGATCTGGCAAATCAAAGACCCTCTAGAATCAAACACAGAAGAATTGCCCTTCTTAAAACGCACCTCCAAACCATCCTCAAGAAGTTGCGAAACAGAGATCAAATTAAAGTTCAAATTTTCAACCAAAGCAACGTTCTTCAAGGAAAAATGGTCTGAAATGCGAATTGAGCCAATGCCACTTACTTTCCCTTGACCACTGTTCCCGAAGGTGATGTACTCTTTGGAGCTCGGGGGAGTGAGACTGGAAAACCATCTACGATGTCCCGTCATGTGGCGAGAACACCCTGAGTCCATGATACAAACGTCCTCCAGTTCCCGATCCTGCACAATTAGTGGCTGTAAGTGGGAGCATATGGTCCGGCACCAGGTTTAGCAAAAGAGCTAAACCAGTGTCGAGCCATCTGCTCAAAAGATGGAAAGCAGAAATCATCAGAAAAGTTTGGACCAAAACGCGGCTCAAAGCGCGGTCCTCGGTTCTGCCTAAAACTTCAGCCACGAGGTCCAGGACCGTAGCCAAAACGGCCTAGAGCTCTGCCGGAACGAACACCACCAACTGGAGCATGGGCATGAAAGTCGTCTCCTCTACCACCACCTACACGACGCGGCCTGGCCTCCAGCCTCTCCCCGCGTCGAGGAACACGCAGTCTACCACCCTGCTGGTAGAACTGCTCCTGACCACCACGAGCTCTCTGCTCTCTCAACCCGCTTCCTCCTGAAGCAAAACTCCGCAAGATGCCCGTCTCTCTGACAATACTCACAATGATAGGTGGGCTTCTTGGGATGTGGTTGAGGCTTGAGGTTCTTGGGCTTAGTGGTGTTCGGTGTAGTCTTCTTGGGTTGAGAGGGTCCAGGAAGAGAGTCTAGAGAAGTGTGGAGGAGTTTGGGCTTTGGAACCCAGATGGGTTTCTTGGGTGGAGCTTTGGGTGGTTCATGGATCACTCCATCCTTGGGCTGACAAGCCTGGGAAGACTCAGTGGAATGGGTCTTGGGATATCTCTGCTCAGGAGTAATTTTACTCCACTCCACTGCCCGGCTAATGGCACTCTCAAAGTCAGCCTTGGTGTAGGTGTAACCTACCCCAAACCCATCCTGCCTCTTGAACTGTTGGATCATCATGCCGAGCTGTGGCTCTCTGGCACTGATCCAACTCAGGATAGAACGGAGGTAAAAGTTCTCATTCTGAGAATCAGCTAGCTCCTCTCTCAAGGAAGCTAGTACCTCCACCTGAGACAAGCAGGTCTCACACTCGCTATCTACCTGGACAGACTTCTCGGCTTTTAGCTTAATCAACTCAAGTCTAAGAGACAGACAGTTCTCACAGACAGTGGGTGGAACTGACAGTGTCTCAAGCTCTAGCCTAGTCTGCGCAAGCTCAGCTCTCAACCTCTCCAAATCACCCAAATGCTCATCGCCCTTGGATTTTAGCTCAGCTAAGGCAGCTAGATGAGATGGGCAATCAACACAGGGTGCGACGATAGTGGCTTGAGCATCTTTCAGCTTCAGCTGAGCGCTTTCAAGCTCAGTGGCCAAAGCGTCCCTCTCATCAACCCTTTCTGTGTACCTGGACTTCAGAGTCGACAGGTCACACAGAAGCACCTCACATTTCGAGCACTCACTACTATCACCCAAGCAGGGGGAAGAAGATAGACTCTCAATTCTACCGTTGGCTACGGCAAGCTCACTCTCTAATTCATCTATCCTCTTCTCGGCCCCCCTAAGCAGTTTTTCCCGATATTTCAACTCCTAACGATTGCTCTCAAGTAAATCAACAATTTCGCGTTCATAGGATGATACCTTGTTGTTGTCGTCGTCGGAGTCATCGGAGGAGCTCTTTTCTTCCTTATCCCCAAGAGCCATTGAGCAGAAGCTCTTGCAGGATCTTCGGCGCTGATGTGAGCGGCTCTTCGGTCTGTCCCCGAAGGCCATGAAGCAAAGGCCCGCTGGATCGTCCTTGTCCTTCCCCTTCCTGATGATGATCTCCTCATCGCTTGAGCTCGATGAAGAGGAAGAGGACGTGGACCGCTTGGAGTAGCTCTTCTCCATCTCAGCGAAGAAGGCCTTGTCGCGCTTCTTGTTCTCTCGCCGGTAGTCCTTCAGGGCCTTTCTGAAGAATCTGGTCTTTGGCTTGCCCTTGTTGAAGGAGGAGCTGTCGTGCTTGCCGGAGTCGTGGAAGCCACCACCGGTGCCCTTCTTGTGGCCATTGCGCTTGGGGCAGTCGGCGATGAAATGTCCAGGGTCACCACACTCAAAGCATTCGGTCTTTGTGCCGTGTCTTTTGAACATCCTTTTGTCATAAACACGACACACCCGGTTGTTAAATAGACACAAATCATCATCTCCCAAAGACTCAAGCTAGTCCTCAGTGATAGACATCAAAGAGAACCCAGCACAGCTCACAGAAGAGGGATCAACAGAAGGTGTAGCAAGGGCCAGAGACTTTGATCTAGAGCCAGTGAGATTTGATCTCAACTGGGTATCAACCTCGGTGGCCTTCAGCTTGCTAAACAACTCAGAAATGGTCAAGGTATCATAAGATGTGCTCTCAATGATAGAGGATACCTTGATCTCCCAGATCTTTGGGTCCAAGATATGGAGAACCTTGAGGGCCTGCTCGTGATCTGAGACTAACTGAACACCCTCACCCTTGTTGTCCCGAAGCTTGTTGATGATCGACTGAAAGCGACCAAACAAGGCTTCAACAGATTCACCTGGCTTCTGTGTGAAATTCTCATATTCACACCGGTAGGTCTGATAGAGCCGAGCCTTGACCTGGACTGTTCCCTCATGGTGTGCCTTGAGGGTAGCCCAAATCTCTCTCGCAGTGGAGAGATGGCTCACACGCTCAAACTCAGTGGGACCTAAACCAGAAAACAGAATGTTCATAGCTTTACTATTGTTCAGATGCTCGGCAATGATACTAGGAGTACCTTGCTCAGCAACTGGCAAAACAACAAACGTAGCGTGAACGCAAATGTCCCAGATGTCCGAGCTTTGGCTCATGAGATAGGCTCGCATGCGAGTCTTCCAATAATTATAGCCATAAGCTTCCAAGGACCGGACCTTGCCAGGAGACGTCATGATCACTACTGGGGTTTAGAACCGGTTAAGGTATGGAAAAACCCTAACCAGGCTCTGATACCACTTGTAGGACCGAAAGTAGCGACCAGAGGGGGGGTGAATGGGCGCCTAAAAAAATTCTTTTGAATCTATGGCCTATTCCCTACACCCAACGTACCTCAAAAGACTAAGCAGCAAACTATAAACAGATCACCGAAAAAGTATCATGCGAAGCATACTCCGAAAAATTTGAAGTCTGATCAACCAGAAGATATAAACAGTAAATCAACTTCGCTCTCTCACTAGCAGACTTCGCTGCGAAGCATTCAATCACTCGGACTTTGATGTACAGAGATTAGCCTTGGGCGAAGTCTCCAGCAGGCTTCGAATGACGAAGCTAGTCCAGTACAGCAACCTCCGAATGTGGCGAAGCACACAAAAAAATATCCAAACAAGATCACCTTTTCAGGACAATGTGCATACTTCGATTTACTCCCTTGAGAACCACGCACAGAACTCTGAAAGTCAGCAAGGAGAGACTCGACACTTCGAACAGGCTGAAAACTCCGAAGGTTGCAAAAATAAAATCGAAGCCTGAAAACCGGAGCTACGCGGCAACTTTCGAAGAAGACTTCGCACGAAATCAACGAAGCCTGCAGCACAGCGAGGATGGACTTCGGAGCTTCGAAACTCCTGACCGAAGCCTACTGCCTAGCTTCGCAACTAGACTACTTCGCACCGGAATTAATTTAGTTGCCAGGAAGCTAGCTCTAACACCACGAGACGTGCAAAAACAGTGTCAAACAGCTACCACAAGTAGCCTGTGACTCTACACAGAAAAACTGCATAAATTAAATGTCAAGAAAAAACTTTGGTAGCTTCTGCCTCTATAACAACTAGCACTAGATAGCCCTGCCAAACTAGACTGAACAGCAAATCAGTACTAGCTGTCTAGGCATCCGATAGGTGTGCAGCCATACTGCTGCTAGTTGCGTGTGAGAAGAAACACTTAGAGGAAAGTACACTAGAAATGTACAAATCTGAATAAAAAACAGTGACTCACAGTAAAAAATGCAACAGAACAGCAGCTAACTAGAGAAAGCAAGAAAAGCTCTTGAGTATTTCCTGCAGTCTACACGTACAAAGGCAAAAAGGCTAGAGTCTCTAGCTCCAAAAATTAAGAGCAACTTTCAAAGCAAGAAATAAATTTTTCACACGTTCTGTCAAGAAGCAACGGCAACAAAGATTAAAATAACATGCAACCAGGAAGAGATTTCTCCAGATCACGCGAAGAATAAAAACACAGTAAAAATACTCTTCACGATGAATAAAAAAACAGATGGCAGGAACGCACTGTAGCAGAAACAGCAGTTATCGCACACAGATGAACTAGGCACGCAAAACGAGGCAACCAAGAGATAGATTCATAGCGTGACGTTCAATGACTAAGAGAGGACCTGATGTGGAGATTTCTCTATCAGCCGAAGAAACAAAAACTTGATGAACCCGTGAAGAACAGTGGCAGCGCACAAACTAGAGTTGAACAGGAAAGTAATGTGGGGAAAGTGAACTCTGATTTTTAGATTAAAAGTGAGTTCCCCTAACCCTAGGGATTGGGGCCTATTTATAGGCAGCCCATAAAATGGAAAAATGCAAAAATACCCCTAGGGTTTTTTACAGACGCTAAATAAAAATGGAAAAGACGGAAATGCCCTTAGGATTTTTTACAGACTCGACTGACAGACTGTGGGCCTAAAGGCAAAATAGTAAAAACCTAAATAAAGGTAACTTGTCTTGATGCGGAGCTTTCGTAGAAGCTACGGCTTCACCTCAGGACGGTCAGATCCGAAATCAACGGTCGTCAATTTTGCGCCGAAACTGACAAAGCGTCCACCGTCTTCGCACCGGGTACCCGGATTGGGCCGGCCCGATTCCGCAGCTCCCTCAGCCCGGCAATCACTCGCCGCCCGTGTACCTGAGTCAATCCCGGTCAACAGCCCAGTGGATCCTCTGCTGCTCCTAGCCCATGTACCCGGATTGGGCCAGCCCGACTTCGCGGCCCCTCTGCCCGACAGTCGCTCGCTGCCCGTGTACCTGAGTCACACGCGGCCCAGACGCAACAGATCTTCTCTCTCTTTTCAGTCCTCTTTGACTATCATTAACAATGACTCATCACATCTGGAGCCATGAGGCCCACGCTATTCAGCATGGCTCCTCAGTTTCACTATCTGAAGGAACCCTCTCAAAACCCAAACCTAGAGCTAACCCTGCTCTGTCAGCACACATCTTGGTCTTGGCCAAGAGCAAATTCATCCTACCCTTTCCCTCAGTGCATTTGTTAACCACAGAAAGAATGTATTCATTTTAAGTCATAAGGTTCTCAGCTCTCTCTAACAGTGCCTAGCTAGTCCATAAGGGTAATGCAATTGTCACAAACAGGTTGCACATCCTTAGAACTACCGGCCCTCTCCAATCTAGCCTCTAAATCATGAACATGCTTATCACGTAAATTAATGCTCTCGCGTAATAAAGAACAGTTCATGCATTCAATTATATCATGAGGCCTAGAATCAACCACCAAAAGCTACTTCTGTGCAGTCTCAAGCTCAGATAGAGTTTGAGCATGTACAGAACGCAACTGAGCAAGCTCACCCATGACAATAGTACAAGATTCACATTCAGCATCATTTACTTTAGACTTAAGCATGGCATACTCAGTTGAAACAGATTCTAGCCTAAGTCTAAGGTCTTTTCTTTCTCTAGCGGCTTGCACAAGTAATCTATCCTGATCGAGAACTACTTCATTCAGCTCATCTAATTTAATTAAAAGCTGGTCAGATGATAGTGGTACCTCAAATGAGTCATGCTCATCGCCGCTGTGATCGCTGTCGGCCATGAAGCAAAGGCCGGTGAAGTCTCGTCCCTTCTTGTCCTTCTTGTCCTCCTTCCTTGGGGACTCCTCCTCCTCAGAGCTCGACTCCTCAGTTGAGGAAGTGTCGATGTCGCTGAGAGCAGCAACAAATGCTCTGGAAGCGGCTTTGGCTACTCTCTTAGCCACTTTGCCGCGCTTACCCTTCACAAAGGGTTTCCTCTCCTTCTTGTGGTATTTAGGGCGCTCACTCTCATCTCTCTTCTTGAGTTTTGGGCAATTGGCCTTGATATGAGAAGTGTCGCCACACTCAAAGCAACCACTAAAACCACTTCTCCTTTGATCTCGTCTCTCATGATAAAAACGGGTGAACCTCCTGGCAATGAGAGAAAGCTCATCATCATCTAGAGTATCCACCTGCTCCTTAGTGACGGAGACCAGGGAGGACAAAGCAAAACCATCTGCAAGAACACAAGTGCCAGATGTGCTTGGTTCTGCAGTGGTGCCACGGCTAGTGCTAGAAACCAATGCCAATGGCCGTGGCAAAGAGCTTCTGTGCACTGCAAGAGATGCCTTGGCAATCTCTGTGGACTTCAGCTTGCTGAAGAGCTCATCATAGGTCAATGTGTCATAACCTGCAGACTCCTCAATGCTGGATATCTTCACTTCCCAAATGCTACGGTCAAGAGCATAGAGAAGCTTGATAGCCCTATCATGATCATTGTAAGCAAGCGTCCCGTTGGACCGCAAGTTACTCACTATAGCATCAAAGCGAGAAAACATGACATCTATAGATTCACCAGGTGCTTGCACAAACAGCTGATACTATTGATTGTATGTGCTTTGGCGCCTGGCCTTAATCTGTGTAGAGCCCTCATGAAAAATAGTGAGAGTGGTCCAAATTTCCCTAGCAGTCCTAAGGTGCTGCACCCTATCAAACTCACTCCGGCTCAAACCAATGAACAGTATATTTCTAGCCTTCGAGTTGGCATTATACTGATCCTTCTCTGTTTGAGAGGTGCGAGTCTCAGGGATGGAGTATTGTGAGTCCACAATCTCCCAAACTGCATTTTCTTGGCTTAGCAAGTAAGCCTCCATGCGCACCTTCCAGTATGCAAAATCAGTCCCATCGAACAGAGGTATTTTACTAGCTCTGTCCATGTCGCCAAAAGATCACAAAACCGGTTAAGGTCAACTGGTGATCTTAACCCGCTCTGATACCAATTGTTGGACCAAAAACGGCAACCAGAGGGGGGTGAATGAGAGCTTTTAAAATTTCAGACTAAAACTAGCCTTTTGTTTTAATTCTGTCTTCTGCGGAACAGGCTTTGAACACAACCTTCGAAGTTCTGGTTCGGAGTTATTTCACAGCTCCGAACACAGGCTTCGCATGGGGCAAAAGTTCGAAGCCAAGAAGACTTCGCTCCACACACAAACCCGGAAAATCAACTCTGCTAAGTCAGTGCAGGCTTCGCACACAAGGTGCTTCGAACAGGCTTCGCACTTCACCCTTCGCAAGAGTGGACTACCCTCTGAGGACTTCAACCAAAATACTTAGCGACAGCAACTGGTGGTGGGCTTCGCACTACGAAGGTCGAAACGCACACTTAAAACAGACTTCGCTAAAGGATTCGCTATGGGAAGTAAAACGGACTTCGCACAGTGCTTCGCTAGTAAACAGCGAGGTCTAGCCTCCAATTACTCAGAGCGAACACACTGAAAAGCACCCTTCGCTAAAACACAGGCTTCGCTCAAACTGGCTTCGCACACTCAACTAAAAAGATGTGACGCACAAACAAGCGAAGTGTGTAGCGAGGTATGCAAACAAGTTCAATCATAAAATGAACACAGAAGCAGGGCTTCGCTGCTTGAACAGGGAACACAATAAATGAACTCAAGGATGAATACAAAGTCTGGTGGCTATCACAGGAGTTCTACAATGAATGCTCAAAGTGTTAAATGTGACCTACCAGCCTCCACTATTTATAGCCACTATTCATCCATGTGAATTGACTACTTTACCCCTAGGGTTTACATTGGTTTTGTCTCATCAGAACTGAGGGGTACAAAAGGTAGTCAACTTTATTTTGGAGGCTTCTCTGTCAGCTTTGCAGAGGGGACAGCGCCAGCTTTTTGCAGAGCAGACACTATCAGCCTTTACAGCCTTTGACCTTTCTGAAGCCCCCCTTCGCACGCGAGGGGTGCGGTAGCTTCGGTGAGAAGCCTTGAGCCTGATGGCCTTCGCTTCACCGAAGTCAGCCTCCGATACAGTGACGGTTTTGAGCCGAAGCCATCAAAGCCCTTGAGCCTTCGCACCAACACCTTCGGAGTGGACCACCACGGCTTCGCAGCTTCGCCCAGCTCAAACTCCGTCAGTCCGTGTACCGAAGCCATGCAGGCCGTAGTACCTCAAGACAACCTCACTCCGAAGCCCCACCTTCGGAGTACCACCCTTCAAAGTCCCTCCTTCGTCCGAGGCCTCCGCATGAAGCATTCCATGAGCACTTCGTCGCAGTGTCTCTCCCCGAGCACACTCCTCGACGAGCCTCACCCGGACCATGCCTTTGATGCACCTCGACTTCTAAGACCTTCGTCGGGTACCTTCGAGTGTCTCCCTCCGGAGCACACTTCGAACACTTTGCCTCTGCTGAGGACTTGAGCCACCATACTCCGAAGTCACTCCATTCGGAGTACCCTTCGAAGTGCCTCGCCTCCGAGGACTTCGTATCGGAATACCTTCACCCGGAGCCACGCTCCGCACTTACCGCTCTCTCCTGGTGCACCTCGACCCGAGGACCGACCTCGACCCCTTCGCAGCCTTCGTGACGGAGCTCCCCGCTCCCCTGGCATCAAGCCTCCCGCTTGATTCAGGTTCACCTTCTACGAACCGTCCGTCGCCTCCGAAGTCCCTGCACACCACAGACAAGCAGACAAGTGTATCTAGTACTCCGGAGACCTCTCCGGGTTAGCAACCTTCGGCACACACTCCGGTGTACCTCCCAAAGTACCGAAACCTTCGGTACAGCCAAGTCATTGTGTACTGTCGGACCCCTCCGACAGGCACACTCCGCTGCAACAGCTGCATCAACCAAAGCCACCGACACCTTCGGTGAAACCACCTCCGAACACCTTCGGAGCACCAACCTCCGAACCCCTTCGGAGGGACCCCTTTGAAACAGAGGGTATAAACTCTGTCAATCACTCATCACAGACTCCGATACCAAACCTTGGTTTCTCATGATGGTATTGCCTCAAGATGGTTGATGCGAAGGCATCACCCTTAGACAAAATGCAAAAAGTTCAACATCAAGTTGGGAAGTCGATGATAATATATTGCAAAAATACAATGTTTACATCAAACATCATTACAAGAAGATATCAAGACAACACACGTTGGATGCCTTAAATCACCCGTAACTGGATCGCGTTGACGCTCTGGAGAATAGTGCAGTCTTCGACATTGGAGCTGAGGACATCTCGAAGGGCATGACATCGACGCTGCGTAAGGTGGACGACACAAGTGAGTCGACGTCTTTGGGCCTCGATCTAATCCAAAAGGGAGGCCAAGGCATTCTCCTTCACGGTGATCCTCGCTCGTACTCCGTGCAACCTAGAGGCTAGATCGGTCTCCTCCATCCAAAGTCGGTCCAATTCTTGCAGTATGACCGACAACTCGCCTTGGAGCCGATCCAAAAGGGTGCTCTTGGTTGTTGTCGTTGCAACATGGACTTCGATTGCCTTTCGTTTGGCCATCTGTTTTAGTGCCCACCGCACATTTGGCCGATGGAACTCTAAGTATGCGGCCGGTGTAAGGACATCAGCCAACTCCGGGGGAAGCAAGTTCAGGATATCATTAAGACGCCCCCTTATCGGCCCCGAGTCATTGACTAAGGGGGAGTTGGGCCACAACCGATGTAGGAGAATTAGTGACCTCCTCATTAACTAGAAGAAAAGGACCAACATCGAAGGGGAATCTCCGTACGAAGGACTGAAAGAAGGAAAGAAGATTAAATAGAAGGCAATAGTGTCACAATAACAAGCATAGAATGCTTACGTTAGCAGGCCTAGCAAAGTCGGCCAATTGTGAAGCACCATCGATAGGAGAACCAGTGGCATCATACTCCGCTACAACCACCGGAAGGGTGTGAGAACCTTCCTCTTCAAGACTGCCCTAGGGGCAGATGAGCCTGTGGTGTTCGGCATCAGCTACACCCAAAGCCGATGCAAGTTACAAGGAAAGTGATAAAAATATGAAACAAAAAGAGCACTTGATGATATCCGTCAGTGGAAGGGGCCTCGACGTCGGTCTCGACATTCACGACGACAGTGGCCACCGGCCCAACGTCTGGTGCATCGGCCCTAACCGGTGCGACTATGGTATCAACGTGGGCTGATACGCCAGTGTCAATAATGACGACCCCGGAGCATCGACCTCGGCGATAGACTCTACAACGGCGTCTTCGATAGTCAGAGCCGGGTAACTGCCAGCTGGGTCATCGACCACCTGATCAAATTGCCGCACAAATGAGCACGACAACAAGAAGAGAAGATGATAAGTATCAAAAGCAAAGAAACTACCATACAACCAAGACATACACACCTGGGATGATGGAGGTACATCGGTAACAGCAGGGCCTCGCATAGTTGAAGGGCCATATGGCGCCGTCTGAAGACAAAAGGGGACGTTACGGGGAATTCTTATGGAAGAAGATTGGGAGAACACTAGGAGCAGAAAGAATAAAGCAGCGAATTACGTGACTAAAGCAAGCCTTGGTGGATCGGCGGGCCACTATGTCCAGAGTTTTGCGCTTGTGAGCTAGGTTCTTAACCCGTCGCTTGGTGAGACACCCCGTCGGGGTAGGAGCTCCGATGCCCAAGGTGGTGGCGGCCGATATCGGCTCATACTCTATCAGTCAGCCACTCTGACTCATCGATGGAGCGTCTGCATCCTCTTCCTGCGCAACGAAAGGATAGGCATAAACAGGGGAACGAACAAGAAAAGCAAGAATTAAGTTGAAGGTACTTACTATGGGAGCTTCGTCGATATAGTCCGGGTATAGACGTTCGTAGTAAATCTTCGAAGGCCGATTAAAGAGATGTCTGACCCAGTTGTTCCACCAACGAGTGAAGGCCTTAGAGCCAGCACAAAAGGCCGGCCAAGAAGTAAGATCACCATAGGAGATCTTATCGGCTAGCCTAAAAAGATGCTCATATTCCGCACCATCTTTAACCTCCCCACAAATCTGGACTCGGCTAATGAAGAACATGTGAGGTGGGAGCTGGTCGAACCCCAGTTGACGTGAGCAGACTGAGGGGGGTAAAATTCGAAAGAAGCTTTGCGGGGATGGCCGGTGAAGTTAACAGGTAGGAGGCAAGGAGTGACACAAGCCTTGAAAATTATGTTGATCTCCTCGTCTTGGTACACATCAGCCAGGTAAATTCGATGAGGGTACTCATATTCAGATAAGAACTCAAAATGAAAACCATATGATTTTTCACCCCGGAAGTCGCAATAGAATTCGGCAAAGCAGAAACTAAGGGATTTTGGGGGCATCCGAAAATTGCCCCGACAAGTGGCCGCCTCGCTCAGAGATAGGCAACGACAAAAAGGGGGATCAGCCGACTCTGGATAGTCAAAAGGAAATTCCATCAAAGCCAAAGGAGGGTTAGTGACAACTTCGGTGGTGTAGATGTTGAGCCAAAGCTGCAGAAACCACCAGGAACCGCCAAAGTGTCCGATAGATTCTCTAGTCAATAACTTGACCGATACCTGATGAAGAGGAAAATAGGTAGCGCCAAGAAGGTATCGACTGGTTGGGATTTTATTCTTCACAGCAAGCTGTTCGACTAGAGGTTGAAGGTGAGAAATCGGACCTAGGGTGGATCCACAAAAGACAAACTTCTCCAACCAAAGGTTGAGAAAGGCAACATGCTCGCAGACCTCTACGGGGCCATCTCTTTTGTTGTGCTTCAAAATGTATTTGCCCTAGCGCCGATGGATTTCACATCAAGACGGTGAGTTGTTTTGGATCGGAGGGAGAAGGGGTTGCAAGGAGAAATGATGTCAAGAGAGGTCAGGGAAAAACGTCCAAAAGAGACGGGGTCATCGGACCATGACAAAAGATAAAAGCATTAAGGGTGTCGGACCAAAGGTAGCAGGCAGCGGTAAGCAAAGGCTCTTTCTTGTATGGTTCGACCAGGGAAAGTCAAATATAGTGACCTATGTTGATCTCATCCTAGGATGAGTGATGGGCGGCCGACACCCTAAGATACCAATCACGCTAGCCGGGAAGAGGAGAAGAGAAGACCTTAAAACTATTATTCCAATCAGAAGGGGACATAGAGGAGTGCTTAAAGGGGATTCGATTGGTTTTGGCGTTGATAATATCAGTGGGATCAGGGTTACCCATCGACCCCAAAAAGAAGTAGGATGGATGGTCGGCCATAGAAATCAAAACTTGGTCCTGTAGATTCTACAGGAAAAGAAAAGAACAGTAAAGAAAAGCAGAGGAAGAACCAAGAAACCCAATGGACAACAGAAAAAGTAAGAGGAAGTTTGAAAGCTTACCTCAGGAACAAAGTCGTTGGTCGCCATGGAAGAGATTGGTCGAAGTTTAAGGTTGATGAAGAGAACGAAGGAGCGATGGGCTTAACAATCGCAAGTAGACGATAGCAGGCTCGGAAGGTTAGAAGGATGAAGAAGCACTATGCACAGAGAGCGTAAAAGGGAGAAGAAGTGGCCAACAGTTACTTATAGAGAGAAAATCGACCCCTCCCCATCCGAGTCGAGTCGATCCCGCTAGATTTGGTGGGACCACTTCCAACATTCGGCAAAAGGAAATCATGGGCACGATTCTCAAAACGCCAGAATGTTTGCAGGTCCGGGATCGAGGGAATAGAATTTTCGGCCTAAAGATACCGATACAAAACTATGTGGGATGAAACCTGGTCCAACGCTACCACAAAGAAAAGTAAACGCGTCGGCCTAAGCAACATCCATCACAGTTGTGAATGGCCGAAGAAGTAGAGGAGGCAAGAAGGAAGGAAAAGTGCCATGGTGTCGAGACTCAGTGTGAATTTATAAAGTATTAAAGAATGAAAAGCTCCGGCTGTTAGTAGTAAATTTGAGAAGACATTACAGAGAAAACTTCGAAAGGACGTGATGGTAGATGGGTGATGATGACCGATAATTTTGAAGCATCGGTTATCCCTTAATGCTCTGAAACTGGGGGCATGTGTTGACACCAAGATTTGGTGAAAACCCAAGCCCACAGAAGATGTCACGCGGTCAACAAAAGTCAAAGAGATACGGTCAAAGATTGTCAAATAAGCCCATCCATGCTGTTACAATGTGACCGTATGCAAAGGAGCCGATGAAGATAAAAGTGAGAAGACAAAGGTGATCTAGAATCGGTTAAGATAAATTGCTTAGACGACAAGTCTCCAGACTATAAATATATATCGCTTAGTTAGGTTAAACACACAACTCTGTCAAACAACTCTTCGGCGCATCGTCACCCTTGGCTTCCCAAGGTTAATCCCGACGGGATTCGACACTCGGAGCTAGGCTATATCATTTCGATCTCCGGCGAAGAGGTGAGTCCCACCACCCCCGACGATCATATCGACTAGGTCAGTGTCCTCATGACTACATCAAGTTGATCTCTTGAGGCATCGACTGAAACAATACGATCACCAGTTTATCTCGGTGTATTGGCTAGGTCTAAGGCTGCATCAGTTTGATCTCTTAGATTGATGTGATTTGGGTGTGATGGTTTGAGGCTTCATCGGTTAAGCTCGACATCAGTTTGATCTCTTAGATTGATGATACTAACATGTTATCTGATATATTTTATTTATTTATATCAGAGTACAAGCCGATAGGTTATCTTCAATTCAACGTCATATCTTATTTGCTATCGGGGAATGCTTATCAGTCCATATGCATGAGTTGCCTATCTCATCGGGCGATGGTGCATTTGTCTCGATCGCTCTGCCTTGATCATCGGTCTTGTAGTCGATTGACGTTATCCGCTCATGATTGTTCTATCATCATTACAGTCATCAGCTTTGCTATTAATGATATTTTCTCTGTTTTCTTATCATATGTAGGGTCAAACTGATTGACATGTCTTGAACCATTTTTCTAAGATTGTAAGAGCTTTACTGGAGTTAAGCAGATCTTTCAGGCCACACGTGTCAAAGTGTGACAAAAAAGATACCAACACAGGTGCTCATATGTAAAAAACTCATCACATCACATAATTAGCGATAAAAATGAGGACCTTTTCAAAAAAAAACAACTTGGAGAGCGGTCAAAGATGGTAACGATGTGATTAGTTAGTAATTATCAGCGGAACGGTGTGTTTGGAGGTCGAGGCAAGGCGCCTGTAAGGTGGGGTTCGGCGCAGGGGCGGATCCAAGGGCTAGGCTTCAACAGGCTCTAGCCTACCCTCCGATTTTTGCACGAAACTTTCAAGTATTACATAATGAGTTCGTCGGCGTAAGAAGAGAAAGTTGCGGCGGCGTCGGGAGGAAGAAGAAGATTACACGAAGCTGTTGTGTTGCCTGCGTTAGAATATGGGCTAGTGGGCTGTTATTTTAGTAGTTCAGCAATAGCCTATTTGGCCTGTTTCCGTTTCCAGTAGCAAGCCAACAAATGTTGTTGTCCCCATTCGCCCATTCTCTAGGGCTTCCGCACCAGCCGACAGTTACCTTCTACTTCCGCTTCCATAGTTCCCAGAATTCCAGGCTAGCTCAGAGCTTGCCTCGATCGTTCGGCGTACCATGCACAGTCGCAGGTGGCTCACCCGCACACCGCAGCCACCACACACCAGGCGCGTCATGCGCCCGTGCCGCATTGGCCCATCAAGCTGTAAGATCCCCGTTGCATCACGCTGCTTTCATGTTGATCATGATTTAATCTACAATTTTTTACTAATTGTTGGCTCTTACGCTTGTGTAAGGTGAGTCAAATAGGATGCATTTTTATGCATGCTCAATGCTGTACAATGTGAAGTTTGCTATCTGTTCATGCATAAGAATGTTATATGTTCCATACCTTTTTCTAGTTTTATGGGCGTTCTTAAATCTGTCACTTGTTTATAACAGTTGTTTTTGTGGTACTTCTTTGTACATGGATTGGTATGCATTTTCATTGAAATATGTATGCTTTTATTAAAAAGCCTTTAGTTGAAAAAAGAAAAATAACTTAAAAAATGGTGTTCTATTATCAGATCTTGAACAAAAGAACGGAGTGCTAGTCTAATTTTATACGTTTGGTTTAGGAACCTAAGAAAAAGGTTGTGGACTTGGTGTTTGGTTAAGACATATTGAAAAAAATAATATATATGGATATTTTATATTTCAAAGTTACTTTGATTTGCTCTTACGAATAGGCATAATATATTTTGTTAACATTTATTTTAATTAAACTATGTATGCATAATGTATTGATTTATATAAGGATATATATTTTATTTTAATTGTATGGACTTAGACTTAAACTTTTATTCCAGCCCATCCTTCATTTTTATTCTGGATTCGCGACTGGTTAAAAGGTTGGCGTCAGGGCAGCACGGTGTTCTAAATAGGCCCGAACAGGTGGCCTAAATAAGCCCGAACAATTTCCTTTTTTTTTTACCATATTCATGCTATCAACGAAGGGCGAGAGACAGAAGTCTGGGCCTTAAACCCTAGAAATAGAAACAGACACGAAAGCCAACGACAATGGCGCCGGCGGAGGCGCGGCCGCCCACCGCTGCCGGCCGCAATAGCAAGAAGCCACACCGTCCCACCAAATCCCTCACCAAGAAGCCCACTAATCCTTTCTCCGCGAGGACGAAGAAGAAGCTCAAGCAGAAGAAGAACCCGCCGTCCACCACGCTCGCCAATCCGGAGCAATCCACCGCCACCGCCGCGGAGGATGAACCCGCCGGGGCCAGCGGCGTGATCCTGTCGGCCGCGATGACCCCTGCGCGGCAGCTCGAGTTTTTCCTCCGTAGCTTCGAGCGCGCCGCCAAGATGCGCCTCTCCCCGCTCGAGCTCGACGCCTTCTCCGGTAGCTAGCGATTTTTCCTGTCCGTGTTGTTCCAAATTGCTCCATGGGTCATGAATGATGTCGTTTTTTTTGGGATCTGTTGTGATTTTTCAGAGAGATGCATGGTGCCCCTCGAGGAGGGGTTGAGCCAGGACGTGGAGAGCTTCAGTGACCATGTGAAAGGGGTCTTTGGTGGGTTGTGGAAGGAGGAGCTATGTGAGGGGAAGCTCGAAGAGGGGTCTGTTGATGCAGGCAGCCCGGCACTCCTGGTTATCAGCTCGGCTGCTCTGAGATCATTGGAGCTCCTTAGGTACTCCGTAGATATCTATGCCATCGTTTGTATATGATGTCTCCAAATTCTGACATGTTGAGATGAGATTGTCATCATGTTTTGTTGCCGTCACAGTTGGTTGTGTACTTTGCAGGGGTTTAAAGATGCTTACTAAAGAATGCCGCCCTGTAAAGCTCTTTGCTAAACACATGAAAGTGGAGGAACAAGTATGTATTCTCAGTGGTAATTTTGTGTGTATTCGGTTACACCATTACAACATTTGACTAGGCATGCCAAACCCAAGATTGCAGTCCATCCACTCTCTATACTGATAGCCATTATTGGAGTACTAATGCTTCTGCCTTACTACCTAACCACACAAGCCTGTTTGTTTGGAATGTTCACTTACAGTGTAGCTTCTGCAGTTTAAATTGACATGCTCGGACTAATTTGGGAACTCTGTGTTCATATAAACAACATCATTTTATCATTTTTTTTTCAGTTTAAGTATTGATCATACATTACAATGTTAAGAAGAGAAGAATCCCACATCATGTTGCAAATTGATCAGTTTTATTGTATTGATTTTTGGAGATCAATAATTTTTCTTGTCTTGGTATTATATTGGTGAAATTCTTGGCGCACCTTAACAGTTCTACAGAATTGCAGAATGCTGTATCATGTATGGAAAAAACAATCCAGTTCTTTTAGCCTCTGGTTTCCTCATGTTTTAATTTCTACCTCAATTCTAATTTCTCCTTGTAGGTTCAGCTGCTTAAAACTCGAGTTAATATTGCTTGTGGTACACCCAACAGGTATGCTATATTGACTGTTCATGCATCCATTGATCTTACTTTTGCCATTATGTTTATTTGATGAGCATACAAAGGGATCTTAATTTGCTTTTTGGTCTATCTTATTCACAAGTCTTCTTCTTCAAAGCATTTCAATCCTAACGAAGATGGGGTAGGCTAGAGTTGAAACCCAAACTTAGGTTTCAACTCCATTTTAGTGGCTTGGTTTTCCACTTGCTCACCAAGGCACCAAGCCTATGTCATCGGCATGGGCTCGGAGGACAAGGCCCACAAACTAGCCTAAAATAGGGTGTGAACGGTACCCACGTGGTACTGCAGCCTATGTTGCCCGGATACGTGGATACGGATACGGATACGGATACGCGATACCGCGATACTTCGATACGTCATTTTCCAAAAAACATGGATACGGCGATACGTGTGTATATATATATATATAAAACAAGTTAACACACAGAAAAATAATAACATGAATTCAATATGAAAATAACTCTATTAGAACGTAGAAATTGACTTGCCATAGCAGCATTACTTGCAAGATGATCCGTATTACCACTTCCACTACCACTACCACTATTATACTCAGATGCATTTGAGCCATCAAATCCCGATCCACTATTACTATCCATCAATCTACGAATTAAATTCACACAAAGTCACAAACAAATAAAACACAGTACTAAACTACTAATGAAATCACTAAATCAGAACTCAAGTCAGTGAAGTCACTATAAGTACTCACTACTCACGGCTTGGAAAACAAATACTGAAAAAAAGTCAAAAAACAGATCTGCTCACTTGCTCTGTTGCTCACTGCGAACCGAGCTGGACTGCTGGTGCTGGAGGCTGGAGCGGCGTCGTCGGCGTCGTCGGCGTGCTCGACTCCGGCAGCGAAGACCGAAGAGCCTCGCCTCCATCTCCAAGCGCGCGGCTGCGTGAGACCGACCGCGAAGGGCGGCGCGATGGGCCGGCGGAGCGGCGGGCCTGCGGCGGCACGGCCGGCGGCGACTGGCGGCGCGGCGGCGAGTCTAGGGCGACGCGAGACCGCGAGTTAGGGCACAGTCGCACAGGTATGGGGGTCGGGGGGGTCACGGGCTGGGCGTCGGGCAATTTCTCCCCTGTTTGCCGTATCCCGCGCGAGTCGGATACGTATCTGGCATTTTTTATTTTTTTGGAAAATCAAAAATGGCAGGATACGTACCGGATACGTATCCGGCCGTATCGGATACGTATCCGTATCCGGAGCTGTATCCGATACGGGTACGCAGGATTTGGGGGGTATCCGAGCTTCATAGACTGCAGCAATATTTTATGAATTATTAGTTTAAAGATGATATTAGGTTTCTTATTTTAGAGATAAGATTAGATTGAGTTGTAATTTATTTCCTAAATTTTAGAAAAATAGAAATTACCTTCTAGTAAAGTCATCCATCTATATAAGGATGTGTTGCATTTCTATTTCATTAAGCAATGAAGTATTAGTCTAATCTCTTGCCAATGTTCATCATCCTAGTCTAAAGTATTCCTTTCATCTCCAGTAGCTGATGACGCCCGACTATATTCAAAGGGGCCCTCCCTCCTCTGTTTCTAGGGCTTAGGATCTGCTATGTTGAGATACCTATAATATAAGTATTTTTCTTGTTTTCAAAAGTAGGGGTGTGTAGTTCGTTTATTCGGTTTATTGGTTTGGTTTATCTGATTTTCTTGAATTTCGGTTTTCAAAAATTAGGAACCAAACAACTTGTTAAATTTAGCAAAACCGAACCGAAAAAACCGAATAAATTTAGTTTGGTTTTTCGGTTTACTGAAGTTTTCATGAGTGTCACACCGACAAGAGGATGGCCTGGGAGGGCGAACCTGGCGAGCGATAGCCAGGAGGGTGGGCGTGGCGACCAAGAGGACAACTTAGATGGGTGGATCTGGTGGGCGTGGTGGCTAGGAGCGCGCGTGTGCGTGGTGACCAGTTGGCCAGGAGGGCGGTCTAGGGTCTGGGCAGGTGGATGCGGACCCATTAGATGCATCACACGATGGCCAGGCGAGATGAGGTGTGCTCGGTGGCGGGCTGACGACAGTGGCATCGCTCGACTGTGGGAGTGCGGGGGCGGGGCTAGGGTTTCGTCCCTATGGGGGGTAGACTGGCGGAGTTATGGTCTTCACTCGTGTGGATGGGAGTGGTGGAGGGCTAGACTGGACGCAATTTGCATTGTTGAAAAAAATCGGCCGATCAGCCGATTAATTGGCCGATTAATCGGTGATCGGCCCCAGTCCATTTAATTTATAGGAAAATCGGCCAGAAATCGGTGGACCGATTAATCGGTCAGTCAACCCGATTAATCGGTGGTCAACCCGATTAATCGGTGGTCAACCCGATTAATCGGTGATTAATCGGTGGCACCGATTAATCGGTCTGGTACAGAAAAATGGGATTTTGCACACCCCACCCAGCACTTTCCCTCTCTCCTGCACACTTTTCCCATTTTCCCTCTTTCCTGCGCACGCCAGATCTGGACGGAGACGTGCCCAGCTTGGCAGATCCAGCGCCGCGTCCCCGTCGTTCGCCGTCCGCGCCTCGCCCCTGCTTCTTCCGCGTCGTCCGTGCCTCGTCCCTGCTTTTCTGCGCCCTACAGCGAGCTGTCCGCGCTGTCCGCGCGTCGTCCGCGCGAGCGCAATCGTCCGCCGCCAAATCCAGGCCGCCGCCACCGTCGCCATTAGGCTCGTTGGATTAAACTGTTTCCGCCATTTGCTTTTCAGTAGAGAAAAGGGAGGAGATAGGAGAGAGAACAAGAGAGGTAGTGTATGCGGGATGGGCAGTGGAGAGAGAGCAGTCTTGGGCAGTGCTAACACTGAAGCAGTTGGGGCAGGTGCAATGAGATAGATAAAGTAAAAGAGATAAAAAATATGCAGAAAACAGGCAGGTAAAAAGTAAGGGGCTGTGAGGAGATACAATAAAAGAGAAAGAGATAGAAAAATAGGCAGGTAATATATTATTTAATTATTTATTGACCGATTAATAGGTTGACCGATTAATTCAGTTAATCCCCGATTAACCGATTAATCACTACTCGGTGGTCGACCGATCAGCTATCGATCACCGATTTTTCTAACACTGGCAATTTGTTGTCTTTGGCTGGGTCGGGGTGACATAGTCAACAAACATACAACATATTGGATTACATATTGCTGTCATTATGTTGGGCTAGTGTTGGTGTCTTTTTTGGTCACACTTTGACACACGCGTGGCCTGGGAGATATGCTTAACTTCAGTGCAGGTCCTACAATCTTAGAAAAAGGGTTCAAGGTGTGCCAATTAGTTTGACCCTGCAATTGATAATTAAACAAAGAAAATATCATTAGTAGCAAAGCCGATCGGCTGTCAAACCGATGACTGCAGGGAGGATAGAACAATCGTGAGCGTATAACGCCAATCGACCACCAGGCTGATGACCAGGGCAGAGCGATCGGGACGAATGTGCCATTGGCCGATGAGATAGGCATTTCATGCATATGGGTCGATGAGTATTCCTTGATAGTGGATAAGATATGACGTTGAATTGAAGATAACCTATCGGCTTGTACTCTGATAGAAATAAATAAAACATGCCAAATAACATGTCCGTTGTTGATTGAAACACATGTCGGTTGTTGACTGAAACAAAGGCGAGCAATTCACAAAGGCAAATGGGAATTGTATGCTGCGTAACGAATCAACATCTTTTCATTTGTCCATTCACTCATTCTTATTCACCTGAGTACATGCGATGGTGGCGCGGCCATTCTGCCACTACGGCAGGGGGTCCGCACACACTACACACTACACGACGCAGCATGGCGCATACACTGGATTCGACTGACTCTAACTGAATGAAACACATGCAAAGAACAAGATTGATTCAAACGTAAATACTCTAGATTAGCTAACAAGCCATATCGCCCAAGTGTCTGTGGCGGGCGCCACAGGTGTGTGGCGCCATTATGGCGTGGCGCCCGTGGCGGATGTGGCGCCCGCCATATGAAGGCGCGACGAGGGCGTGGCGATGGCACGACGGGGGCACGATGAGGGTGTGACGGGGCGTGGAGGGAGCGCGGCGAGGGCTCGACGGGGCGTGGCGAGGGCGTGGCGAGGTCAGATCTGGCCGCCCAGTGCACTAGTGTAGAAGATGGGGAAGAGAAGAGGAGGGAGAGGAGGGGAAGTGTGGCGGCCGGAGAGGGGGCTGAGAGAGAGAGGTAGCAGGGAGAAGTTAGGGTTTAGAAATGGGCTTTAAATGGGCTGAACTTTAAATGGGTTGTGTGGTAAAATTTATATAAATAGATTATTTACTGAACTTTAAATATATTATTAGACATAATTTTAAATATGTTTTTGCAATTTTAATTATATTTTTTATATTATAATGTATCTAAAGTGACAATATTGTAACTTGATATTGTATTGCTATGTTTATCATACCATACTAATATTGTTATTTGCAATTTAATATTTTAGTACTTATATATTGATATATTTTTCTAAATCCTATAAGCTATTTTTCTATATTGTTCGCCGCGCCGATGTGTCTATGGCGACGCCGTGCCGCGCGCCATAAGCGCTGTAAAGTTGTGAAGGTGGTAGGTCGCCGCGCTTCGCCGCGTCGCCGTAACAACTATGTGTAGTAGACATCCGATAATACACGATGGCCCCCTCGTGCAGTGAAGATGATCGAGCCACACCTGAGGATATATCCACCAGGGAACCGTCACCGAACTTCACCGTACCCGTGATGGTGCGATCTAGCTCGGTGAAGGCCGTGGCAATCCCCGTCATGTGATTAGATGCTCCCGTGTCAAGATACCAGATGCCATCATCGTTGCCGCAAGCATTATCGGTGTCGCCGAGTTGTACCGTCGCGCGTTCCTCGTTGAGAAACACATGACCAATGCAATCTAAGGTGCTGGACGCAACATGTACATGTAGTGTTGGGATTTCGATAGCTTGCGCCATCATCAGTCCAGGCTCATCATCGTCGCTCTGCTCACACAACTCTTCGTCGGCGCTCTGCTCACACAACTCTTCGTCGGCATCTGCTTCCTCTTCCATGAGTGCTTGAGCAGCTGCCATGTCCTTCCTCTTATAATACTCTTGTCTCCAATTCCCAACTTTGCCACAATATCTGCAGGTGTCTCTGTCCACATCTTTACTCCCACCATCACCCTTTCTTGCATCACTGGTGAATCGTTTGAATGGCTGAGTTACGACGCAGTGGCACTGTGTCACCGCCCACTCCCCACTGGTTCTGCCAGTATTCCCGTCACTGGCTCCTTGTCACGCTTGCGCAGTCGATGGATGAGGTCCTCCTCTTTGGATGAGAGGAGAAGGCGAGAGCCGAGCTTCGTAGTCGCTGCTCGCGCCTCAAACCGCTGCTCGAGGTGTCCGGCCACCTCCTCGATGGACATGTCAACATCCAACAAGGTCTCAATAGAGATAGCAATTTGCATAAATTTCTCGGGGACGACCTGCAGAAGTTTTCGCACAACCTCTGCGTCGTCGATCTTGTCACCGAGCATCCGTAGGTTGTTGGCGAGGTTGGTGATCCGCATGGAGAAGTCATCGATACCCTTGCCCTCCTTGAAGGCAATGTTGTTGAAGTCGCGTCGCACCTTCTATGCGTTGGCGACACGTACACGCTCGACGCCTACACGCATACTCCTGATGGCTTCCCACGTCTCTCGCAGTCTCCTTGCTCCCAATTGTGTTTACCATCTCCAGCGGAACAGAGCGAGCGATCGCGGCTAAAGCCAGCCGATCCTCATTGTATTCCACACCTCCAGGATCAATCGCGCCCCACAGACCTTGGGCCTGCAAATTGATGCGCATCATTGTTACCCACTCTGGGTAGTTGGTCTTCATCAGCATTGGGTATTGTACAGACCCCGATGTCTCCTTGACGGTGCGATGAACCACAATTGGTTGCTCCCATGGTGCTCCTCCAGTGTTGTTGTCTCGCACGTGTCTTCGTCGCGACTGTGGCGACAGCGAGCGGCGTCGGTTGCTTGGTGGTACACTGCCATGGCCAGTAGTCATCTTCTTCCCTTGATCAAAACATGGCTCTAATACCACGTGTTGACTGAAACACAGGCGAACAATTCACAAAGGCAAATGGGAATTGTATACTGCATAACGAATCAACAGCTTTTCATTTGTCCATTCACTCATTCCTATTTACCTGAGTACATGCGATGGTGGCCCGACCATTCCGCCACTATGGCAGGGGTCCGCACACACTACACACTACCGCACGATGCAACATGGCACATACACAAGACTTGGCTGACTCTAACTGAATGAAACACATGCAAAGAACAAGACCGATTCAAACATAAATACTCTAGATTAGCTAACATCGATATCATTAAAATCATCACAATAACAAGATTAGACTTAACCAAGACAGTAGCTAGTCACGATGAACTTAATAATACTTCAAAGTATCAGGCACACACCTAGTCGATACGATCGTCGGGGGTGGCGGGACTAACCTCTTCGCCGGAGATCGGAATGATGCAGCCCAACTTCGAGTGCCGAATCCCGTTGGGATTAACCTTGCGAAGTCAAGAGTGGTGATGCGCTGAAGAGTTGTTTGATAGAGTTTGTGTTTAATCTAACTAAGGGATACATATTTATAATCCAAAGACTTGCCATCCAAGCAATCTATCTTAACCGATTCTTGATCACCTTTATCTTCTCACTTTTATCTCCATCGACTCCTTTGCATCTAGTCACGTCGTAACCGCATGGACAGACTTTTTTGACCATCTTTGACTAGACCTCTTTGACTTTAGTTGACCGCGCGACATCTTTTGTGGGCTTGGGTTTCTACCAAATCTTGGCGTCAACACATGCCCCCAGTTTCGGAGCATTAAGGGGTAACCGATGCTTCAAAATTATCGGTCATCATCACCCATCTGCCATCACTTCATTTCGAAGTTTTTTCTGTAATGTCTTCTCAAATTTACTGCCACTAGCCAAAATCCTTCATCTTTTAATAGTTTTACACGACGTGTAGAGAATCGACTTCACTTCATCTTCTTCCTTTTCTGCCTCTTCTTTTCACATTTATTAATTGCAGCCGAAACCCTTCAACTTCTAATACTTTATAAATTCACACCGGGTCTCGGCACCTGTTGGTGCATTTTTTGGTCACACTTTGACACATGTGTGGCCTGAGAGATCTGCTTAACTCTAGTGCAGGTCTTACGTTCTTAGAAGAAGGGTTCAAGACTAGGGATGACAATTTTACCCGCGGGTATCCGACGGGCACGGGTTTGGGTTCAATTTTGTGCCCGTGGGTTCGCAGGTTTGGGTACCCGTTTATTGTCGGGTCGGGTTCGGGTTTAGATTTAAACCCGCAGGTTTCACGGGTTTACCTGATTACTTAAAATTACATCGAGTACATCTCATTCCCTATTCATTTTTCATGATAATGTTATGTTGAGTGATTTTATCATTTCAAATTATGTATTGATAATGTTATATTCTTCTATTTGTTGTGATTTTTTAATTATATTTATGTTGTAATATAATTCATGTAGAGTATAAATTGAACCTATGGGTTATCCGTTGGGTTTCGGGTACCCGATGGGTTCGGGTTCTGGTTTAGTTTTGAACCCATGGGTTTCACGGGTTCAGGTTTACATGGCTTTTGCGGGCGGGTTTTCATCAAACCCACGGGTTTCAAACCCGGTGCCATCCCTATTCAAGGCGTGCCAATCAGTTTTACCCTGCAACTGATAAGGAAACATGGAAAAACAGTATCAGTAGCATAGCCTATCGGCTATCGAGTCGATGACCGCTGTAAGGATAGGATAATCGTGGACTATTATGCCGATCGACCATAGGGCCGATGACCACAGGTGAAGCAATCGGGCAAGCATGCCATCGGCCAATGAGATATGCAGTTTACGTATGGGCCGATGAGTGTTTTCTGATGGCAAATAAGATATGACATTGAATTGAAGATAACCTATTGGCTTATACTTCGACAGAAATAAATACAACGTACTAGATAACATGTTTATATTATGAAAATCATCATAGTAGTGAGATTGGACTTCACTAAGACAGTAGCTAGTCGCGATGAACTTAATAATATGTCAAAGTATGCCTAGTATCGGGCATGTTTTATTTAGATGAACGATATATACTATGAAAAAGATACAATAGCAAGAGATGTTGGACCGAACCGATTAAGCCTCAAACTATCACACCTAGATCACATCAATCTAAGATCAAACTGATGCAACCTTAAACCTAGCTAATATACCGAGATAAACCGATGATCGTACTGTTTCAACTAGTGTTTTAAGAGATCAATCGGATGTAGTCGTGAAGGCACTGACCTAATCAATATGATCGTTGGAGTGGTGGGACTCACCTCTTCATCGAAGATCGGAACGATGCAGCCCAGCTCTGATTGTCGAATCCCACCGGGATTAACCTTGGGATGCCAAAGGTGGCGATGCGCTGAGTAGTTGTTTGATAGAGATGTGTGTTTAACCTAGCTAAGGGGTTCATATTTATAGACCGGAGAATTGCTGTCCAAGTATCTTATTCTAACTGATTCTAGATAATCTTTATCTTCTCACATTTATCTCTATCGGCTCTTCCTATCCAGTCACGTATGCGTCATAGACAGGCTTCATTGACCAACTTTGATCGGACCTCCTTTGACTTCCTTTGATCATGCGACATTCCTGGTGAGCCTTGGGCTATACCAAATTTTGGCGACAACAACACCATATTACTTTTTTTCCTTCTTGCCTCTTCTTCCTTGGCTGTTAACACTTGTGATGGATGTTGCTTGGACCGACACATTTACTTTCTCTTTGTGGTGGTGTCACACCAGGCTTCATCCCACACAATTTTGTATCGGTACTCTCTAAACTGAAGATTTTGTTTTCTCTGTCCCGGTCCTGCAAGCATTCCGGCATTTCGAGAACCGTACTCATGATTACCTTTTGCCGCATGCTGTGAATGGCCTTACCAAGTCTGACGGAATCGGTTTTGACTCGGCTACCGAAGAGTCACTCCTACTCTATAAGTCATCAGCATCAACATCAACAAAGCCTTTTAGTCCCAAGCAAGTTGGGGTAGGCTAGAGTTGAAACCCAACAAGAAGTCACCAAAAAGAGAGAGAGAAAAGGGGGGAAGCTTTTAAGAGCACTAAAAGGGAAAAGGCCTAATCACGGTTCGGGCACGTGGATAGCTTCTTTCCAAGCACTTCTATCCAAACACAACTCCTTTGGGATATTCCATTCCTTCAAGTCCCTTTTGATTGCCTCCTCCCATGTCAAGTTTGGTCGCCCTCTACCTCTCCTCACATTATTGACCCGTCTTATGATACCTCTGTGCACCGGTGCCTCTGGGGGTCTTCGGTGGACATGCCCAAACCATCTCAACCGGTGTTGCATAAGCTTTTTTTCAATTGGCGCTACTTCTAGCCGATCGTGTATGTCATCGTTTCTCACTCGGTCCAATCTTGTGTGCCCACATATCCAACGCAACATACGCATCTATGTGACACATAGTTGTTGGATATACCGCCTCTTAGTAGGCCAACACTCAGCCCCATATAACATAGCAGGCCTAATCGCCGTCTTGTAGAACTTGCCTTTCAACTTCTGTGGCACTCTCTTGTCACATAGGACTCCCGATGCTTGACGCCATTTCATCCACCCCGCTTTGATCCTATGGCTAACATCTTCATCAATATCACCATCTCTCTAAAGCATCGATCCCAAATAACGGAAGGTGTCCTTCTTTGGTACTACTTGGCCTCCCAAGCTTACATCTCCATCCTCACTAATCGTAGTACCAAAGTCACATCTCATATACTCGGTTTTGGTCCTGCTAATTCTAAATCCTTTTGACTCTAGGGTCTGACGCCATAACACTAGCTTTCTATTTACTCTTTCCCGGCTTTCATCTACTAGAACTACATCGTCAGCGAAAAGCATACACCAAGGAATATCTCCTTGTATATCCCTCGTGACCTCATCTATCACTAAGGCAAATAGGTAAGGGCTCAAAGCTGAACCTTGATGTAGTCCTATGTTAATCGGGAAAACATTTGTATCACCATCAGTTGTTCGGACACTAGTCACAACCTTGTCATACATGTCCTTAATGAGCGTAACATACTTTGTTGGGACTTTATGCTTATCCAATGCCCACCATATGAGATTCCTAGGTATTTTATCATAGGCCTTTTCCAAGTCGATAAAAACCATGTGCAAGTCCTTCTGCTCCTTATACCGCTCCATGACCTGTCTTATTAAAAAAATTGCTTCAATTTCCATGGTTGACCTTCCAGGCATGAATCCAAATTGGTTCATGGTGATATGCGTCATTCCTCTGAGGTGATGCTCAATAACTCTCTCCCAAAGCTTCATAGTGTGGCTCATGAGCTTATTCCCTCGATAGTTGGTACAACTTTGAATATCTCCCTTGTTCTTGAAGATTGGTACTAATGTACTCCACTCATCGGGCATCTTGTTTGATCGAAAAATATGGTTGAACAACTTGGTTAGCCAAACGATAGCAATATCCCCAAGGCATTTCCACACCTCTATTGGGATGCCATCCGGACCCATCGCCTTGCCCCCTTTCATCCTCTTTAAAGCTTCTTTGACCTCTGACTCTTGGATCCTGCGTACAAAGCATCTATTTAAATCATCAAAGGAGTCATCCAATTGGGTGTCCATAGTCTCATTCTCACCATTGAAAAGGTTGTCAAAATACCTCTGCCACCTCTGTTTGATGTCTTGTCCTTTCACCAAGAGTTGATCCATCTCATCTTTAATGCATTTAACTTGGTTGAGGTCCCTTGTCTTCCTTTCCCGAATCCTAGCCATCTTGTAGACATCCTTCTCCCCTTCTTTTGTACTTAGTCTTCGGTAAAGATCATCATAGGCTCGACCCTTTGCCTCACTCACAGCTCGCTTAGCAGTCTTCTTTGCTACCTTATACCTCTCTATGTTGACCGCGCTCCTGTCATGGAACAAGCTCCTGTAACATTCTTTCTTCTCCTTTATTGCCTTTTGAACATCCTCGGTCCACCACCAAGTATCTTTAGGTTCACCTCTGCTCCCTTTGGTCACTCCAAACACTTCTGACGCCACCTTCCTAATACAAGTTGCCATCTTCACCCACATGTTGTTTGCATTTTCTTCTTCGGACCAAGCGCCCTCCACAGAAACTCTTTCCTTAAAAACTTCGGATGTCTCCCCTTTGAGTTTCCACCACTTCGTCCTCGCAATTTTGGCTTGTTTACCCCTATGGGTACGGATCCGAAAACGAAAGTCAGCCACGACAAGATTATGTTGGGGCACAACACTCTCTCCAGGTATCACCTTGCAATCCAAACATGCTTGTTTATCTTCTCTCCTAGTGAGAACGAAGTCGATCTGGCTCGAACGATGGCAACTACTAAAAGTCACCAAATGAGAGTCTCTCTTTCTGAAGAAAGTGTTGGTTATCACTAGGTTGTAGGCTACAGCGAAGTCCAAAATATCCTCTCCTTGATTCCTACTACCATACCCGAAACCTCCATGAGCCAGCTCATAACCTGCCTTTGTTGAACCTACATGACCATTGAGATTTCCTCCTATGAAAAGCTTCTCATTGGTTGGTACTGCTCTGACCATGCTATCTAAGTCTTCCCAGAACTTTCTCTTCTCGCTCTCACTGAGACCAACCTGAGGGGCATATGCACTTATTATGTTCAAGACCACATCCCCCAAAACTAGTTTGACTAAGATAATCCTATCTCCCTGCCTTTTGACATCCACCACTCCATCCTTAAGGCTCTTATCAATCAGGATACCTACTCCATTTTTGTTTGCCACTGTTCCTGAGTACCAAAGCTTGAAACCAGTGTTCTCCACCTCCTTCGCTTTTTGCCCCTTCCATTTAGTCTCCTGGACACATAGGATATTAACACGCCTCCTGCTCGCTGCATCGACTAACTCTCTTAGCTTACCTGTAAGGGACCCTACGTTCCAACTACCTACACGGATCCTAATCGGCTCAACTAGCTTCCTTACCCCTCCCACCCGTTGAGACAGATGCGAAGACCCTTGCACATTTGTCACTACACCCGGGCACCGATGTAGCGCGCCACTAAGGAAGCGACGACCTGATCCTTGCTCACTTGACACCGCATCCAGATCACGACACGGCCCGCCACCAAGGGGGTGGCGGCCCGGCCCTTGCCCATTTAACACCATACCCGGGTTCCGATATGGCGCGTCGCTAAGAGGGTTACGCCCCAACGGTTTTCTATTGGGTTTCATTTCCATTTGAGTGGCTAAGTTTTTTATAGCTGGCTCGCCACGCCTAACGCAACTCTCTTCCTTGTACCTGGACTTGGGACCAGGCTATGCTGCACCAACATATGCTGAGACAACATAGGCGGAGTTACTCCTACTCTATAAGTACCGAGCCTTTTTTGCTTTTTCCTTTTATGCTTGCTGTTAGTCTTTGAGTTGACCGTTGTTTGCTATAAGTATTGTTTGCTGCCTTTTCTTTTCTAGCAATTCTATACCCCGACGACGCTAGAATGGCTACTCAACATGATTCCTGAGGTAAGTTTTCAACATTCTTATTGTTCCTTGTTTTTTCTCGGTTCTTCCACTACTTTCTTCTTTATAGCTTTGTTTTTCTTTACTATATTTTCTTTTCCTCTTCCTTTACTGTAAAACCTGCAGGATCAGACTCTAATCCCCATAGCCACTCATCTTTCTAGTTTATTTTGGGCCCTTTGGGCAATCCGAATCCTATGGATTTAATAAACGTGAAACTTGCAGAATCCCTTTTAAATATTCCCCCATGCGTTCTTCTGATTGGGACTATGGTTTTAATTCCTTTCCTTCTATCCTTGGCTGGCGTGACTAGTATCTTATCGTATCAGCCATCTACCGCACCTTTTGGTATGAGATTGACATCAATCATTGCATCGGCCTTTTCCTTGTTGAGCCATATCTGAATGGGTTGATGCTGGCCGCATCCTATTACTTCTAGTCCGATGCCTTGAATGCTTTCATTTTTGGTCATGGGCTAATGAGTCTACACTTTGCTCGACGTTTTCTTTTTAACCCGTCTCAGACATTGATTCACCGGCTGATTTCTTTTCCTTTCGTTTCCAACCATCTCACTGTCTCAGCATCAAGTCAGCTTATAGTTGGGGCCGATATAACACGAGGCACAACAAGAAAACTAGCCATGTAGATACTTGCGAACATTTTGCTTTCCTCAACCTCTAGCTGGAGGAGTTTGTCTTTTGTGTATTGGCTTTGGCCCTGACCTTCCAATTTTAGTTTTTAGCCGAACAGCTTGTCGCTCACGTGCGGATTCCCCTTGGCCTTTTCCTCTTAGGAGGTACTTATCGCCTCCATCTTTTATCGGCCAACCTATCGGTCTGCAATTTCATCGGTCGACCTCAATCGTATTTTCCTGCCGATTTTCTAGAATCGACCGATCCTACTTATCGTCGCTGCTCTTCATCGTCGCTGCTCTTCTTTGGGCGAGGTGATGACATTTTTTCCTGCTTTTCCTTTGTCCCTCGTGGCTTTGGTCGCTTTTTTCAAGAGCTTCTACCTTGGGTTCTCTGATCGGACCACTTGGTTTTCCTTCGGATATTACTCGGAGTATGAACGTCCTCATTGGCTAGTTCTGCCCGATGTGACCCAGGACGAAGAATCCCTTCGTATCTTTTTAACCGTAACTTTTCCTTGTTTGCTCTCTGTTAACTTTACCGATAAGCGTTCTCGGTAGTGTTCCTATGAGTGTTACCACCCATCGGTCTTCTCAAGGTAGCTAGGCTTTGGTCAGCTCCCGCCCCATCTCTTTTTTGTTCATTAGATCCGAACCTGCAGGCGGCATCCACGTCGGCCGAGCCGAAGGCGGCCGTGTGATCTAGCTAGAGGACAGAAGCGGCATCGGCAGTTGCGGGGAAGGCAACCAGTGGCGGTGGCATGGTGGTGGAGATCGGCGCGACGGCGGCAGGGTAGATGGCCGTGGCAGCAGGGAAGCTGACAGCGGCGCATGGGGCCAGCACACTCGCGGCGGTGGCTTGGACAGATGCGGCGTCGGCAGTCGCGGGGAAGGCAGCCAACAGTGGCGACGTGGTGCTGGAGACCGGTGCGGCGGCAGTGTAGGTGGCCGCGGCGGCGGCGCACAGGGTCAACATGCCTGAGGGTGCCCTTCTTTTTTTGGATGTTTTTGTATGTGGGTGCAATTCTGCAACCACATCAAGATGTTAACTCTGCCTTCATTGTGGACTGCTATAGATGTTAGAATTTTATTTGAGAAAGCATAACATTAGACCTTTTTGTTTGAAATTGAAGTGTTGGATAGTTAGGCTGTACCAAGAAACATGTGTTTTTTGTGTCATTTGTTATGTTAAAACTGGTAAGGATAGAGTAAATGTTGGTGTTGATGGTGGGGCTATTTTTACCATAAAGAGCCTAATGGGAAAAAGATTATTTGTTGTTGAAGATGCGTAAAGCCATAAAGTAATATAGTTTTTTGTTTGGAAGCCAAAAAATGTACTTCCTGCAGTAGTGCTACATGACTATTTACAGTGATAGAAAAATCGGCCGATCAGCCGATTAATCGGCCAATTAACTGCTACTTGGTGGCTTGACAGTTAATTTATGCCAAAATCGGTCATTAATTGGTTGACCGATTAATCGGTGGTCAACCCGATTAATCGGCTCTCCACCGATTAATCGGCTGTTGCTTCATTTGGGTGTTGCGCTGCTGCTGCCTGATCGTTGAGCTCGCGTCGCTGCAGCCAGATCTACGACGAGCTTTCATGTCGGGTTGCGCTGTTGCTGTCGACCATCGAGTCGTGCTGCCACTGTCTCGTTGAGCCAATGCTGCCCTCCTGCCACCTAGATCTGCGTCGCCGCAGTTGGATCTGTGCCGAGCGCTCAAGCTTCCACCATACTGATATCGCGCTGCCGCTTACGCGTGGCCAGAGTGGTGCTCTGTGGCAAGAAATGAGAAGAGAAAGGGTAGCGAGGAGAGATGAGCAGAAGACTGGAAGAGGTGGAGTGGACGTGTGGTTGTTAGCTGGAGGCAAAGGAACTCCCGTGACCCATGTGTCTCTCTCCACCCCTTTATTAGTGCTTTTTACTTGGGAGCAGTGCTTTTGTACTCGGGAGTGTGAGCAGACCAACTAAACTTCTGTTAGTTGGGAGCTTGGAGGGGTAAGGATGGTAAGCAAAGTGCATGTGAACCATTCATAGTTGTGTTTATATGTTATTTTTTTTGAATAATATGCAATTTGACCAATTAATTCATTGACCGATTAATTCAGTTAATCCCCGATTAACTGATTAATCCCTACTCGGTGGTCGACCGATCAGTTATCGATCACCGATTTTTCTAATACCGACTATTTATGTTGTCTAAATCATGATTTTTCCTGTTCAGGATCAAGAAACTAATTGACATGGAAGCATTATCACTGTCACGTTTGAAATTAGTTGTACTCGACATTCAGAGAGATGCGAAGTCATTCACTTTATTTACCTTGCCACAAGTCAGGTACTAATCTTGACAACAATATTTAACAACCAAAAAAATATGTGCAACCATGCTGTCTCTAATTTTTGGTATGACTGTTCAGCAATGAGTTTTGGGACTTGTACAAGGGTTATCTAATTGAGAAGGTTCGAGGAGGAGATACGAGAATATGTTTTTATGGTGCCATGTCTGAGAAAGATGTGAAAAAAGTCCTTCCATCCGTTGAGTAAATTGTGCCTTGTGCACATTGCAGCCAAAGAGCCAGATATGTATTTTTGACATACTAGAAACTCGTTAAAGCAGGCTAGGCAAGCAATTATGAATGCTAAGTGCATTTTTTCAATCTACTGAATTTGCCTTCGTTTTTGTTGCTATATCAGTTTGATAGTGATAATTGCAGAAACTTGCTATGAGTCCACCTAGATTCGTGGGTGGTGTGACCGTTCATGATGCAGATTTTATGAAGTAAAATTTAATGCAGATCACTCTGATTACTCTAGCAATCTCAACTACATCATGGAGAAATGTGGATTACCTCAAGCTGGGCTATGCTTTTTTCTTCCATCTACTTGAATTCAATGGTTATTTTCTTGAGCATATTAGTCTTGACGTGCAAAGCAGCGGGGTCATCTACGTTTTGCCTACAATGTGCAAATCCTGCTACTGCGTTCTGTGAACATACGGCGCCAAATGTTTGGAACGGTCCATTGATATATACTAAAGTTTTTGCTAGGTTTTTCATTTCGTACAAAAGTATTTTCCAAAGAAGGATAAATTATAGCATTCGATAGTTTTTCTTCTCTTTGCCTTGAGTTCTTGTGTCTGCAAGATGCACACACAAGGTTGTAAATTTACCTGACCATACGATGCGGTGGTAAAAGCAAACCATTTTTCTAATTTAGGCCTTAACCGGTATATATATTAAAAAACTGTTCATAAAGTTTTCCAAATTTCTGCAGTGTTGCATAATATAGTACGTAGTAAATAACATTTCAGTCTCGAGCTACCGCAGAGTTAAATTTCCAACATATGTGGACCGAACTGGTTACAAATTTGCCCCTAATTTACCAAGACCAGGGTTCTTTAAACCAGTCTGGTTATTGTGATTTTCGTTTTTCTTGTTTCGGGCACTTCGGGTACCAGTACGAAAAATCCAAACATGAGAAGAGTGCTTGGGCCGTTGCATTGACCCCTTCGTCCTGTCGAGTGTCCACCATCCTTATCCACTACTATTGACACAAACATATGTGTATGATATACTTTCACATATTATACATTTATATAGGATGAGAGCCTACACCCAGAGCTTGCCATCTTCGGCCGTTTGCTCAGGACTAGATGCGGCGTACAACAAGGCCAGCTATGGCTTTAAGGAGGGTGAGGTGGACAAATCATATTTCTTTATTCTGTGAGACGGAAAACAATGCATTTCGCTGAATAATAACTCAATTATTAATGGACTATGAGGGTTCTACATTAGATGAGTGATGCTGGTATTGTACCTGTATAACAGTCTGATCCATACATATTCCACCTACAGATCGTGGAAGTAGCCGAAGAAATAGTGCCTATGAAAATTATCAGAGGATCGAAAGTTCTGATTTGGAATCGAAAGTTTCAATTTGGAATCGGAAGTTCTGATTATTTTTTGAATTAGAAACTGAGAGCTCAAATCGGAAGTTCCGATGTGGAATCGGAAGTTTCGATTATTTTTGATTTAGAGACAGAGTTCAAATCGGAAGTTTCGATTTAGAATCGGAAGTTTCGATATTGAGATGATTGAAAGTTCTGATAGGAGTATCAGAAGTTTTGATAATTTCTGGGTTGCAGGCCGAGAGTCCAGATCGAAAGTTCCGATCCATAGAGATGCTGCTCGAATAGTGGTGCTTGTGAGCTTCTTCACATGGACATCGTCGGTTTTCGTCGATTGGATCGCTGGGGAATGGGTAGAGCGAGACGAGGATAAGTAAGGATACACTTCTCTAACATCTTCTTCCGCTGCTCTAGCGCATCTCGCGTTAGAAGGAACAACTCATGATCCCTCACACACATGGTTCTAGGGTTTGGGGGCGAAAATTTTGAATTGCTAGCTAGCATAACTTCCCTATGTCCCAACAGTGGTATTAGAGCCTACGTGCGTAGTGTTCAATCTAGATCGATCACATATGGAGATACATGGTGAAAAATAGATTAGATATATTTTATGTTCGTCGGATTTTAGAAGTTCCGATACTGATCAAAAGTTCCGATGTTGGACCAGAAGTTCCGATGCTAATTGGAAGTTCTGATGCCAAACATAATTTGATATAGAGAGCAATTTTGCTATTGGAAGTTCCGATAAATCAGAAATTCTGATATTGGATCAGAAGTTCCGATGTTAGTTTTTTTAATCGATATAGAGAGCAATTTGGCATCGAAAGTTCCGGCAGATCGAAAGTTCCGATACCAGATCAGAAGTTCTGATCGACACAAAACTAGAAATTTTGAGCTTGTTGAGCTGAAGTTTTCAGATCCACATATCAATCACTTGTAGATTGTTTGCCTAACTTTATTTTGCAGAGAATATTGTGTGATTGGTACGAACTTGCTGGAAATGTATGAGATTGATAGAGGCAAAGACGCCCGATCTTTCAGTGAGATGGAATAAGTTGATTTGGTGGAGGTTAAACTTGATGATCTGACTACAACGTGTAGCGTACATTGCGCCAATGCAATTGCTAGGCCAATCTCCTAGAGGTTACTGATCTTGCAGATGCTCGATCATCCTTACTACGAGGGTCTTAATCCCTGCCTGAAATCGAGAACAAGCAAGAACTAAAAGTGCAATCAAGATATTGCAAATTTAGAAGAAAGTTTTGATAGATGAGATTCTGCAAGTGCATAGTACAAGAGGTCTAGATGATACTCGTGTCTATGGCGAAGATAGCAAAAACAACTAAATCTTAAACTAAACAAAATCTAAGTTCCATTGACACCTAGGGGGGTTTATATAAGGGGACAAGAGATGTAATTCAATCAGCCTAAAGGGGTGGCCGAATTGTACTCTAATTGGACTCTAAATTAGGTTTTCCCCTTGAATAAGGACTCTAATAAATCTCTAAAAGAATTTGGGATGAATTTATCTCTAATTAGGTTTCCCCCTAACTAAGGACTCTAATACAAATCTGTTTATTTATTTGGATGAAAATTACATGGGCCTGGCCCAACTTAAAGTGACGTAGCACCGTATAATTATGTGGATGAAATGAAGGATGATAACTCAAATTCTGAATCCATCAATTGTATCTTCATCTCCGACCCTCTCACTCTTGCTGCCATCTCCATGGTTGATCTTGCTCCAATGCTTGTCCTCATTCATGATTGGTCCCTCATTCCTAAATAGAACAAACACACCTGATTTAGGCAACATCATATTCTCATGTATATTTGGAAGAGTTCCTAGGAACAAAAGTACCTGATACTTTATTTGTCGTGCACGAGCTCATGTGTCCTTGTAATTGTGTGATTGTATTTGTATTAGGGATGTCCTCATCATCCTCCCCTTATTGAATTGAAGTCATCCTCGATGCTATCTCATCATCTTCTCCCAAATACGACATCAAATCTGCAATGTTAAATATGGGACTTACCGTACCAAACTCTGTAGGAAGCTAAAGTTTATATGTGTTATCATTTATGCTCTCTAAAACTTTGAAAGGACCAGCAGCACGTGGCATTAACTAGGAATTACGCAAATCAGGAAAATGATCTTTGTGCAAATGCAACCAAACAAGTTCACCAACATCAAACACAATATGCTTTCTTCCTTTATCCCGACAATTTTAAATTTATCATTCATGTGTTCTATGTTTCCTTTAGTAATCTTATGCAACTTGAGAATCAATTTTGCACATTGTGTAGCATCAAAATTATATTGTATCGAAGAAGGAAGAGGCAACAAATCAATAGGTGCGCGAGGAACAAAACCATACTTGTACCTCAAAAGGACACAACTTAGTGGTAGAATGTAGCGAACGATTATAAGAAAATTCTTGTCGGGGAAAATATTTCATCCTCTAGATTTCAAAGAAACTTCCATGTTAATACAAGCAGAAGAAACAAAGTCCGAAGCTTTATCTCCAAAGATGCATACAACGTTAAGACTTCACAGCATTCAGAGATCTCTACAGCGGAGACTTCCGTTCGGACTTCGGAGTGACGAAGCCCCCCGAAGCCTCTTCACCCGAAGGGGTGTTTCCAGCAAGGATAGAAGATTTATCTTCTATCTGATTAGACTAGTCTTTTACTCTTTTACCCCTATGAAGAATATTAAACAATATCTTCTTAGTAGGTTGTAATTAGAGGGTAAAGAAGTCTTTTCCCTATGTATTTGGCCTATAAATACCCTTCTTCACTCTATAAAGGGTATCGAATACTCAGATATTCAATACACACTTTGAACTATCTCAAGTTACTATCCTTCTCGGAGGCTTGGAATAGTTTTCTTAAACAGACACTTCGTTTGTTAAACACTTTAGTTCTTTAAATCTGTTAGCGTAATCTTTTATGCCAACAGTTGGCACTGTCCGTGGGGAACCTAGTACATAAACTTTGTTCTCTACCAATCCTTTTCTAGAGCCATGCCTCCTAAGCGGATCCTAGGCACTAGTCCCCTCCGGAGGTCTTCTCGGACCTTTGGGTTGAGATATTCGAACACCACCGAGGTCGGAGGACCCTCTGTGGTCCCCCCACCTCAAACTCCCGAAATGAACACTCTTCCTCGAGCATACGGAGCCCCTCTTGAGACTCCGTCTATGCTCCGAACTGACAGAGCCTCTCCTACGACCCCATCTGTGCTCCAAACTGACTTCTTCAGTTCTTAAGACCCGGAGGCCCCCTCCGGAGGAAATGAAGATTGTCCTGACAATGTGGCAACCCAGATGGCTCGTCTTCAAGCCGAAGTGAGAAGGTGGAGACAGGAAGCTGCCGACAGGCTTCACCCTTAGGCTAGCCCTGTCATCCTAGAGGTACCTCAAGATGACGGTCCTACCTTCTATCCCGAAGTCTCTGAGATTCAGAGAAGTACTGAGAATGCTTCTTTTGATGATGAATCTCCGTTACACCTAGACTTACAAAGGTGCGCTTCGACCTCAAATTCAGCACTTCAAAGCTCTGTAAGTACTATAGAGAGGAAGATCTCGGCGAATTTTCCCGCTCTTATGCTTTAGCAATCGAAGCCAATGGAGGGGTCCGAGACACAATGGTGAAGTGTTTCCCCCTTGCGCTCGAAGGAGTTGCTCTACGTTGGTTCTGGTCTTTGAAACCATGATCAATTAGATCTTGGGAGCAATTGAGAAAGAAGTTTGTGAGTAACTTCCAAGGGACCTTTGTGCCCCCTATGTCTATCGGGAGTCTTTTTCAGGTGAAGCAGCAACCTGGAGAAACCTTGTGGCAACTTTTCAAGCGCTTCACTCATACGAAGTCGCATATAAGAGGGTTGTCCACATCATCTGTAGTTGATGCAGGGCGGGAAGGAGTCACAAATGCATGCCTCCTTGACAAGCTTCACCGGAAGCATATTTCCTCAGTAGCGCAGCTAATGGTCTACTTTGAGGAGTATGCTAGGTCAGAAAAAGGATGGCTCCAAAGGACGGCTTTGTCTTCGCCAACCATCCAAGAAGTCAAACTCGAAGTGAAGACCTTGACTCCATCACAAGGGTATCACTTCGACAACAACCAGCATGATGGACGAAGAGGGTGAAAGCATACTCGCTCCGAAGTTTTAAACATTGCCCCCTCTTCATCCAAATTGCCCCCTAAAAAACCGCATGCTCCAGGACAACGGCTGGAGGCCGCCAAGGAAGCCAGCTGGTAGAGGCCAAGCCTTCTTCTTCTGTGTACACGGTGAGAATCGAAGCCATGCTACCGATGCATGTATGTCTATACTAGCTCTGCAGAGCGAGTATCTCGAGAGGAGCTCCGGTCGAGGCACTTCTGACCGAGCCCCTCCCGAGACACGTCTAGAGCTGGTGCAGACCATTGGATGTGTAAACAGCTTCAAAGCCCCAAGACAGCCTTCGGTGGCCAGTGTTATGCCACCTCCGAAGCAAGAAGATACACAAGACCGCGGCAAGTGAGTAGTTCTCCCCATCTTTGGAGGAGGAACCTTAGGCGGCATGTCAAAATGGTAACAATGAGAATATGTTCGCAAAGTAGGGCATATTGGGACCTCCTTGTTGGCTGCTGAAATGCCCGAGTGGTCTCACGTGCCTATATATTTCTCTGCAGCCGATGTAGCGGATATTAAATTCCCTCATGCGGACCCCCTTGTTATCATTGTTGACATTGCAGGAACAGAGGTATGGAGAGTGCTGGTTGATGGCGGAAGCTCCGTAGATATTATCTTTGTCCAAACCTTCGACTAGTTGTGCATCCTGCGGAAGCATCTACTTCCAACATCTCGTCCACTTCAAGGCTTCGCAGGCCCTCCTCTCGATGCCCTTGGCCAAATAGGCCTCGAGGTTGCCTTTGGAGAGGGGCTCCTAGCTAGATCGGAGGAGGTGATATTTTACATCGTCGATGCTCCTTATGCCTATAATGTTATCTTTGGAAGGGGAATGCTAAATCAATTCGGAGCTATGGTGCATCACAATTATCTATGCCTGAAGATGCCCACACAAGGAGTGCTAATAGTTTTCGGTGACCAAGCTGCGATGCAAAGGGTGGAGTATGGCCATGGTCCACCTATTGATCCTAGACAGATAAATAATGTGCAAGAACATTCGGAGGATGCCCCTGCGTCAAGCGAGCTCTCGAAGACATCCTCCCCCAGGCCAAGCCCCAAAGGTGAAATTATAACGAAGATCATTGTCAAGGACGACAAAGACTATCCCATCCAGTTTGGCAAGGAATTGCCTCCAGAAATTGCTACTTCGTTGGAAGAAGTAGTTAAAGAAAACTTGGATATCTTTGCCTGGTTCGATGAAGATATTCCCAAAGTCGACCGAAGTATCATTGAGCACAGCCTACTCGTCAACCCAAGGGTTCGACCTGTTCATCAGGGGCTCCGCAAATTGTCGACAAAAAGGGCGGAGCTTGCTAAAGAAGAGGTGGAGAAGGTGTTGAAGGCCGGGATCATTAGAGAGGTGGCCCATATGGAGTGGTTAGCCAACCCCGTCTTCGTCAAGAAAAAGGCCTCTGGCAAGTGGCGCATGTGCATTGATTTCACATCCCTGAATAAAGCATGTCCACGTGACCACTACCCCATGCCCCGCATTGATCAACTCGTCGACTCCACTACCGGCTCCGAGCTTTTGAGCTTCCTCGTCACGTACTCCGGATATCATCAAATATGGTTAAAACACGAAGATGAAGCCAAGACAAGCTTTATAACTCCTTCGGGAGTCTTTTGTTATGTTAGAATGCCCTTCGGCTTAAGAAACATCGGGGAAACTTTTTCAAGGTTGATTGCTAAGGCTCTAGGTCACCAAATAGGTCACAATGTCGAGGCCTATATGGATGATATTCTAATAAAGAGTGCTTTTGAGAGCCTCCAAGCATCTGGAGTTCGCCTCAACCCCGAAGAATGTATCTTCAGGGCTCAAGCTAGAAAATTGCTAGGGTATTTAGTCTCGAGCAGGGGGATCAAAGCTAGCCCAACACAGATAAGTGCATTGCAAAGAATGGCTCCGCCAAAAAATTTGAAGCAAGTCCAGAAGCTTGCCGGACGCCTCGCAACCCTTAGCAGATTTTTGGCAAGGTCCGCGGAGCGGAGCCTCCCAATATTCAAAGCCTTAAAGGGGTCCGAAGATTTTGCACGGACACTAGAGTGCCAGAAGAGTTTCGACGATATCAAAGACTATCTTGGCGACCTTGCAACACTCACTGTGCCCATCGCAAATGAAACTCTTCTCCTCTATCTTGCAGCTACAGGCTCCGCTGTCAGTGTGGTCCTTGTTCGAGAAACTGATTTCAATGGGAAGTTGGTACATAATCCGATCTATTTTGTGTCAGAAGCCTTATCCGGAGCAAAAACTTGGTACTCTGAATTGGAAAAGTTTACTTATACTTTGGTAATGGCCTCAAGGAAACTACAACATTATTTTTTGGCACATAACGTAATTGTACAAACTTCTTATCCTCTAGGAGATATGCTACGAAGAAAGGACTCTACGGGGAGAATTGGGAAGTGGGTCGTTGAGTTAGCACCCTTTGGCATCTCCTTCGTAGCAAGAACATCAATCAAGTCACAAGTGATGGCTGATTTTATAGCAGAATGGACTCCGTCTGCAGTATGGGTTCCGAAAGAATCAAACAAAGGCATCTGGACCATATACTCTGATGGAGCTTTTCAAGCATCTGGAGCAGGTGCTAGAGCGGTCATAATTTCGCTTTTAGGGCAGAAGGCAATTGTTGGGGGGAAATACTCCATTTTCAGGACTTTGGAAATCGACGGTTAAAGATAATTCACCAACATCACAATTCACGTTCATCTCCAGAGGTGATAAAGTTTCTAAGCCGAAGGATACTTCGGCGTCATGATTCGAAGGCATCCTCCGAAGGCTCCGAAGCTTCAATGGAAAACAACAAGACTGATAAGACATCTGCCTCATCTATCTTCTCCAGATGTATTTTATTGTTTTAACCCTACCCGGGGTACCGAATAGTTTCCACTATGTCGGTTGTAATTAAGGGGTAAATATGTCTTTTCCTTATACTTTTTGCCTATAAATACCCTCCTTCTTACCCTGTAATAGGCATCAAATACTCAGCTATTCAATATACAATTTCTGACTACTTGAGCTATTGTCCTATTCGGAGGCTCGAGATAGTTCTCAACACAAACTCTTTGTTTGTTAGTTCTTAATCTTCGAGAATCTGTTAGCGTAATCTTTTACGCCAACAATTGGCACCGTCCGTGGGGAACCTAGTTCTAAAAGCTAGTTCTCTACTGCTGACTGTACTTCGAAGAGCACTTGCGGAGGGAGCTTTGGAGTCTCAAGATTCTGCGCACCCTTCGGTAAGGGGCTTCCTAGTGCAGCTCGAAGGCCTTTAATCGCCTTCCCGGACCAATCGAAGTCCTCGGTCTTTGGACCTCATCTTCATTAGCTATGCCTCTCAAGCGGAGCCTAGCCTCCGATCCTCCTCGAAGGTCCCCTCGGACCAACGGAGCAGGACCTTCAGTTATCCCGGTAACCCCCGAAGGGGCCAACAGACGTCGAGCACCCAGAGGCCCCCGAGCTGCTCCCACGGTGCTCCAAACCAACTATGTCAGTTCCCGAGACCCAGAGCTCCCCTCCGAAGGAGACGAAGACCTTCCTGAGGATGAGGCTACCGAAGTAGCGTGACTTCAGGAGGAAGTGGCAAGGTGGAGGCAAGATGCTGCCGATCGACTCCGCTCTCAAGCTTCCACTCATGCTCTAGAAGGGCCTCAAGATGGTGGTGCTGGCGACCTTCCCGAAGCTGTCCAAGTCCCAGAGGAGGCCGAGAATGCATCCTTCGATGACGAGTCTCCGTTGCATCCGGACCTACAGAAGGTGCCCTTCGATCCCATGTTTAAAGCCTCGAAGCTGCACAAGTACTCCGGTGGGTCTGACCCCGGAGAATTCGCTCGTTCGTTTGCTTTGGCGATAGAAGCTAGTGGAGGGGTGCGTAACACTATGGCGAACTGCTTCCCCCTCGCTCTCCGATCGATCAAGTCTTGGGAGTAGCTGAAGAGGAAGTTTGTAAGCAACTTCCAAGGTACATTTGTGGCCCCAATGTCGACTGGGAGTCTATTTCAGGTGAAGCAGCAAGCGAGGGAGACACTTCGGGAATACTTCACATGCTTCGCCCACACCAAGTATCAGATCAAAGGATTGTCTACCTCTTTGGTAGTCGATGCCGTGCGCGAAGGGGTGTTGAACCCAGATCTCCTCAGCAAGCTTCATCAGAAACCGATGTCATCTGTGGCACAGCTGATGGCATATTTCGAACAGTATGCCAAGGCAGAGGAAGGCTACCTCCGAAGAACTGCAACACCTGCACCAGCCCTTTGAGAAGTGAAGACGGAGCCTGAAGTCCCAACCTCTCCGCAAGCCCCCCTGACAATCGTTTAAATGATCATAGGCAGGGAAATAAGCAGTTCTGCTCGGAGGTGTTGAACATTTCACCCTCTGCCTCGAAGGCACTTGCCAACTTTCAGTAGGTGCAAGGCTTCAAGGTTGGAGCTTCGAAGCCCCAAGAAATAATAGCTAGAAGGCGCCAGAGCTTCTTCTGTTGTGTGCATGGCGAGAATAGAAGCCATGACACGAAGGATTGTAAGTATGTATTAACCCTTTGGGATGAATACCTTGGACGAAGTATAGGGCAAGGTACTTCGGACCGAGTCCCTCTAGAGGCATGTTCAGAGCCCGTGCATACCGTGGCCCGAGCCGACATCCCCGAAGCACCCATGCAGCTCCCGGTGGCCAATATTATGCCACCGCCGAAGCAGGAAGATCCCCAAGATCGCGGCAAGTGAGTGGTCCTGCCCATCTTCGGAGGGGGGACCCTCGGAAACATGTCAAAAAGGCAGCGGCGAGAATATGTACGTGAAGTAGGGCACATAGAGACCTCGAATTCTGCGGCAGGAATGCCCGAGTGGTCTCATGTACCTATTTCCTTTACTGCCAATGATGCTGCGGGGGTGAAATTCCCTCATGCTGACCCCCTAGTCATTTTAGATGATATAGCTGGAGTCGAAGTTCGAAGGATCTTGGTAGACGGTGGGAGCTCCACATATATACTTTTTGTCCAGGCCTTCGACTAGATGTGCATTCCTCGGAGGCATTTACTTCCGGCTGTCCGCCCACTCCAAGGCTTCGTAGGTCTGCCTCTCGATGATCTCGGCCAGATAGGCCTCGAGGTTGCCTTCGGAGAGGGGCCCTTAGCCAGGGTGGAAGAAGTGATCTTCGACATCGTCGACGCCCCATATGCCTATAATGCGATTTTTGGACGGGGGATGTTGAACTAGTTCGGGGCTATAGCACATCACAATTACTTATGTCTCAAGATGCCCACGCAAGGTGGAGTTCTCACTATCTCAGGAGACCAAGCTATATCCTGAAGAACAGAGTATGGCCACGGTCAGCCATTGGACCCTCGGCAAGTGCACAGTGTGTCGGAGCACATAGAGGAGGCTTCTGAGTCTTCAAATTCCTCGAAGGGCCTTTCCCTAAAGCCAAGCCCGGAAGGTGATGTCATCACGAAGATAATTCTGAAGGATGGCAAGGAGTACCCAATACAGTTCGGCAAGGGGCTACCTACGGAGATAGTTGCTTCGTTGGATGAAGTAGTCAAGCAAAATTTGGACATCTTTGCCTGGACCGATGAAGACATCACCGGGGTTGACCGGAGTATCATCGAGCATAGTTTGCTTGTCAACCTGAAGGCTAAGCCAGTGCGCCAGGGGCTCCATAAGTTATCAGCAGAGAGGGCAGACCTCGCCAAGGTAGAAGTGGAAAAATTGCTAAGGGCTGGCATCATCAGGGAAGTAGCCCACACGGAGTGGCTAGCTAACCCTGTTTTTGTTAGGAAAAAGGGCTCTAGCAAGTGACGCATGTGCATTGATTTCACATCGTTAAATAAAGCATGCCGTGAGACCCCTACCCTATGCCCTAAATAGACCAGCTGGTGGATTCTACGGCTGGCTCCGAATTACTGAGCTTCCTGGATGCTTACTCCGGTTATCATCAGGTCTGGCTAAAGCGTGAATATGAAGCCAAGACGAGTTTCATAACCCCATATGGAGTATTTTGTTATATAAGAATGCCTTTTGGCTTGGGAAATGCTGGAGCCACCTTCTCACGTTTGGTAGCTAAGGCTCTAGGTCATCAAATAGGTCGAAATGTCGAAGCCTATATGGATGATATTGTAATAAAGAGTGCTGTAAAGCACCATCATAGCCTAGACTTAGCTGAAACATTTGAGAGCCTCCGAACATGTGGAGTTCGCCTCAACCATGAAAAATGTATATTTGGGGTGCAAGCAGGAAAACTGCTAGGGTACTTAGTTTTGTGTAGGGGAATCGAAGCTAGCCCGACGCAGATAAGTGCATTGCAAAGAATGGCTCCACCAGAAAATTTGAAGCAGGTCTAGAAGCTAACAGGACGGCTCGCAGCTCTCAGTAGATTCCTGGCCAGATCAGCCGAGCGAAGCCTTCCAATTTTTAAAGCTCTAAAGGGGTCCGAAAGTTTCAACTGGACGTCAGAGTGCCAGAAGAGCTTCAATGATATTAAATAATACCTCAGAAGCCTATCAACACTTATTGTGCCCCTCCCAGAAGAAACTCTCCTTCTTTATCTTGCAGCAACGGGCTCCGCAGTAAGTGCAGTATTGATCAGGGAAGTTGAGCTTAAAGGAAAGCTGGTGCAAAACCCAGTTTACTTCATCTCATAAGCTTTGTCCGGAGCAAAGACAAGATACTCCGAGCTCAAAAAATTTGCTTATGCTTTAGTAATGGCCTCGTGGAATCTAAGGCATTACTTTCTAGCACATAACCTAATCGTTCCTACCTCGTATCCCCTTGGTGATATGTTTCGGAGCTAAGATTCTATGGGTAGGATCGGAAAATGGGATGTTGAGCTAGCCCCCTTTGGTATTTCCTTCACGGCGAGAATAGCTATCAAATCTCAGATCATAGCTGATTTTGTGGCAGAGTGGACTCAATCTGCAGTTTGGGCTCCAGAAGAAACCTTCGAAGGTCTATGGACAATTTTTTCTGACGGAGTCTATCAGGCATCTGGTGCTGGAGCTAGAGCTGTAATAATATCGCCGTCAGGGCAAAAGGCCATGTATTCTGCGAGGCTCAACTTTAAGACCACCAATAATATCACAAAATACGAAGGAATCCTGCTAGGCCTCTGAAAGGCAAAGGCACTTGGAGCAGCAAGGATTATAATTAAAACAGATTCCCATGTCGTCGTAGGGCATGTTGACAAAAGCTTTCAAGCAAGAAACCCGCATCTTGCAAAGTATCTGGAAGAAATCCACAAGACAAAAGCAATGTTCAAAGGATTTTCTGTTCGGAGTATCCCTCGAGCAGATAATCAACTTGCAGACATTCTAGCGAAGGCTACAACCGGAGCATTGGATGTCCCGGAGGGTGCTTTCTATGAAGAACTTGTCAAGCCTATAGTAAATCAATTACCCTCCGCAGAAGTCCTTTGCATCCTAGCTACAGACTGGCTGGCTGTGATAATGGATGTCTTGCAAAACAGTGCAGTCTTGTCAGAAGGTCCGGATTTCCGAAGGTTGCAAGCAAGGGCTTGAAATTATGAGCTTGTCAATGGGATATTATACAAAGCCGGAGTATGTTTTCCCTTACTCCGGTGCATCTCACAATCCGAAGGCCAAGATATACTTCAGGACATTCACGAAGGTTTATGTGGAAGCCACCTGGCCCCCCGTGCTCTAGCAGGAAAGACACTTCGGCAGGGGCTCTACTGGCCAACAATTGTAAGAGATGCAGAAGAATTAGTTCAAACCTGTCAAGGATGACAGTGGATGGGTAGACAGAGCCACCGTCCACTAGCACCACTTCAAGTTATTGCCCCGGTATGGCCAATGTCACGATGGGGAATGGATCTCATCGGCCCTTTTCCAATAGAAAAAGGCAGCTTGAAGTTTGCAGTGGTAGCAATTGAGTATTTTTCTAAATGGGTCGAAGCTGAACCCCTAACTGCTATCACTTCAAGGAATGTGCAAAGATTCTTCTGGCAAAATATCATATGCAGGTTTGGAGTGCCAAGGGAGCTAACTGTAGATAATGGAACCCAGTTCGAAGCCGAACCCTTTAAAGAATTTTGTGATGAACTGGGCATCAAACTATGCTTTGCAGTAGTTCGCCATCCACAATCCAACGGAGCCGTCGAGCGAGCCAATAGAAATATTCTCTCCGATTTAAATCGAAAGATTGTCGGGCTGGCCAAAGGGCTGTGGACCGAAGAACTTCCTTAGATTCTATGGTCCATTCGGACCACTGAAGCCAGGTCCACAGGCTTCACCCCATTCAGGCTGCTATTCGGAGATGAGGCCATGACTCCTACGGAACTCAAAGGTGGATCCCTTCGTGTAGTAGAACCTTGAAATGAAGACGAGAGAAGCAATTCGCTGGACTTGTCAGAAGAAACAAGGCTTCGAGCTGTCACCAATCTGACGAAGTACCAACACCAAACAAAGATATGGTATGACCCAAAGATAAAACTGAACAAGCTTAAACTAGGTCATTTGGTATTGCGAAGTGTAATAGCTCCGGGGAAGCTAGGAAATAAATGGGAAGGACCATATATTATCCTACGCTCAGGGCGCCCCGGCTCATTTAAATTAGCTAATTTAGAAGGGGAAGAGTTGAAGCATGCATGTCATGCAGAGCACCTTAAACATTATTACGCTTAGGGGCTCCTTGTAATCAATTGTAAAAGTACCTTTCTAAATAAAGATGGAGGTTCAAATTTTGTTTACTCTTCAAATATCCCTTACTCCCGGTGGACGCATCAAGAGAACAAAGATGCTTGCGGAGTCAAGCATCTTTCAAGGAACCCATACAACGACCTTCGAACCATTGGTTCAAGGATTCCGTTGGCAGCCTACGGATTCTAGGCTCTGCTTGTTAGGATCCGTAGAAGAGTCTAAGGACTTTAAAAGAACAGATTTGTGGCCTCCGGGTCCGAAGCATCTGTAAAAGAGTCGTAGGTGGCCAGCCTACGAATTCTAGGCTCCGGCTTGTTAGGATCCGTAGAAGAGTCTAAGGACTTTAAAAGAATAGATTTATGGCCTCCAGGTTCGAAGCATCTGTAGAAGAGCCGTAGGTGGCCAACCTACGGATTCCAGGCTCCAGCTTGTTAGTATCCGTAGAAGAGTATAAGGACTTTAAAAGAACAGATTTCCGGTCTCCGGGTTCGAAGCATTTGTAAAAGAGCCGTAGGTGGCCAGCCTATGGATTCCAGGCTCCGACTTGTTAGGATCCGTAGAAGAGTCTAAAGACTTTAAAAGAACAGATTTCCAGCCTCCGGGTTCGAAGCATATGTAAAAGAGTCGTAGGTGGCTAGCCTACAGATTCCAGGCTCTGGCCTGTTAGGATCCGTAGAAGAGTCTAAGGACTTTAAAAGAATAGATTTCTGGCCTCCGGGTTCGAAGCATCTGCAAAAGAGTCGAAGGTGACCAAGCAATAAGGTTTCAAGGCTCCGACCAATGAAACACTTTTAAAGTCCTAAGCGACTGCTATGGGAGTTTACAAGTATAAACTTAGCTCCAAAACTTACAAACATCATAATATGAACGTATAGTTCGAAGAACTCTACGAAAGTGTAAAGTATGATTACCAAGTGTTGTGCGAAGCATTAGATTGGTATATAAATCATTGTGTCCGACGGACCCTATCACAACGCGTATGGTCCTCCACCCACAAGGAGGGGCAGGGGAGTAAGGAACAACAAAAGATGCTTTCAAAGCAATTCATATTAATTGGATAGTCATATTTTTACATCAAGAGAAGTTTTGGTCTATGCCTAGATAAAAACGGAGACCCCTCCGAACTCTAGAGCTACTTCTAAGACCACTTCGGCCTTCAGAGCTTGACGCCTTCGGGACTTTCTTCTTAGTCCGAGTGCTTTTCTTCTTCAAAGCTCGCAGTTTTTTCTGCTCCTCTTGAAGTTCAGCCCAAGACAGAAGCCTTTCGGAGCTAGCCTCTGCTGGATCTTCGACCTGGTACTCCGAGTCAGACCAATTTACGTACTCGGAGGATGAAGATGCTTCTTCTTTATCCTCTTCCTTGATATAAGCTAAGACTTCACGGTGGACTTCGAGTGCTATCTCCCCTTGATCTCTGCGAGGAACAGAGAAGCACGAGCGTCGATAAGGCCTTAAGCTTTCGAGGACATACTACTGCCGAAGGAGCCCTTCGTTAAGTTCCAATACATCGAAATCAAGCTCCGAAGTGCATGGCAAAACCTAAAAGAATAAACATCCAGACGAAGTTCCTTGTTTATAAACTTTTCATTCATTAATATAAGGGGCTTTACAAGATTTCTTATACATGCTTAAGCGCTCTATAAGACTAGACCTGCGGGTCGGCTGGTGGAGCAGGTGGTGTCGGAGCTGGCGAAGCTGGAAGCGGAGGCCTCATTTGAGCTTGCTTTTGCCGGCGAGCCTCGTCGATCCAAGCTTTGGCTACAGCCTTGTGGTCTGTTTTCCAGATTGCCCGGAAAGCTTCCCAGGAAGAAGCTACATCATGTGAAGGACACAACAAGACCTCATCGGCAAAGCCTGCAGGCGTCGAACCCCAACTAGAGCAACCGAAATCCCAAGAGATTCGATGTGACAGAGGACTCCAATCCCAGCAACTTGTCCGGAGATTTCTCCGTACCGGACGCCGGAGCCCATCATCAGCTTCGTAGCCACTTGAATCATTTTCAACTTCCGGTCGAGGGGCTCGCTCGCTACAGTCGAAGATGAAGGGCACATTGTGCTGAAGTATTCTAAGGTACCCTGAAGGGCATCCAAGGTATGCTCCACTATCGCAGCATTCTTCACATCTGCCGCCTCCAGCCCAGTAGAAGCAGTAGACACTTCGGCCATTTTGGACAGCAGAGTGCTTTTCTGAGCCATGGCTTGTTGAAGTGAGTCTTGGAGTTCTACGAGTTGCGTGCTTGAAGTGGTTGCTATTTGCCGGAGATTCTCCACCTCCGCTATGAGCACCACACATTAGGCCGTGGCCTTTCGGGCCAAAGTTTGGAGTGCAGTGCTGCTTTGCCGCTCGATCTAGAGTGCTTCGTCGGTGGCGGCCCTAGCCCTCCGTTCTTTGAGGAGATCCTCCTCCAGTCGAAGTGTTTTGTCTTTGGAGCTTTTACGGGTAGACTGGAGTGTAGTAAACTTCCTCTTGAGCCGATTAGTTTCGACCTCATTGGAAGTTGCTGCTGCTCTAGCAAGGACAAATTGCTGCAAAAAGAGCAAGTAAGTACTAAGTAATTCCATTTATTGATTGAACGCACTTGTGGTATGTTGCATACTTGAAGGGCAGCCCTTTTGAGGGCTAGATTGAGCTCCAAGGCTCTAGCTTCGCTCAAGACGGAGATCAAGTCGGAGTTTACGACTTCTTGGCCCTTCTCCACTAAGGACTCTAGAAGCGCCTGGAGGCCCGTTCGCTGCTCCAAGAATGGAGCCAACAAAGGGAGCCAAGACAAAGCCTGGCGATAGTCTGCGGTTGCCTCCTCCGAATTGCTTGCTGAAGGATCGTTGGAGGAAGGCATCACCGTCAAAACAGGGAGGGGACCGAGGATTGTCATGCTCTTTCCCCTCCCCGGCACGAAAGCCAGAGCAGGGACTCTGGCAGAGGTAGATCCTCCTTCGACTGATGCCCCCTCGGCGGGAACTGCTTCGCCCGAGACGGCTCCGGTCGTCGGAGCTGCTGTGTCTGTCGGAGCCTCAACTCCGAGAGAAGCTGAAGCTCCATCTGTGATTGTAGCTATGCTACTCCTCGACGCACCTACAACATTAAGGTACTTAATGAATATTTGTGGGTAATAACTGTTACAGGAATGGTAAAGGCAAAAGCTTCGAAGTATACCTTCGTTTGCGCCTTGAGGTAGAATTGCAGGGTCCTCCAAGACCTCGTACATTCGGAGGTACTCATCGAGGTCATCCCTGAAGTCCGCTCCGGTGTAGCTGCTATAGGTGCCTCGACCTCCAACACTATCACCCCGGCCATGGGTGAGTTGGGGATAACCGCCTCAAGCTCTGAGCTCGCGACGACGGGCTTGGGAGAGCGCACTGTGTCTGCTTCTGCAGCCTCTAGAGAAGGAGCTCCGGCTGGATCCACGGCTTTGTCTTCACTATCAACAATAAGATAGTTCTCGAGGGCCTTCCCCATTCGGGCATCGGAGTCCTTTTCCCCGGAGTCTTCCAAAGACGAGCTCCGAATGCCCAAGGAGGAAGGCAAGGACACCGGAGTCGGATGAGGAGGAGGTCTTGTCATTTTCTTCCCCTTCTTGATTGGGGTCTTGACGGTCTTCTTCGAAGGCTCGGCGGTGGCTTTCCTCTTTCGAGGGGCCACTCCGATCGAGTCGAAGTCTGGCAGAGGTGGGGGCTCCATTCCGAGAGCCCTCCACACTTTGTTGAAGCGCTCCCAGCTTCCCACCAACTCTATCCTTTTCTGCCTCTCCGCCATCGTAGGGGCTCCGAGCACCCGTTCAGTGGCTCTCGCTATCTGCTCCGGAGTTAGCGCCAAAGGAACCGCTGGAAAAAAGGTAGCATATTATAAGTACGTTATTTCTTTCCTAATATATTATTGAAGGAAGATTGAAGGTTTACCTACACTTCGAAGCTCTCCCTCCGAAGCGTTTTGGAATGCTATCGGCCAGTCGGCTCCGAGAGGCGGGATCCGGAGGGCGATGAATTCTTCCGCTAGATCCCGCATGCTCATGCGGCTAGCTATCGAAGAGAGTAACCGAAGCCGTGTTGAGAGCAGGCTTGGGTTCGGAGTAACTTCGGCCTCCTTCTGGAACCAGATTTCTTGAAGGGGCCCCGCGAAGCTAGAGCCTTCTCCGACCTCAGCGTAAAACCACCAGAGGATCCAGTTGGTATACCACCGGTCGTTGATGACCTTCACAGGGAAATGTTGTGCATGCTCCTTTCGAAGCTGAAAGTTGACGCTTCTGAAGGCTGTCAACACCTTGGTGTCTCCAGGGCCGTACTGTGGCTTCGGTTGGCAGGTGGCTTCGTGGGTGGCGGCGAAGATCTCCGATCTCCCTTCCCATCCTTTAGCCCGAAGGGCCCATTCGAAGACTGCCAGCCTTGCGATGGCGTTGGGGGACAACTGAGGCAAGGTAATGTGAAACATTTCTAATACCTCTGATAAGAAATCAATCACAGGGAGTCCAAGTCCAGCTTCGAAGAACACTTCGAAGACCACTACTTCTCCACTTCGCGGCTTCGGAGTTGACTCTGTTCCCGGGACCCGAGTCCTCATTCCGGCGTCCAGCTTCCTGGCCACTGCCTCTTCAATGGATTCTGCAGTGCTTGTGGACTGGCCGATGAGGAAGCTTTGCGGGATCTTCTTCTTGGACAGAGGGTGGAGCTCCCGAGGATTTTTGGGCCAAGAACTTCCTGGAGCCCCCACCATGGCCGCTGCTGCTGAAGCCGCCCAAGCTTGCCTTTGCGCCAAAGTGCTCGCTGCCGCTGGCACGGTTGTGCTGGTCCTCGCCATGAGTGGATCGCTCAGAAAGGTTGAAGGGAAATTTTGGAGGTTGAAGAAAGTGAGCTTTGGAAATCAGGCTCTGTAAAAATTTTTGGTGGACTTCGGCCCCCCTTTTATAGCCTTTCCGCTAGCTATCGCGCTTCGGTCGCGGTCACATTGCAGGTTCTACTTCCGCTGCTGATAGGTGGGACTAGGAAGTGAAAAGATGTGAACCCACGGTAAAATTTCGACCGTTACCTTTTTCGGGAGAATAACGACTACTTGAAGGGTAACGACTTAAAATTAACGGTTCTTCACGACGTTCCACCTCCGTAACGGTTCACTTAGCCATCCCAATTCGAAGCTTTCATCAAGAATACTTTGATGGCAAATACCCTTTGAATAACTGTAACACCCTCAAATTTCTCTAAGTCCTTAAATATGAAAATATTCCTTGCGTATACTGCTTTCGTGTCATACAGGTTAAATCAGAGAAGCGTATTCGAGGGGCTACTGTTGGGGGAAAATACTCCATTTTCATGACTTTGGAAATCGACGGTTAAAGATAATTCACCAACATCACAGTTCACGTTCATATCCAGAGGTGATAAAGTTTCTAAGCCGAAGGATACTTCGGCGTCATGATTCGAAGGCATCCTCCGTAGGCTCCAAAGCTTCAATGGAAAACAACAAGACTAATAAGACGTCTACCTCATCTATCTTCTCTGGATGCATTTTACTATTTTAACCCTACCCGGGGTACCGAATAGTTTCCACTATGTCGGTTGTAATTGAGGGGTAAATAAGTATTTTCCTTAGACTTTTTGCCTATAAATACCCTCCTTCTTACCTTGTAATAGGCATCAAATACTCAGCTATTCAATATACAATTTCGGACTACTTGAGCTAACACAAACTCTCTGTTTGTTAGTTCTTAATCTTCAAGAACCTGTTAGCGTAATCTTTTACGCCAACAACAATGCACTCCGGAAGGCTCAACTTTAAGTCCACCAATAATATTGCGGAGTACGAAGGAATTTTGTTAGGTCTTAGTAAGGCACGTGCCCTTGGCACTACAAGAGTTGTTATAAAAACAGATTCCCAAATTGTAGTAGTGCACGTTGATAAAAGTTTTCAAGCCTGGCATCCACAACTTGCTAAATATTTAGAAGAGATCCGCAAGATTGAAGCAGCATTTAAAGGGATATCTGTCCGGAGCATCCCACGAGCCGATAATGTACAAGCAGACATCTTAGAAAAAGATGCAGCTGGAGCCCTAGATATCCCAAAAGGGACTTTTTATGAAGAATTTGCCTCCCCTTTGGTGCCCCAACTCCCTCCTGCGGAGGTCCTTTGCATACCAAGCACTGATTGGCGGAGTTCAATTATGGAGTTATTGCAAGGTGAAGCTAATTTTCCCGAAGGCCCGAAGCTATCAAGACTGCAGTTAAGAATCCATAATTATCATATTGTCAACGGTATTTGATACAAGGCCGGAGTATGTTCTCCCCTGATCCGATGTATTTCCCAAGCCAAAGGCAAAGATATACTCTGAGAAATTCATGAAGGCCTTTGTGGTAGCCATCTTTCTCCTCGGGCTTTAGCAGGCAAAACACTTCGCTAGGGGCTATATTGTCCTACAATAGTAACTGATGCGGAGGCTTTAGTACGCACTTGCCAAGTGTTGGGGGAAATTATTCCACTTTCCAGGCTTAAGGCGTAAACCTTCCGAAGGCTGATAATGGCCCTGATGTTGGCGAGCTGTTGTTCGAAGTATGCGTCATCAAGATCGGAGGGCACCACGGTGCGAAGCCCTAGAGAACTCTCCGAAGGGAGGATGGAGACTTCGAAGCCGAAGGATATGATTGATTGGATGTCTTGTTTATCCATCTACCTTGCAGTACTTTACCATATATAACCCTGTGTATAATAATGAATAGTTTCCATTATGGCGGTTGTAATCTAGGGGCAAATAGGCCTTTTCCTTATGGTTTTTCCCCTATAAATACCCCCCATTATACCTTGTAAAAGGGGGCAGAACAAGTTGTTCATTTACACTCATTCGGACTACTCGAGCTATTATCCAATTTGGAGGCCCGAAGTAGCCCTTAAAGTTCAGACTCCTTGTTTGTTCGCTCTTGAATACAGAGAACCTGTTGGTGTAACTTTTACGCCAACAGTTGGCGCCGTCCGTGGGGACCAGGTTCTAAAAGCTTGTTCTCTACTGCTGACTGCACTCCGAAGAGCACTTACGGAGGGAGCCTCGGAGTCCCAAGACTCCGCGCACCCTTCAGTTAAGGGCTTCTTAGTGCAGCTCGAGGGCCTTCTCCCGACCCCTCGAGTCATTCGAAGTCCATCTCCAGGACATCCTCACGACTAGCTATGCCTCCGAAGCGTGGCCAGGCTTCGGGTCCTCTTCGAAGGTCCCCTCGGACCAATGGAGCCGGACCCTCAGCTAATCCGGCGATTCCTGCAGAGACCGTTGGGCGTCGAGCACCTCGGGGCCCTCTGCCTCCTCCTACGGTGCTTCAGACCGACTACGCAGCTAGCCAGGCTTCAGGAGGAGGTATCCAGGTGGAGGCAAGAGGCCGCCGATCGCCTCCGCACTCAAGCTTCCACCGAAACTCCAGGGGGGCCTCAAGACGATGGAACCCGCAATCCCCCAGAAGTTATCCAAGTCCCGGAGGAAGCCGAGAATGCATCCTTCGATAATGAATCTCCGTTACACCCTGATCTGCAGAGAGTGCCTTTCGACCCCAGATTCAAGGCCTCGAAGCTGCACAAGTACTCCGGGGGTCGGACCCCGGAGAGTTCGCCCGCTCTTACGCCCTGGCAATAGAAGCAAGCGGAGGGGTGCGAAGCACCATGGCAAAATGCTTCCCCCTCGCTCTCGAAGGCGTGGCACTCCGCTGGTTCTGGTCGCTAAAGCCAGGATCGATCAGTTCATGGGAGCAGCTAAAAAAGAAATTTGTGAGCAACTTCCAAGGTACCTTCGTGGCCCCGATGTCCACAGGAAGTTTGTTTCAGGTAAAGCAGCGGGTGGGAGAAACCCTCCGGGAGTACTTCACGCGCTTCGCCCACACCAAGTCACAGATCAAGGGCCTGTCTACCTCCTCGGTAGTTGATGCTGCACGCGAAGGGGTGCTGAACCCCGACCTCCTCAGCAAACTCCATCGGAAGTCGGTGACGTCTGTGGCACAGCTCATGGCATACTTTGAACAGTATGCCAAGGCGGAGGAAGGATGTCTTCGGCGAGCTGAAGCACCATTGCCCACCCTCCGAGAAGTCAAAAGGGAGCCTGAAGCCTCCGCTACACCGCAACCTCCACAAGACAACAGCTTCAACGAGTACAAGCGAGGAAAGAAGCATTTCCGTTCGGAGGTGCTAAACATTGCACCTTCAGCCTCGAAGGCACCTGCCAACTTCCAGCAGGTAAAAAATTTCAAGGCTGGGCCACCAAAGCCTCAAGAAAGGATACCTGGCAGGCGCCAGAGTTTTTTCTGTTGTGTGCATGGCGACAATAGAAGCCACGACACGAAGGATTGCAAGGCAGTATTGGCCCTTTGGGGCGACTACCTTGAGCGAAATACCAGGCGGGGTACTTCGGACCGGACCCCACCATCGGCACGCTCGGAGCCCGTTCAAACTGTGGCCCGAGCCGGTGCCCTCGAAGCCCCCATGCGGCTACCGGTGGCCAGTATTATGCCACCACCAAAGCAAGAAGACCCACAAGACCACGGCAAGAGAGTGGTCCTGCCCATCTCCGGAGGGGAGACCCTCGGAAGCATGTCCAAAAGACAGCGCCGCGAGTACGTCCGCGAGGTCGGGCACATTGGGACCTCGAGTTCCGCAGAAGGGATGCCAGAATGGTCCCGTGTGCCCATCTCATTCACAGCCAGCGACGCGGCGGGGGTGAAGTTCCCCCATGCTGACCCTTTAGTCATCTCTGCCGATATAGCAGGAGCAGACGTTCGAAGGATCCTGGTAGACGGCGGGAGCTCCGCAGACATACTCTTCGCCCAGGCCTTCGACCAGATGTACATACCTCGGAAGCATCTGCTTCCAGCAACCTGGACGCTTCAAGGGTTTTCAGGACCGCCTCTCGATGCCCTCGGCCAAATAGGCCTCGAGGTTTCCTTCGGAGAGGGGCCTTTGGCCCGAGTAGAAGAGGTGATCTTCGATGTGGTTGATGCCCCCTACGCTTACAATGCTATCTTCGGTCGAGGGATGTTGAACCAGTTCGGGGCTATAGCACATCACAATTACCTTTGTCTCAAAATGCCCATGCAAGGTGGAGTGCTTACTATTTAAGGAGACCAGGCTGTGGCCAGGAGGACAGAGTATGGCCATGGGCAGCCATTGGACCCCCGACAAATGCATAATGTGGCGGAAAGCGCCGAAGAAGTACCGGAGGCCTTGAACCCTCCGAAGGGATCTTCGCTCAAGCCAAGCCCGGAGGGTGAGGTCGAAACAAGAATAATCTCGGAGGATGGCAAAGAATACCCAGTGAAATTTGGCAAGGGGCTATCTCCAGAAATAACCGCCTCATTAGAAGAAGTCGTCAGGAAAAATCTAGACATATTTGCTTGGACCGACGAAGACATCACCGGGGTCGATCGAAGCATCATCGAGCATAGTCTGATCGTCAACCCGAAGGCCAAGCCGGTGCGTCAGGGGCTCCGCAAGCTATCAGCAGAAAGAGCAAGCCTAGCCAAGGCCGAAGTAGAAAAAATGTTAAGGGCTGGCATTATCAGGGAGGTAGCCCATACTGAGTGGTTGGCTTACCCTGTTTTTGTAAGAAAAAAGGACTCGAACAAGTGGCGCATGTGTATTGACTTCACCTCGTTGAATAAAGCATGCCCGCGAGACCCCTACCCAATGCCCCGAATAGATCAATTGATAGATTCCACAGCCGGCTCCGAATTATTAAGCTTCCTCGACGCTTATTCCGGGTACCATCAAGTATGACTGAAGCGCGAAGACGAAGCCAAGACAAGCTTCATAACTCCTTCCGGAGTATTCTGTTATGTAAGAATGCCTTTTGGTTTACGGAATGCCGGAGCCACCTTTTCTCGCTTAATAGCTAAGGCTCTAGGTCATCAGATAGGCCGCAATGTCGAAGCCTATATGGACGATATTGTAATAAAAAGTGCTCAAAGGCACCGGCATAGCCTAGATCTAGCTGAAACATTTGAGAGCCTCCGAGCATGTGGAGTACGCCTCAACCCCGAAAAATGTATATTCGGGGCACAAGTAGGAAAGCTGCTAGGGTACTTAGTTTCGAGCAGGGGGATCGAAGCTAGCCTAACACAAATAAGTGCGCTGCAAAGGATGGCTCCGCCAGAGAATTTGAAACAAGTACAGAAGCTAGCAGGAAGGCTCGCAGCACAGGTCGGCAGAGCGGAGCCTCCCAATTTTCAAGGCACTAAAGGGATCCGAAAGCTTCAGCTGGACGCCGGAGTGCCAGAAGAGCTTCGAGGATATAAAAGCATACCTCGGCACACTATCAACCTTAACTGTTCCCCTTCCAGGGGAAACACTGCTTTTATATCTTGCAGCAACGGGTTCAGCAGTAAGCGCAGTGCTGGTCCGAGAGGTTGAGCTTAAAGGGAAGCTGGTGCAAAACCCGATTTATTTTGTGTCGGAGGCATTATCCGGAGCCAAGGTCAGATACTCCGAGCTTGAGAAGTTTGCCTATGCCCTAGTAATGGCCTCGCGAAAGCTAAGGCATTACTTCTTGGCGCATAACCTCATCGTCCCTACGTCGTATCCTCTTGGGGATATGCTCCGAAACAAAGATTCCACAGGCAGGATTGGAAAATGGGCAGTCGAGCTGGCACCCTTCGAAATCTCCTTCACGGCAAGGACAGCTGTTAAATCTCAAATTATAGCAGATTTCGTAGCAGAGTGGACTCCATCTGCAATCTGGACCCCGGAAGAACCCTCCGAAGGTTTTTGAACAATATTCTCTGACGGAGCTTATCAAGCATCAGGTGCAGGAGCAGGGGCCGTCATCTTGTCACCATCAGGGCAAAAGGCTATGTATTCCGCAAGGCTCAACTTCAGAACCACTAATAACATTGCCGAGTATGAAGGAATCTTGCTAGGCCTCCGAAAGGCTAAAGCGCTCGGAGCTACAAGAATAGTGATCAAGACAAATTCCCAAGTCGTCGCGGGGCATATTGACAAAAGCTTTCAAGCAAAAAACCCACATCTCGCGCAATACCTTCAAGAAATTTGCAAGGCCGAAGCAGCATTCAAAGGGTTTACAGTTCGAAGCATCCCTCGGGCAGAGAATCAACTTGCAGATATTCTTGCAAAGGCTGCAGCAGGAGCGGTAGACATCCCGGAGGGTGCTTTCTACGAAGAGCTAGAGCAGCTAGCGGCTGACCAAATACCATCATCAGAAGTAATGTGCATTCCAACAACAGATTGGCGAGCTCCGATAATAAGCATATTGCAAGATAGCATGGAGCCTTCCGAAGCCCCAGAAGCTCGAAGATTGCGAGCAAGGGCGCGAAATTACAAGCTCATCGATGGAGTGATGTACAAGGCCGGAGTGTGTTCACCCTTACTTCGATGCATCTCACAACCCGAAGGTCAGGATATACTTCGGGGCATTCACGAAGGCTTGTGCGGAGGACATTTAGCCCCTCGTGCGTTAGCAGGCAAAACACTTCGGCAAGGGTTTTATTGGCCGACCATAGTAAGAGATGCAGGGGAGCTGGTCCGAACATGCCAAGGCTGCCAGTGGATGGGCAGGAGGAGTCACCGCCCGCCAACCCAACTTCAGGCTATTACCCTAGTATGGCCGATGGCCAGATGGGGCATGGACCTCATAGGTCCTTTCCCAGTGGCAAAAGGTGGTTTGAAATTTGCGGTAGTGGCAATCGAGTATTTCTCAAAATGGGTTGAAGCGGAGCCATTAACAGCTATCACCTCGAGGAACATGCAAAAATTCTTCTGGCAGAATGTTATATGCAGGTTCGGAGTTCCCAGGGAGCTGACGGTGGATAATGGAACCCAGTTCGAAGCTGATACCTTCCAAACATTTTGTGAAGAGCTGGGCATTAAGCTATGCTTCGCAGCAGTCCGACATCCACAGTCAAACAGAGCCGTCGAGCGAGCCAACGGTAACATTCTCTCCGGGCTAAATCGCCAGATCGTAGGGTTGGCCAAGGGGCTGTGGGTCGAAGAGCTTCCCAAGATCTTGTGGTCCATTCGAACCACTCAAACCAGATCAACAAGTTTCACACCATTCCAATTGCTCTTCGGAGACGAGGCCATGACTCCTACGGAGATTAGAGGTGAATTGCTTCGGGTAATTCAGCCTGAGGTCGAAGATGACCGGAGCACTTCGTTAGATTTTTCTGAAGAAACAAGGCTCCGAGCTGTAGCCAACCTGGCTAAGTACCAAGAGCACACCAAAATCTGTTATGACCCGAAGGTTAAGCAAAATAAATTAAAACCAGGTCTCTAGTATTGCGAAGTGTAATAGCTCCGGGGAAGCTAGGAAACAAATAGGAAGGACCATATGTTATCTTACGCTCAGGACGCCCCGGATCGTTTAAATTAGCTAATCTAGAAGGGGAAGAGTTGAAGCATGCGTGGCATGCGGAGCACCTTAAGCGGTATTATGCTTAGGGGCTCCTTGTAATCCTCTATAAAATTTTCCTTCTTATCAATAAAGATAAGGGTTGAATTCTGCTTTGCTCTTCGAATATCCCTTACTCCTAATGGACGCATTGGGATGACGGTGATACTGGCAGAGCCAAGCACTTTTCACAAAACCCAGGAGACTGCCTTCGAACCATTGGTTCAACGGCTCCACCTCCAACCTACGGATTCTAGGCTCCGGCTTGTTAGGATCCGTAGAAGAGTCTAAGGACTTTAAAGAAAACAGATTTTCGGCCTCCGGGTTCGAAGTATCTGTAAAAGAGCCGAAGGTGGCCAACCTATGAATTCCAGGCTCCGGCTTGTTAGGATCCGTAGAAGAGTCTAAGGACTTTAAAGAAAACAGATTTTCAGCCTCCGGGTTCGAAGTATCTGTAAAAGAGCCGAAGGTGGCCAACCTACGGATTCCAGGCTCCGGCTTGTTAGGATCCGTAGAAGAGTCTAAGGACTTTAAAGAAAACAGATTTTCGGCCTCCGGGTTTGAAGTATCTGTAAAAGAGCCGAAGGTGGCCAACCTACGGATTCCAGGCTCCGGCTTGTTAGGATCCATAGAAGAGTCTAATGACTTTAAAGAAAACAGATTTTCGGCCTCTGGGTTCGAAGTATCTGTAAAAGAGCCGAAGGTGGCCAACCTACGGATTCCAGGCCTCGGCTTGTTAGGATCCATAGAAGAGTTTAAAGACTTAGAAAAAAGCGAGCAAAATTTTAGTCCGCAAAAGCATGCAGGTGTTCGACAGTCATTATGCCTAGCGAACCCTTCTCTATGATAAAGGCTCCGCCACCCACAAGGGGGGGTCGGAGGGTACGAGTCACACAGCATACTTTCGAGGCATTTCACATAAAATCATTATAATAGTACATTAAGAGAAATTTTCATCTAAGCCTAAATAAAACCGGAGACCCTTTCGGCCCCTGGAGCTACCCCTACGGCTAAGATTCCCTTCGGAGCTCGAAGCCGCCGAAGTCGTCCTTTTAGTCCGAGTGCTTCTCTTCTTCTTCGAGGCCCGCAGTTTCTTTTGTGCCTCTTGAAGCTCAGCCCAAGTCAGGAGCTTCTCAGAGTCTGCTTCCGCGGGGTTGTCAACTCGGTACTCTGAGTCGGACCAGTCAATAGGTTCGGAAGATGAAGACCCCTCCGTCTTCTCTTCCTCTTTAATATAAGATAAAATGTCCCTTCGAACTTCAAGGGTAACCTCCCCCCGTCTCCGCGAGGAACAAAAAAGCGGGAACGGCGATAAGGTCTCAAACTCTCGAGGACTGCCCACTCCTTTCGGAGCTCGCCAGTAGTTTCCAGAAGTTCGAAGTCAGGGCTCGAAGGGCATGAAAAAACCTAAAAAAGAGCAGAACACCCAAGACAAGTACTGTTTATAACTTTTTCATTAATAAAAACAAGGTTTACAGGGCCTCAGGTACACAACAGTCCTAAGTGGCTAGACCTGCGGGTCGGATGGCGGAGCAGGAACTGGAGGGGCTGGCGAAGCAGGGAGTGGTGGCTTCGTTTGAGCTTGCTTCTGCCGACGAGCCTCGTCGATCCAGGCCTTGGCAGCGACCTTATGGTCCGTCTTCCAGGTTGACCGGAAGGCTTCCCAAGCCGAAGCCACCTCCGAAGATGGCCGCAGCAAGTCATCATCCATGAAGCCTCTAGGAGACGAGCCTCCGACCGAGCCAAGGGGGATCCGAAGAGATTCAAGATGACGAAGAACCCCGATGCCAGCACACTGTCCGGAGATCTCCCCGTACCGAATGCCGGAGTTCTTCATCAACGACGAAGCAACCTGGATCCTCGTCAGCTTCCGGTCGAGTGGCTCGTGGGCCGCGGCGGAGGACGAAGGGCACATAGTGCCGAAGTACTCCAGCGTACCCTGAAGGGCTTCCAAGGTACGATCAGCAGTACTGGAGTTTTTCCTCTCCGCCGCTTCCAGGTTCGCAGCAGTCGCGTCCACTGCGGCCACCCGGAGCATCAAAGAACTCTTGAGGGCCATCACCTGGCTAAGAGCCCCTTGAAGCTCCACCAGCTGTGCGCTCGAAGTAGCTGCCTCCTAACGGAGCTTTTCAACCTCCGCACGGAGGACAACGCGTTCGGCCTCAACTTCCTGGGCTGACGAACGGAGGGCTCCGAGGGCTTCATCAGATGCTGCCCTAGCCTTCCGTTCCTCCAAAACTTCTTCCTCCAGCCTGAGGGATCTCCCGGTGGAGTCGTTAAGGGCCGTCTGGAGGGTAGTGACCTTCCGGTTGAGTCGATTAATTTCGACCTCGTTGGAAGTCGCTGCCGCTCTAGCAAGGGCAAATTGCTGCAAAGAGAACTAGGTAAGCACTAAAGAAGTTATGACCGTTAATACGAAGCAACTATGGTGTATTTTTCATACCTGAAGGGCAGCTCTTTCGAGGGCCGTGTTGAGTGTCGAAGCCCTGGCCTCGCTCAAGACGGAGATCAACTCCGAATTAGCAATGTCGGCTTCTCTCAGCTAGGGGCTCCATGAGTCTTCGAAGGCCGCTCCGGTGCTCCACGAAAGGAGCCAGCAGAGGAAGCCAAGACAAAGCTTGGGCATTGTCCGCTGCGGTCTCGTCCTCCGAATTGCCGATGGAGGGTGCGGCCTGGCCAGGAAGAAGACCGAGGCTAGAAATGCTCTTACCCTTCCCCGGCACGAAGGGGGGAGAAGCATGAGCACTCTGACCCCCGGCCACCACCTCTTCGGCCAGAACCACATTGCCGGAGGCGACCTCGGTGGTCGAGGTGGCTGCGACAGGAGCCAACTCCGTCCCGGCAAGCACGTCGTCCGCCCCGAAGGACACGTTCTCTGCCACCAGGCTCGGAGCCTCCAGAGGAGCAGAAGGGTCCGCTCGAATAGCCGTCTCCGAAGAAGCGGGGACTTCGGGCGCCACCAAAGCATCGATACCCGAAGAGGTACCTACTTCAATAGCAAGATTAATGAGCATGTTTTACAGATAGCAGGCGAGTATTGACAAAAAAGGGAGGAGCTTCGGAAAAAGACCTCTGAGAGTCTCCTGAGGAAGGATCGCTGGATCCTCCAAGACTTCATACATCTGGAGGATGCTGGCGAAGTCATCCCCCGAGGTCCTGCCCTCGGTATTCTCTGTCGGAGTCGCGACCTCCGCAGGGACCGCCTCGGGTGTGGGCAAGTCGGGAGTAGAGTCTGACTCCACCTGCACGACGGCGGGCGCGGGAGGAGCCGTTGGAGTTGCGCTAACCCCCTCCCGGGCGGAGGTGTTCGGAGGGACTTCCCCCATATCTTCGTCAGCCAGGAGGTAGGCTTCGAAGGCCGCCGCCGTCTCGCCATCGGAGTCTTCTACCCCTTCGGAGGATGGGCTCCGCGCATCTGGCAACGAAGAAGACGAAGCAGGCATCAAGTGTGGAGGTTGCTTCACTGCCTTCTTCTGAAGCGGCTGCTTGCCGGCTTTCTTGGAGGGCTCGGCCGCGGCCTTCCTTTTGCGGCCAGCCGCTCCGGTTGGGGCGAAGTCAGGAAGCTGCGGAGGCTCCATGCCGAGGGCTCTCCACACCCTGTTGGATCGCTCCCAACTCCCCACCAACTCCAGCCTTCTCTGCCTCTCGGCCACCGAAGGGGCTCCGAGAATTCGTTCGGTGGCCCGAACTATGTCTTCCGGAGCCAATGCCAGAGGCGCCGCTGAAAGAAAGAGGTATAGAAGTATGAGTATAATTAATTTGTTCATATAATATGATGCAGCAGGAAGAAGGTGTACCTAAGTTTCGGAGGTCCCCCTCCGAGGCTTGTGGGATTATGATCGGCCAGTTGGCTCCGAGGGGAGGGATCCGAAGACCGACGAACTCCTCGGCCAGGTCGCGCATGCTCATACGACGGGCCACCGAAGCAAGCAACCCTAGCCTCATCGTGAGCAAGCTAGGGTTCGGGGAGATGTCTGCCTCCTTCCGGAACCAGATCTCCTAGAGAGGACCCGAGAGAGGGGAGTCCTCTCCGACTTCGGCGTAGAACCACCGAAGTATCCAGTTCGTGTACCACCAGTCGTTTATGGCTTTGGCAGGGAAGTGGAGGGCATGCTCCCTCTGCAGCTGGAAGTTGACGCTGCCAAAGGCTATCGTCACTTTGGAGTCCCCTGGCCCGTCTTGAGGCTTCGGTTGGCAGATAGCCTCGTGGGTCGCCGCGAAGATTTCGGAGCGGCCTTCGCATCCCTCCGCCCGAAGCGCCCATTCGAAGACAGCCAAACGGATGATCGCGTTAGGGGACAACTGAGGCAGGGTTATGTGGAACAAGTCCAACACCTCTGCCAAGAAATCCACAGCTGGCAGTCCCAGACCCGCTTCGAAGAATGCTTCGAAGACCACCACCTCTCCGCTCCGCGGTCGTGGAGTTGATTCTGTCCCAGGAACTCGGGTCCTCATTCCAGTTCCCAGCTTTCCTTCCACTGCTTCTTCTATGGACTCAACAGTGCTCGAGGATTGGCCGATGATGAAGCTTTGCGCAATCTTCTTCTTGGAAGGCGGACGAAGCGCCCGAGGATTCTTCGGCCAAGCCCCACTCGGAGCCCCCGCCATTGCCGCTGCTGCCGATGCAGCCCACGCCTGCCTTTGCGCCAAAGTATTGGCCGCCGCTGGGGTGGTGTGGCTAGTTCTCGCCATCGCGCTCAAGTGCTCAAGGAGGCTGGAAGATGGGGAGAAAGATGGATAGCAGGTGATGAATGCGGTAAAAAATCTCGGTTGATCTCTATCTTTCCCTTTTATAACCGTGCGACCAGTACTACTCTTCGATGGTATTCACATTGCAGGTTCGGCTTCCACCACCGATGCGTGGGCCCGGTAATCAGAACAGCGCATAACCGCTGTAAAAATTGACCGTTACCTTTTCTACAGAGAGTAACGGCTACTTGCGCTGTAACGACTACTTTTAACGGCACCCTACGACGTTCACACTCCGAAGTCATACTTCTTTCCAGTACGTGTTCCCATTGTATTTGGAACCCGAAGGGGAGAGCTCGAATGCGTTAAGCTCAAAGTCTTCGGCTAAGTCTCAGCATCTCTCACTCCTTCTTAAGGCTCGGAAATTAAAAATATTCCTTCCGAATACCGCCTTCTTTCTAAAACAAGTTTAATACAGGAAGACGTGTTCGAGGGGCTACTGTTGGGGGAAATTATTCCACTTTCCAGGCTTAAGGCGTAAACCTTCCGAAGGCTGATAATGGCCCTGATGTTGGCGAGCTGTTGTTCGAAGTATGCGTCGTCAAGATCGGAGGGCACCACGGCGCGAAGCCCTGGAGAACTCTCCGAAGGGAGGATGGAGACTTCGAAGCCGAAGGATATGATTGATTGGATGTCTTGTTTATCCATCTACCTTGCAGTACTTTACCATATATAACCCTGTGTATAATAATGAATAGTTTCCATTATGGCGGTTGTAATCTAGGGGCAAATAGGCCTTTTCCTTATGGTTTTTCCCCTATAAATACCCCCCATTATACCTTGTAAAAGGGGGGAGAACAAGTTGTTCATTTACACTCATTCGGACTACTCGAGCTATTATCCAATTTGGAGGCCCGAAGTAGCCCTTAAAGTTCAGACTCTTTGTTTGTTCGCTCTTGAATACAGAGAACCTGTTGCTGTAACTTTTACGCCAACACCAAGGTTGTCAATGGATGAGAAGACGAAGTCATCCTGCACCAACACCTCTTCAAGTTATTGCTCCGGTATGGCCAATGGCCCGGTGGGGGATAGATATCATTGGCCCCTTCCCAAAGGCAAAGGGTAGTTTAATTTGCAGTAGTAGCAATTGAATAATTTTCTATGTGGGTAGAAGCATAACCCCTCATAGCTATCACTTCAAAGAATGTACAAAAATTTTTCTGGCAAAATATTATTTGTAGGTTTGGAGTGCCTAGACAGTTGACAATTGATAATGGCACTCAGTTTGATGTCAAACTTTTCAGAGAGTTATGCGAAGCTCTTAGTACTGAAATGTGCTTTGCATTTGTCCGTCATCCCCAATCCAATGGAGCCGTCGAGCGAGCTAATGGTAATATCTTGTTAGGCTTGAATTGAAGAATAGTAAGATTAACGAAGGGGCTATGGACCGAAGAACTTCCAAAAATTTTGTGGTCCATTTGGACCACTCAAGCAAATTCCATAGGTTTCACCCCTTTCAGATTACTATTCAGAGATGAAGCCATGATGCCGACGGAGCTCAGAGGAGGATCCCTTCGCACCATTGAACCTGAAATGGAAAATGAAAGACATACTTCGCTGGACCTAACTGAAGAAACAAGGCTTCGAGCTATTGCTAACCTGACGAAGTATCAACATCTGACGAAGACTTGGTATGACCCGAAGATAAAGCTTAATGAACTTAAACCGGGTCATTTAGTATTGCGAAGCATTATTGCTCCGGGGAAATTAGGAAATAAATGGAAAGGACCATATATCATCCTTTGTTCAAGATGCCCCGAATCTTTTAAATTAGCTAATTTAAAAGGTGAAGAATTGAAGCATGCATGGCATGCGGAGCACGTTAAGCGATACTTCGCTTAGGGGCTCCTTGTAATCATTTGTAAACACCTTTTAAATAAATAAAGTCTATGGTTCGAATAATGCATGCTTCTCAAGATGATTCCTACTTCTAGTGGACGCACTAGGGGGACGGAGCTAATTGCGGAGGTAAATATTATTCATTCAAACCTAATTTACGGACTTCGAGCCACCGGATTGAAGCATCCATCAAGGTGGGAAAGTACCATAAAAAATGGATTCTGAGCCACCAGCTTTAAAGAATCCATAAAAAGAGTCCAAAGAGACCAAATGATACGTATTCCAAGCAATCAGCTTGAAAGCATCCGTAAAAAGAGTCGGAGGAGACCATCAAAAATGGATTTCGAGCCACCGGCTTGAAAACATCCATAAAAAGAGTCGAAAGAGACCAAATGATACGGATTCCGAGCAATCAACTTGAAAGCATCCGTAAAAAGTGTCTGAAGTGACCAAAATTGTCGGATTACAACACATCCAAAAATGAGTACTAAGCTACCATTTACGGATTTCGGACCAACGAGTTCGAAGAGACCTACGAGGTCCATAGCGACCATCTATTCGAATTTTGAACCACAAGTTCTTAATTCCTATTCAATATAATCAGGGACTTTGAGCGTCCGAAAACAAAAGTTATTGAAATTGTACTCTTATCTGGGATTACAATCGTTGTGCGTAACCATGTTCATTTGAAAAATCGAAGATGCTTACCCTCAAAGAGGGGCTAGAAGATAATAAGACAATTTCAAAGCATTTCATTTTATATTACTTAATAAATTACATTACACTAGGAAAAATCAGTGTCTAAGCCAAGAAGAAAGCGAAGGCCCCTTCGATCTGCTAAGCTAGACTCGGAGGTAGCTCGGCTTCGAAGTCGACTCATCCCGGAGCCTAGAGTCCTCAGAACTTTGCGTTTAACTCGTTTCCCGTTTTTTGAAGCTCGGAAATCTCTTTGTTCTTGATGAAGCTCGGCCCAGGTCCGAAGTTGTTCGGGGCTACTCTTCGCTTGCTCCTCACTAGACCACTCTTCTTCGGACCAATCAATGTCCTCCGAAGATGAAGACGCTATATTAACGACTTCTTCCCCCTTATCCTCCTTAATGTAGGCTAATACTTCTTTACATATTTTGGGTATAACCTCTCCATGGCTCCCTCGAGGAATTGAAAATCGGGGACGCCTATGAAGCCTTAAGGCTTCGAAGGTAGCCCACTATTGACGAAGCTCTTTGTTAACCTCTAATACTTCAAGTTCATCCAAAAAAGGTCGGAAAGCCTAAAAACATTTCCAAATAAGTCTTTTTCATTCAAAAGAAGACAAGAACATAAGTTTTTACATAAACGGAGCCCTAAGGAGAACTAGACCTTCGGGTCCGAAGGAGGCTTGCTGCTCAAAGGTTGCGTCCACGCTTGCTTTTGATGGAGGCCTTCATCGATCCACGCCTTCACAGCTGACCGGCCTTCAGCTCTCCAGGATGGCTGAAAAGCCTCCCAAGCTGCGACCATGTCAGGCGAAGGGGTCAACAGACGATCATTGCCAAAGCTAGTGGGGGCTGCTCCTAGCTCCGGTGAAATAGACAGTCCGATGTCCTCGTAGTAGCGAAGCACTCCGAGAGCAGCTACTTGGCTGGAGATCTTTCCGTATCGAGTACCTAAAGTCTTCATTGTCTTCGCTGCTGCTTGGATCATCTTCATTTTCTACAGCAGGGAGTCGTTGGCCGATGACGAGGAAGCGTAGGAAATCCTGAATTATTCCAAAACACCCCGGAGGACGTCCATGGTTTCGGAGGCCATGCTCTCACACTTTATTTTTTCCACAGCCAATGCCTTGGTTGAGGCAGTCATTTCGTAGATTAAAGAGGAGAGCTTGGCCATTTCCGTCATAAGGACAGTTTTCTATCCGAGCAACTTCCTCGCCTCTTCAGCCAAACTTTGCTGCTCTTCTCGGAGCTTGACGAGTTCAGCTCCCAAAGTTTCCTGCTCCCCTCGAAGCTTTTCAACTTCGGCCCGAAGCATTACCCGTTCAGCCTCAAGCTCCACCTTTGCAGCTTCCAGCCTAGCTTTAGCGTTCTGCTCTGCCAGAGCCATCTCTTCCAAGCTCGAAGCACGACTTTTGGAGTCAGTAAGACTCCCTTGAACGGTCGTCACCTTCTCCTTGAGTCGATTGCATTCTCGCTTGTTGGACAAAGCAGCTGCTCGAGCTAGAACGACGTGCTGCAAAGGAAAAGAAGAGCAATGTAAGTAAATTATGTACATGTTTAGATTAAACTGAATTTTGTAGGTTCCTTGTACCTGGTCAGTCGCCCGTTCGAGAGCAGCATCGAGCTCTGACCCTTCGGCCTCGCCAAGGATGGAGACTAGTTTAGTCTCCCCGACCTCGCGACTAGCTCGAGCTAGAGGCTCTAGCAAAGTCCGAAGCCCTGTCCTCCTTTCAAGAAAGGGGGCTAGGAGCGGGAGCCTTGACAAGGCACTCCGATCGTCATCACTAGGTGAAGGGTCGGAGGGCAATGAAGCATCTTCGGAGGCCTCTGTCGACTGGCATCCGTCTGTAGACTCAGAGGGAGTCCATCCTGGAGTGGGAGTAGGCATCGATCAACCTTTTCCTTTACCCTTTTTAGGACCCGTTGTTTGCTTCGGAGCTGCCACCAAAGCCAGAGCAACTTCCTGCGCCGCAATTGACAACGACACTGAAGCTATCTCTAACTCTGTGACTGCCTCCGCAGTAGGGATCACCTCTACTGGAGCTGATCCTATGAAACCAAAGGTATATGATATTATTTAAATGGTGCAAGTAATGAAAAAAGGAATGTGTTTAGCCAAGGCTTACCTCCGGCATCTTGTTGCCGGATGAGCATTGGACTGCTCAGAGGCTCAAACATCTGACCAAAGTCCTCTTCGGACTACAGAGTTCGAACCGAAGGAACGACTGCAGATATTTCTTCGACCATAGCAGCTATCACTTTGTTCGGAGCCAACACTTGGGCTTCTTCAGTCTCGATTCCGCCTTCCTCCATAGCAGGAGAAACCTCCTGGCTAGACGGGACATTTACAGTCTTCTCCTACTCAGGGTTGTCTTCAACCATCGGCGCCGCCACCGTGCTGTCTCGAATGGAGGCCTCGGTTCCTGTTGGGGGAAAATACTTCATCCTTGGAGTCACTACAGTAAAAAGATGAAGGCAGTCTAATCAACCGATGTTCTCCAGTATATAACTCCGGTTTAGTACTAGATCCAGTTAGAAGGTTCAAGGCGGACTCTTGTTCGGAGTATATCTTCGAATGTAGACTCTTCAGAGACCATCCCTGCCAGCTAAGATGGAAGACTTATCTTCTTTCTCATTATATTAGCCTTTTACCATTTTAGCCCTATTAAGGGTACCGAATAGTTTCCACTATGTCGATTGTAATAAAGGGGTAAAACGGTCTTTTCCTTAAGGTATTGGCCTATAAATACCCCCCGTTTTACCCTGTAATGAGGATCGAATACTGAGTTATTCAATACACATCTTTGAACCGCTTCGAGCTATTATCCAATTCGGAGGCTTGAAATAGTTCACTTCACAAACACTTCGTTTGTTAGTTTCTATTCTCTAAAACCTGTTAGCGTAATCTCTTACACCAACAGTTGGCGTCGTCCGTGGGGAACCTAGTCCAAAAAACTTCGTCCTCTAACAAGTTGTCAAACCATGCCTCCCAAGTGGAGTTCAAGTGGTAGTCCTACTCAGAGGTCCCCTCGAACCTCCGGAGTAAGATCTTCGAACACAGTCGAGGTCGGAGGATCTTTGGTAATTCCTCCACCTCAGACCCCCAAAGTGATTCCCCTTCCTCGAGCATACGGAGTTCCTCCCCCAACTCCATCTATACTTCGGCCAGCTGGAGTCCCTCTTCCAGCTCAGATTCTGCTTCGAACTGATACATACAGTTCTCTAGACCCGGAAGGTCCTTCCGTAGGAGATGAAGATGGTCTTGGCGACATGGCAGCCCAAATGGCCAGTCTCCAAGCTGAAGTGGCGAGGTGGAGGCAAGAAGCTGCAGATAGGCTTCGTTCTCAGGCCACCCAGGTCATTCCCGAAGTGCCCCAAGACGTCGAACTTCCTTATCCCGAAGCCCCGGAGAATGCTTCCTTCGATAGTGAGTCTTCGCTGCATCCCGAGCTATAGAAAGTGCGCTTCGATCCTAAGTTTAAAACTTTGAAGCTCTACAAGTATTCTGGAGACGAGGACCCCGAGGAGTTCTCCCGTTCTTATGCGTTGGCAATTGAGGCCAGTGGAGGAGTGCGAGACACCTTGGCCAAGTGTTTCCCTCTTGCTCTCGAAGGAGTGGCTCTGCGGTGGTTTTGGTCGCTGAAGCCAGGGTCAATTAGAACCTGGGAGCAATTAAGGAAGAAGTTCATAAGCAACTTTCAGGGTACCTTCGTACCCTTAATGTCTACAGGAAGTCTTTTCTAGGTGAAGCAGCTTTCTGGAGAAACTTTAAGGCAATTTTTCAAGCGCTTCACCCATACAAAGTCGCAAATTCGAGGGCTGACTACGTCCTTTGTAGTTGATGCAGCTCAAGAGGGAGTTACCCATGCGGGCCTCCTTGATAAACTTCATCGGAAACAGATATCCTCTGTTGCTCAGCTGATGTGTTATTTTGAAGAGTATGCTAGGTCAGAAGAAGGGTGGCTTCGAAGAACTTCTTCAACTCCGTCAATCCTGCAAGAAGTCACGCTGGAAGTGAAGACTTCAACACCTTCGCAGGGGCCTAACTTCGAAGTCCAGCATGACAGGCGTCGGGGGAAAAAGCATCCTCGTTCAGAAGTCTTGAACATTGCACCTCCACAAAAATTTGCCCCTAAGACTTTGCAAGCTTCGGGAAACAAGATCAACGGTTGGAGGCCGCCAGGGAAGCCGGCTGGCAAAGCCCAGGCCTTCTTCTGCTGCGTCCATGGTGAGAATCGAAGTCACACAATTGATGCATGTAAGTCTATACTCGCTTTAAGAGGCGAGTACCTTGAAAGAACCTCGGGTCGAGGCACTACCGACCGAGTTCCTACTGAGGTGCGTTCGGAGCCTGTCCAGGCTGTGGCATGTATAGACAACTTCGACCCTGCAAGGCAACCTCCGGTGGTCAATATAATGCTACTTCTGAAGCAGGAAGATGGTCAGATCAAGGAAAAAGAGTAGTCCTCCCCATTTCTGGAGGAGGGACTCTTGGTAGTATGTCGAAGAGACAGAGAAGAGAATATGTCCGAGAAGTGGGCCACATCGGAACTTCTTCGTCCACAGCTACCATGCCTGAGTGGTACCATGTGCCGATATCTTTTTCCGCAGATGATGTAGCTGGCATAAAGTTTCTGCATGCAGATCCACTTGTCATCACTACCGATATAGCAGGGACTGAAGTCCGGAGAGTACTAATTAACGTAGGGAGTTCAACAGATATTATCTTCGTCCAAGCCTTTGATCAGCTCTGTATCTCCAGGAAGCATCTTCTCCCTACAACTCGTCCTTTGCAAGGCTTCGCAGAACCCCCCCTTGATGCCCTCGGCCAAATAGGTCTAGATGTTGCCTTCGGAGAGGGGCTAGTGGCCAGGACGGAGGAGGTGATTTTCAATGTTGTAGATGCCCCGTACGCATATAATGTTATCTTCGGGAGGGGCATGTTGAATCAGTTCGGAGCCGTGGCGCATCATAATTATTTGTGTATGAAGATGCCCACGCAAGCGGGAGTGCTCACTGTTTTCGGAGATCAGGCCATTGCGCGAAGAGCAGAATATGGTCATGGCCCCGCTACAAGTAAACAACGTACAAGGCAACCCGCAGGACATCTCTGCTTCAGGTGAACCTTCGAAGAAGTCCTTCCCAAGACCAAGCCTCGAAGGAGAGATTGTAACAAAGGTTATTGTCAAAGACGACAAAGACTATTCATTTCAGTTTGGCAAGGATTTATCTCCAGAAGTCGCTATTTCATTGGAAAAAGTAGTGGAAGAAAATCTGGATGTCTTTGCATGGTCTGATGAGGACATTACCAGAGTCAGTCGGGATATTATTGAGCATAGCTTACTTGTGAACCCGAGGGTTCAGCCTGTCCGACAAGGAATCCAGAAGTTATCTACGGAGAGGGCTATCCTTGCTAAAGCTGAAGTGGAAAAGTTGCTGAAGGCTGGGATTATCAGAGAAGTAGCTCATACGGAGTGGCTAGCCAAACCAGTCTTCGTAAAAAAGAAATCTTCTGGGAAGTGGCGCATGTGTATTGACTTTACATCCTTGAATAAAGCATGCCCCCGTGACCCCTATCCCATGCCCCGAATTGATCAATTGGTTGACTCCACTGCTAGTTCGGAGTTATTAAGCTTCCTCGACGCATATTATGGCTATCATCAAATCTGGTTAAAGCGCGAAGATGAAATCAAAACAAGCTTTGTAACTCCTTCGGGAGTCTTCTGCAATGTAAGAATGCCTTTCGGCTTAAGAAATGCTGGGGCAACTTTTTCGAGGTTAATTTCTAAGGCTCTAGGTCATCAAATGGGCCGCAATGTAGAAGCCTATATGGATGACATTGTAATAAAGAGTGCTTTAAAGCACCAACATAGCCTAGACTTAGCAGAAACATTCAATAGCCTTCGGGCATGTGGGGTCCGTCTTAACCCTGAAAAATGTTTCTTCGGGGCTCAGGCTAGAAAATTGTTACGGTATCTAGTTTCAAGCAGAGGGATCGAAGCTAGCCCTACTCAAATAACTGCGTTACAAAGGATGGCTCCTCCGGAAAATTTGAAGCAAGTGCAAAAGCTAATTGGACGCCTTGCAGCACTTAGCAGGTTCCTAGCAAGGTCTGTGGAGAGAAGTTTGCCCATTTTCGAAGCATTGAAAGGGTCCAAAGATTTTGCATGGACACCAGAGTGTCAAAAGAGTTTTGATGATATTAAGAATTATCTCAGTAACCTCGCTACACTCACGGTGCCTTTTGTGGACGAGACCTTACTTCTCTACCTTGCAGCTACTAGCTCTGCCGTCAGTGCAATCCTTGTCAGAGAAGTTGATTTCAATGGGAAGTTGGTACAGAATCCAGTCTATTTTGTATTTGAAGCATTGTCTGGAGCAAAAACAAGATATTCTGAGCTTGAGAAGTTCACTTATGCTCTGATAATGGCTTCAAGGAAGTTAAGGCATTATTTCCTAGCACATAATGTGATTGTACCAACTTCGTATCCCTTAGGAGATATGCTCCGAAGCAAGGATTCTACAGGAAGAATTGGGAAATGGGCTGTTGAATTAGCACCCTTCGGCATCTCCTTCGTGGCAAGGACAACAATCAAGTCATAGGTGTTGGCAGATTTTGTGGCAGAATGGACTCCCTCCGCAGTATGGGCTCCAGAGAAACCAAATGAAGGAATTTGGACCATATACTCTGATGGAGCTTTCCAAGCATCTGGAGCAGGTGTCGGTGCGGTGATAATTTCGCCTTCAGGGCAAAGAGCAATGTACTCCGCAAGGCTCAACTTTAAGTCCACCAATAATAAAGCGGAGTATGAAGGAATTTTGCTAGGACTTCGAAAGGCACGTGCGCTGGGGGCTACAAGAGTTGTTATTAAAACAGATTCTCAAATTGTAGCAGGGCACGTTGATAAAAGTTTTCAAGTTCGTCATCCCCAGCTTGCAAAATATTTGGAAGAGATCCATAAGATCGAAGCCGTATTTAAAGGGATTTCCATCCGAAATGTACCCAGAGCGGAAAATATGCAAGATGATACCATGGCAAAAGCTGTAGCCGAAGCTATGGACATTCCAGAAGGAGTTTTTTACAAGATCAGTTCACCTTCGGTAACACAGATCCCTTCTGCGGAAGTTCTTTGCATTCCAAGTACTAATTGGTGGAGTTCAATTGTGGAATTGTTGTAAGGCGAAGCAAATTTGCCTGAAGGGTCACAACTTTCGAGGTTAAAGCTCAGAATTTGGAATTATCATATAATCAACGATATTCTGTACAAAGCCGAAGTATGTTCCCCTCTGCTCCGATGTATATCTCCAGCCGAAGGTCAGGAGATTCTCTGAGAAATTCATGAAGGCCTTTGTGGTAGCCATCTAGCCACTCGAGCTTTGGCAGGAAAAACACTTCGCCACGGGCTTTACTGGCCTACAATAATAGATGATGCGGAGAGCCTAGTCCGCAGGTGCCAGGGTTGTCAATGGATGGGAAGAAGAAGTCATCGCCAACCAACAACTCTTCAAGTCATTGCCCCAGTGTGGCCAATGGCCAGATGGGGCATGGACCTTATTGGCCCCTTCCCAGTAGCAAAAGGAAATTAGAAATTCGCAGTGGTAGCAATTGAGTATTTTTCCAAGTGGGTCAAAGTAGAGCCCCTCACAGCTATCACTTCGAATAATGTACAAAAATTTTTCTGGAAAAGTATTATATGCCGGTTCGGAGTACCCCGACAGCTTGCAGTTGACAATGGGACACAGTTTGATGTAGAGCCCTTCAAGAAGTTTTGCGAAGATCTTGGCATACAAATATGCTTCGCTGCAGTGTGCCATCCTCAGTCTAACGGAGCTATAGAAAGAGCCAATGGTAATATCATGTCAAGGTTGAATCGAAGAATAGTAGGGTTGGCAAAAGGGCTGTCGACCGAAGAGCTCCCAAAATTTTTATGGTCCATTCGGACCATCCAAACAAGGTCCACAGGTTTCACTCCTTTCAGACTATTATTCGGAGACGAAGCTATGACGCCAACAGAGCTTAAATTAGGATCTCTTCGCAGCACCGAACCTGAGATAGAAGGAGAAAGGCAAACTTCGCTTGATTTAACAGAAGAAACAAGACTTCGAGTTGTCGCCAATTTGTTAAAGTATCAGCAGCAGATGAAGACTTGGTTTGACCCGAAGGTTAAGCTTAACGAACTTAAGAAGGGTCATCTAGTTTTGCGAAGCATTATAGCACCAGGGAAATTAGGAAATAAGTGGGAAGGTCCATACATTATTCTCCGCTCAGGATGCCCTGGTTCTTTGAAGTTAGCTAATTTAGAAGGCGAAGAGTTAAAGCATGCCTGCATGCGGAGCACTTAAAGCGATATTTCGCATAGGGGATCCTTGTAATCATATGTAAACACCTTCTGAATTAATAAAATTCATGGTTCAGATAATACCTACCTCTCAAACACTTCCTACTTCTAGTGGACGCACTGGAAGAACGAAGTTGGTTGTGAGGGAAGTGTCATTCATTTGAACCAATTTTTCGGACTTCGAAGCTTCCGACGAGGTGGGAAAGTCAATGAAAAACAGATTCCAAGCCACCAGCTTGAAAGCATCTGTAAAAAGAGTCGAAGGATACCAAATAATGCGGATTCCAAGCTCCGGCTTGAAAGCATTCGTAAAAAGTGTCCAAAGAGACCATTGCGAATTCCAAACCACCGGTTTGATAGCATTCGCAAAAAGAGCCGAAGGAGGCCAAACATAACATAATTTGAGCTGATAAGCTTCGAACATCTGTAAAAAGAGTCCAAAGTGACCAATCGTTTTGGATGCTAAGGTGTCCGGAAAATCAGTCCGAAGTGACTACTTTCAAACAAAGGTACTAAGTTACCAGTTTTTAGACTCCAAGTAGTTGAAGACATTTTGTGAGATTTTAATTAATCTCTAAGTTGCTAAGGGGCTCTGAGCCTCCAAAATTGTACTCCTAAGTCTTTTTTCTTTTCACCTAACCATCTTCGACTATACTTCAAAGTTGCTTACGCCCAAAGAGGGGCTGGGAAGTAGGGAGACAATTTTAAAAATCTTAATCTTTATCATTTGAACAGATTACATTACATTACGAAAAATCCGTGTCTATACCAAGAAGGAATCGAAGACCCCTTCGATTTGTAGAGCTACCACTAAAGCCGGAACGACTAGTTCCAGAGCCAGGAGTCCTGATAACTTTACGTTTAATTCTTCTCCCTCCCTTCGAAGCTCGAAAATCTTTTTGTTCCTGTTGGAGTTCAGCCCAAGTTCGAAGTTGCTCGGGGCTTCTCTCCTAGCTTCAAAGTTCTTCAGGCTTCTTTCCTTGTTCTTAAGAAGTACTCTCTTCTTAGGACCATTCAACGTTTTCAAAAGATGAGGTTTCCAAGTTAACTTCTTTTTCTTCCTCTTTAATATAAGATAATATATCTTTGCGTATTTCGGGTGCAATCGCACCGGAGCTTTCTCGAGGAATCATAAATCGAGGTCGTTTGTGAAGTTTTAAAAGATCGAAGGTAGCCCATAGTAGGCGAAGTTCTTCGGTAACATTTAATACTTCGAGATCATCCATACGAGGTTGGGAAGCCTAAAAACACGACAAATAAGTTTTCATTCATAACAGATGATAGCATAATTTTTACATATTCGGACCCCTAAACAAAACTAAACCTGCGGGTCTGGCGGAGGCTGGCTGCTCAAAGCTTGAGACTGAGCTTGTTTTTGGCGAAGCCCTTCATCGATCCAAGCCTTGATCGTTGTTTGACCTTCGGCTCTCCATGATGCTTGGAAGGCTTGCCAGGCTACGGCCACATCTTCGGAAGGGTTTAGCAGCTGGTTGTCGTCGAAGGTAATGGGAGCCGCCCCCAAATCTGGTGCTATTGATAGCCCTAGATCCTAGTAGTAGCAAAGTACTCCGAGAGCAGCTACTTGGCCAGAGAGTTCTCCATACCGAATACCCACCGTCTTCATCATCTTCGTTCCTCCTTGGATCATTTTCAGCCGTCGCAGTAAGGGGACGTTGTCACTCGAAGGTAGTGTCCAAAGGGTACCGAAGTACTCTAAGACACCTAAAAGATTATCCATGACCTCCGCAGCTACCTTCTCCGACTTTACCTTGTCTTCAATTAAGGCATCCCTTGACGAAGACAGCTCATCTACCACAGAAGATAGTCTAGCTGCCTCCGTAGCCAAAGAGTTCTTCTGGCTAAGTAGGTTGCTGGCCTCCTCCATGGCTTTCGTCTTTTCTTCTTGAAGCTTCACCAGTTCAGCCCCCGCCATTGCATGCTCTGCCCGCATTTTTTCTATTTCAGCTCGAAGCACGATTTGCTCAGCTTCAAGCTTTTGATTTGCAGCCTCCACACTAAGTCTAGCTCTCCTCTTCACTGCAACCATCTCGTCCAAGCTAGAGATTCGAAGTTTGGAGCCCTCTAGACTCCTTTGGAGGGCAGTAATCCTCTCCTTAAGACGAATAATTCCTCGCTCATTCGAAACAGCTGCAGCTCGAGCCAAGACTATTTGCTGCAAAGAGAAAAAGCAAGGTGAGAAATTGTTCATAAGTTGAAATTAATCTTGTTTTTGCAGATACTTCATACCAGGTATGATGCCCATTCCAAGGCTGCGTTCAGCTCCGAACCCTCAGCCTCCCCAAGTATGGCTACTAAGTCTGTTCCCCCATCTTCGCGGTTAGCTCGATCCAAAGGTTCGAGCAGGGCTCGAAGTCCGGTCCTTCGCTCCAGAAAAGGAGCTAGGAGGGGAGCATGGACAAAGCCCTTTGATCATCTTCATTGGGTGAAGGGCCGGAGCACTGCGCCGCATCCTCAGAAACTTCAGTAGACTGGCCCCCCTCTGTAGATTGTCCTCCGTCTGTTGATTCCGACGGAGTTAATCCCGAGTTCGGAGCAGGAAAGGGGTCCATTTTGCCTTTACCTTTTCCAGGTCCCATTTGTGCAGCTTTTGGAACTGACCCCGGAGATGTCGAAGTCCCAGGAGCAGTCTTCGCAGGAGGAGTCGTCTGCATGGGAGCAGACCCTGCCAAAACAAATGTATTATATATTGCATAATTTTGTAGGGTGAAGAGAAAGGTGGTTTAGTGAAGTTTACTTCTGAATCCTGTCGGCGAATGAGTACGGGGCTACTTGGAGTGTCGAAGGCCACTTCGAAGTCTTCATCGGACTCGGGGTCTAGAACCGAAGGGTTGACTGTTGGAGCCTCCCTCGGAGCAACAACTTCCACTTCGTCCGGAATCGAAGCTTGTTCAGCTATAACTTGGACTTTGCCTTCAGTAGCAGGGACTTCTTGATGCGGCAAGTCAGGCTGGACACTTGAAGTCCCGGCCTATTCGGAGCTACCTGGAGCAGCCGGCACACTTGCTACGTCGCCAGTGTCTATAACAACATTTGCTTTCGCTTCATCTTCGTTAATTAGGTTCACGAGGAACCTTTGCATTTCTCTCACTCCATCATCTTCAGATGAATCGGAGGGTGAAGCCACAGGCCTAGAAGGAGCCACATTCTTAGGCTTTCGGGCCAACTTTTTCACGGGAGTCTTGGCCGGTGCCGAAGTCCCAGCATCCGCTTTCCGATTATTTGGGCCTTGCTCAGAAGGCACCCAGTCCGGAAGAGGGGGGCTGCAACTCCGAGTACGCCCCATACTCGGTTAAGTCGCTCCCAACTGCCCACCAGCTTCTTTCTCTACTCCTTTTCAGCCAGAGTTGGAGCTCCAAGAATCTTCTCCGAAGCTAAAACAACTTGCTCCGAAGTCATAGGGGCTTGAGAAGCTGAAAGATGAGTTTGCATTAGTTATTTCATCAAACAATTGTATATAAAACATGTTGTAGTTTTCAAAGTTACCTACAGGGCTCAGGTTCGAAGAATTTTTTCGGAGTCCACCCTCCGGATCTTCTTCGAAGGTGATAGGTCAGTTGGCCATCAGAGGTGGAATTTGGAGCCTGATGAACTCCTCCTCTAAGTCCTGCATGCTCATGCGACGACTAATTATTTGGAGCAGGCTAAGGCGAGCTTCGAGCTGGCCAGGGTCTGAGTGGACTTCGGCCTCCCTTCGAATGTATATGTCTTGCAGGGGTCCGACCAGACGACTGCCTACTCCGACTTCGGCGTAGAACCACCGGAGAATCCAATCTGTGTACCATCTGGCGTTGATAGCCTTCGCTAGAAATCGCAGCTAGAATTCATCTCGGAGTCTGAAGTTGATACTCCCGAAGGCCACTATGATTTTCTCCCCTCCGGAGCCTTGGTAAGTCTTCAGCTGGCAGGATGCCTTGTGCAGCGCTGCAAATATTTCCGCTCTTCCTTCGCAGCCCTCAGCCCAGAGTGCCCATTCGAAGATATCCAGGCGCTCTATTGCATTCGGAGACAATTGAGGAAGGGTGACATGGAAGAGATCTAGTACCTCCGCCAGGAAGTCCACCGCCGGGAGTCCTAACCCTGCTTCGAAGACGACAACTTCACCAGGCCGCGGCGAAGGGATGGCTTCCTTTCCGGGTTTGCAGACGTTGATCTCCGAGCTAATCTTCCCCTCGACCACCGCTGCGATCGTCTTCCTCTTGCAGGTGGATGGCCCCAGTTTGTAAGACTGGTAAGGATACTTCGAAACAGCCGGTAGGAGGTCGTGAGGACCGATCTGTTGGGGATTCCCCGCCGGCGCCGCCCCTACTGGCGCTGCCGCCGCTGCTGCCACCACCCCTGCTGGCGCCGCTGCCGCTGCTGCCGCCGCCATGGCCTGTTGCCGGGCTAGGGCCGAAGTCGCCCCGGGAGCCTTGAAGCTTGTCTTCACCATTGATCCGAACCGAATGCTTAAGGCTAGAGTTTGGGGGCTAAAAGTTGATTGCGCAAAGACGGTGAGAAAGGTGTTTGAGAAGTTTCTTGGTCCTCTATTTATAGCCTAGGTTCACAATTTTTTACTGTTCACACTTGTCGTTTCGCATTCTCGACTGTTACCGTTTGCGAAGTTAACGCGCCACATAGCTTCTTCTGAAAGGAAAAGGCTAATGACTATTTCTTTCGAGTCTAAAAAGCTTTCTGACTTCTTAAATTGATTCCAGGATTGTTCGAATATAACTCTCTTAGAAATCAATTCAAAGTTATGAATCTTCGTGTATTCCGAAGGTTAATTAAATTTGTTAACCCCTACGCATGATTATTTTTCTTGCGTATACTGCTCTCCTAACTTTACAGATCAAGCGGAGAAGCGTATTCGACGGGTACTGTTGGGGGAAAATACTTCATCCTCGGGGTCACTATAGTAACAAGATGAAGGCAGTCTAATCAACCAAAGTTCTCTAGTATCTAACTCCGGTTTAGTACTGGATCCAGTTTGAAGGTTCAAGGCGGACTCTTGTTCAGAGTATATCTTCGAATGTAGACTCTTCAGAGACCATCCCTGCCAGCTAAGATGGAAGACTTATCTTCTTTCTCATTAGATTAGCCTTTTACCATTTTAGCCCTATTAAGGGTACCAAATAGTTTCCACTATGTCAGTTGTAATAGAGGGGTAAAAAAGTCTTTTCCTTAAGGTTTTGGCCTATAAATACCCCCCATTTTACCCTGTAATGAGGATCGAATACCGAGTTATTCAATACACATATTTGAACTACTTCGAGCTATTATCCAATTCGGAGGCTTGAAATAGTTCACTTCACAAACACTTCATTTGTTAGTTTCAATTCTCTGAAACTTGTTAGCGTAATCTCTTACGCCAACAGTTCCCATTCGAGACCCTTCATCGTCAGCAAGAAGAGCCTCGAACCCCTCCGCCATCTGCACGTCTACATCATATTCCTCTTCGGATTGCTCCAGCGAAGAGACAGGAGACTTCGAAGGAGTAAGGGCCTTCGGCTTCTGGACCACCTTCTTTGCAAGCGTCTTCACCAGTCCCAAAGACCCCGCCTCAGCCTTCCTTTTCTTCAGAGCCTGGTCCAGGGCGGACCAGTCTGGAAGAGTTGGGGGTTCAACTGCGAGCACGCTCCATACTCGATTGAACCGCTCCCAAGTCCCAACCTACTTCACCCTCCGCTCCTTTTCAGCGGTCGTAGGGGTTCCGAGGACCTTCTCCGCAGCACGAACAATTTGTTCTGGAGTTAAATTCACGCGCGAAGCTGAAAGATAAGATATAATTTGATTAATTCATTTCAATAAAATCAATATTGTGTGCCAAACACCTTGATGCGGGATATGCGAAGAGCTTACCTGTGGAGCTCGATGGAATTTTCTGAAGTCCCCCCTCTGGTTTTGCTTCAAAGTTGATCGGCCCGGCAGCCATCAGAGGAGGGATCTGAAGCCTAATGAACTCCTCCGCCAAGTCGCGCATGCTCATGCGGTGGCTCACGGAGTGTAACAGTCCAAGGCAGACCTAAAGTTGACTTGGATCCGGATGGACCTCCACCTCCCCCTAGTAAAAGATATCCTCCAAGGGCCCCTCCAAGGCACAATTTGCTCCTACCTCAGCGTAGAAACAACGAAGAATCCAGTCGAAGTACCATCTGTCATTGATGGCCTTCGTTGGGAACCGATCCAAGAACTCTCCGTGAAGTTGGAAGTTGATGCTCCCGAAGGAAACCACCATCTTCTCTCCTCCGAGTCCAGTAAAGGTCTTCAGCTGGCACAAAGCTTTGTGGAGAGCTGCAAAGATCTCCGCCCTCCCGGCACATCCTTTAGCCCGCATGGCCCATTCAAAGATTGCCAGACGAGCAATTGCATTGGGGGAAAGTTGAGGCAGAGTGACGTGAAAAAATCACAATACCTCTGCCAAGAAATCCACTACTGGGAGCCCCAATCCAGCCTCGAAGAAAGCTTTGAATACCACCACTTCTCCGGCGCGTGGTGCTAGGATCACCTCCTTCCCAGCCCGACGAACCTTTACTCCGGGCCCCATCTTTTCTGCGATTGCCACAACAATCGACTTCTTTGAGCACGACGACAGTCCCAAGCTATACGATTGGTCCATATACTTGGTTGACGTCGGACGGAGGTCGAAAGCACCTGTGGGGCGAGGATTATCTAAAGGCCCCGCCGCCGTAGTTGCCGCCATCGCCTGTTGCCGAGCTATGGTCGAATCAGGAACAGGGTCTTTGTGACTAGTCTTCACCATCGGCGAAAAAGAGTGTTTGAGAATATGTGCTCAAGAAGAGGAAAGGTGATGTGTGAAAACAGTCAGTAAAGTATCCGAAATTTACTTTTACTTTCCTATTTATAGCGTGGGAGTTCCTTGTACTATATGTTACAGCGTGCCGTTTGGTTGCCCTGTTATGTCTTCGATGCCATCATAACTTGTAGAAACGCTTCATGAGAAGTTACAACCGATGGAGATGGAACAACCGTTAGCTTCCTCAGAGAGTAACAACTCTATTTCTGAGTCTAACGGCTCTTAAGACTAACGACTATATTAGCTCCTCAAGAGATCTATCTCCATAGCCACCTTCGTGAACATCTCCGCGCAGAATTTGGTCTGAACACCCTCTACTTTTGAATGTTTCTAAGGATGGTAAAGTTTTTCAAGCTCCTTTCTAAATTCTAAGCATGAAATTATTTCTTGCGTATACTGCCCTCTTCATTGCATAGGCAATCCGGAGAGAAGTATTCGAGGGGCTACTGTTGGGGGAAAATATTTCATCCTCCAGAGGTCAAAGAAACTTCCACATTAATACAAGCAGAAGAAACAAAGTCCGAAGCTTTATCTCCAAAGATGCATACAACATCAAGACTTCACAATATTCAGAGCTCTCTATAGCAGAGACCTCCATTAGGGCTTCAGCATGACAGAGCCCCCCGAAGCCTCTTCACCCGAAGGGGTGTTGCCAGCGAGGATAGAAGATTTATCTTCTATCTGATTAGACTAGTCTTTTACTCTTTTACCCCTATGAAGAATATTAAACAATATCTTCTTAGTCGGTTGTAATTAGAGGGTAAAGAAGTCTTTTCCCTATGTATTTGGTCTATAAATACTCTTCTTCACTCTGTAAAGGGTATTGAATACTTAGATATTCAATACACACTTCGAACTATCTCAAGTTATTATCCTTCTTGGAGGCTTGGAATAGTTTTCTTAAACAGACACTTCGTTTGTTAAACACTTTAGTTCTTTAAACCTGTTAGCGTAATCTTTTACGCCAATAATTCTATATGAGGTAAGCAATCTTCTCACATTTTTAAGTTATTATTTAAAACAACCCTTACCATAGTAGACAATGTTCTATTGACTACTTCAGTTTGTCGATCAGTTTGGGGATAACATGTAGTATTAAACAAAAACATAGTCCCCAACTTAGCCTATAAACATCTCCAAAAATAGCTAAGAAATTTAGTATCACGATCTGAAAGAATATTTTTTGGCACACCATATGTTGGCGTAAAACATTACGCCGACATGTTTGAGGAATCTAGATTGAGATGGAAAGCTTTGCCCGAAGGTTGTATTCTTGGATCTTGAGCTAGATATCCCCCTGTACAATACGGGGAGAGGGTATTTATAGTGGAGCCCCTAGCTAGGCCAATACCCCTGTTCCCCTAAGTCTTACATACGTCATTAAAGACCCCATACTCCTAATTGGTAGGGGTACGGTGATACAGACTCTGCTAGACATTCAGACATGGCTACATTTGGTAGGTGTGGCTTATACGTGCGGTCTTATCATACACCTAACCATGCTTAGACCACTACTGACCCACTCATCACGCTCTATAGGGACTACTTGACGTCACCGTTGTCGTGCTTATGCTTTAGTGGATGGTGCCCCGCCACGACCGAACTCCTAGGGACCCCGCTTGGGACCATATAAGGAGCCATGCTGAAGAGTGTGGGCCTCATGGCTCCAGATGTGATGAGTCATTGTCAACGATAGTCAAAGAGGACAGAAGAAGAGAGGAGATCTGCTGCATCATGGGCCGCGTGTGACTCAGGTACACGGGGAGCGAGCGACTGTCGGGCTGAGAGAGCTGCGAAGTCGGGCTGGCCCAATCCGGGTACATGGGCCAGAAGCAGCAGAAGACCCACTGGGCTGTTGACCAGGATTGACTCAGGTACACGGGCGGTGAGCGATTGCTGGGCTGAGAGAGCTACGGAGTCGGGCCGGCCCAATCCGGGTACCTGGTGCAAAGTCGGTGGAGGCTTTGTCAGTTTTGGCGCAAAACTGACGACCGCTGATCTTGTATCGGACTGTCCAGAAGAGAAGCCATAGTCGCTACGAAAGCTTAGCTTCCAGATAAGTCATCTGTATCTCTAGTCCCACAGTCAGTCAGCCGAGTCTGTAAAAAATCCTAAGGGCAATTTAGTCTTTTCTTTTATTTCAGCGTCTGTAAAAAACCCTAAGGGGCTGGTGGAATATTCCTAAGTGTTGGGCTGCCTATAAATAGGGCCCCAATCCCTAGGGTTAGGTCACCCTTTTGCTGAAATCACTTTTTATTCTAGTGGGTCATTTTGTTCCCTGTCTTCTCTCTCCTGCTCATGTGTGCGCCGCTAGGAATGTTCTCCTGTTCTTCATGATTTCATTTTGTTCTTCTCTGATCTGAAGCTTTTATTCCTGCTATTTTGTGCACAACGTTCCATTAATGTCTCCGTTGTTTTGTGCATGCGGCTAGTTTATTCACTGAGAAGAAGCTTCTCTGTTGCCTCGATTTGTTCTTCGTGAGGAGTACTAGCTCTTGCTGGTTGCAAGTAGTACTACTTCCCTGTAGCAACAGTACACTAGTACTCTAGTCTTGCTTTTTACTGTGGTGCTTTTTGATCGAGTAGACAGGGCCAAGTGCCTTTTCTGGCTGTTTTCTAGAGAAGCCCCTTCTCTGTTCGAAGCCCCTCAGCTCCGTGAGGCAGGCTTTGATCTGACATCCTCAAGGGCTTCGCTTGAACTTCGACTTCATCTTGTTCACTGTGTTGCTAGCGTTGAAGTATGGTTTGTGTTCTGTCAGCTTGACATACTTCGACTATCTGTGCGAAGGTGTACTCCGACTGGCTTCGAAGTTAGCTTCGGAGCTTGTCTTTCGAAGTTAACCTTCGGAGCGAAGGTCTCAACTTCGGGAGCCATACCTCGACCAACCTAGCTTCGAAGGTTGAGTGTGGACTTCGACTTCGTCTTGTTGCCGTGTGTTTGGCTTCGCCTATCTTTCGAAGGTTGCTTCTCTGTGAGCTTGTTCGAACCTTTCAGTTCGAAGTCTAGGCTTCGAAGTACACTGTTTCGAAGCAAGCTTCGATTCTCTCATACTTAGCTTCGAAGCTTTCTTCGCTCTTTGCCACTCGAACTAGGCTAGACCAAACAAACCTTTGGCACGACAACAATAACCTTCGCTCGACTTCGACGATCAACTCCAAAGCAGGCTTTGTCCAGTGAAGCAGGCTTCGATCAGCGAAGCAGGCTTCGATCAGCGAAGCAAACTTCGCCACATTTCGAACAAGAGACAGATTTGGAACAGTAACTTCTCTTCCCACTCTTTGTGCACTCAGATTACTGTACTGAGAAGTTTGTCTTTCCATGTCTTGTGTATTCTGTTTATCTGTCTATTTACACTGTATTGGTGTTTCTCGGTTTAACATCAGTTGCTTCTAGGATAGATACCTTTAGACTTAGGCAATCTGTTCATACTTTGCTATTTAGTTTTTCGAGGAGCGTTGGGTGTTGGGAGCAGGCCATTGATTCGAAAGAATTTTTAGGCGCCCATTCACCCCCCCTCTGGTCGCTACTTTTGGTCCTACACCCTATCGCAACTATCTTTGGGTTCGTCTTCTGAGGGTCCCCGGCCTTCGAGGGGCTTTGCTCCAGATCCTTCAACGGACAGCTGGGAGGCTATCTGCTGAGGGCCTCCGGCCTAGGGTAGACTCCGCACTGGACCTCGGTTCGGACCCGAGAGCTAAAGCCCTTGTGGAGCCTACCTTTGGCTCCGGGGCTAGCCCGGTGCGTCCTCATCAATCGCTTTGCGACTCATCGCCTGCTCTTCGGACCATGCGACCGTAGGTTGTGATACTCATGGAGACCATTAATCTCGCTCGGACTACTGCTGGGATTATTTCCCCCAACAGTAGCCCCTCACATCCACCCGTTCAACTGACCTGCAGGTGAGAAGGGGAGGGTGCGCTAGAAATAACGTTGTGATAAAAAACTCTTAGAAATGAGCTCACCATTGGTATTCTCTAGGGATGCCAGGCGATGAAGGGTTTGGGCCACCGAGAGCAAGTGGGCGATATGCCACGACGCACGAACTCCCGCCGCGGGGCTTGAAACCCCTAGGGCGACCTCTCATGCTATCACGATATAGCCCACATGTTATACTCAAAGGAATGCGAACCATCGGGGGAGTTAATGCGTCGCGTGACCTCGGGCTTCTATATAAATTGTTGTTCTCCAACAGTAAACTAGACCTTAAAAGCGCTCCTCATTCCACAGTAGCGGTTTCCTGCTCGTGCACTGTGATCATTCCCAATCACATGCTTCCTCCTTATCCGATGGTCTTGCGCCCGTATGCGATGACGAAGAAGAAGAGCGTCACTCCTGCCGTTGATTCCCACTTTCTCCAGCAGCAAGCGGCGGCCGCAGCGGCTGCGGCCATGACTCTGGGCTCCACTAAAGCTCGAAGTTCTTGGGACCTCTGGCCCCCATCGGAGAGGTTCACTGAGCAAACGCTGGTGCTAGAGAGGACAACTTGTATAGAGGGGTCAATGATGAGCATGGTCCGGAACCACCTCAATTCCGTTACAGAGGGAAGGCTATCGGGGTGGAGTCTACTCTGGAACTGCTTGAGGGAGAGGTACTTGTTTTCGATGCTTTGGTGCTCCTAGAGGGGGTCCTCCATGCATTCTTCCTAGACTTGCCACAGTTGTCTCCGAACGTCATCGACCACCTAGCCATCTTTGAATGTGCCATGAGGGCTGAGGGCTGTGAGGGGAGGGCTGAAGTCTTCGCGAGGATGCACGAGGCTTGCTACCAGCCAAAGAAGAAGGATGACTTGATCTTGCCGTACGGAAGTATCAATTTCCAGATCTAGAAGGAATACATTGACTTCTTCCCGGCGAAGGCCATCAATGAGAGGTGGTACTCCGAGTGGATCGGCCGCTGGTTCTATGTGGCGGTGGAGTCGGACTTCGGGCTAACGGGGCTCCCGTGCCAAATTTTGTACCGGAGGGAGGAAGACATTGAAGCTGATGCCGGCTTGGTGTCCGCTCGCATCCAGCTCCTACAGATAATGGCTCGGCGGATGAGCATACGAGACTTAGTCGAGCAATTCGTCACCCTCGAGATCCAGCCTTTGAAGGCGACGTGGCCTCTCACCCTATAAAGCACTAGGGATGGGCTGCCTGCGGAGACGTCCTCCGGCCCGCTCGGTTCATCTTATTCCTTCTCTCTTGCAATGAATAGGCCATACCCTACACAGTTAGACATAATGCTAAGCATACCTTTGTACCTTGCAGGGTCATGCGTGGTTAAAACTTTGGAGCAGGTGGTCCGCATTGTCGAAAAAATCTTCGGGGCTCCCACTCCGGAGGAGAAGAAGCGGAGGATGGAGCTCGTGGGGTCCTGGGAACGGTTCAACCGTGTATGGAGCACTCTGCAGATCAAGCCTCCACAACTCCCGTGTGTGGACCTCCTAGACTTAGCTCCAAATAAGAGGAAGGCAGGCTCTAGCCCAGCCGGGCCCTCAAAGCATCCCTCGAAGATGACCTTGAGCAAGCCCAAGAACCTCTCCCCCTGCTCTTCTTCCTTCGAAGACTCAGGAGAGGGGACTCCAAGAGGGGGATTGGTGGTTGATCTAGAGGCCTTCACACTGGTCGTGGGCAGCGACGATGCCATCGACGGAACGACCGACAAAGTGTCGTCTAGGATCCCTGTAGGAGCAGACGTGTAGGGAGTCCCGATGAGGATAGATTGGCCATTGGGGGCTGGCCGATCCATTAGCAGAGGTGGTTGGGAGCGCCAATGTTGAGGCTGAGCTGACCGCCGCACTAGGCGAATCCCTGGTGAACTCGTTGCGGGAGTTCTTCTACCTAGCCCAGTCTCCGACGGCCGTCCGCTCTTCAAACTCCTTGCAAGAAGGGGCCCGCGATGGTAAGCGGCTTCACTCAGGCCCGACACCTTGGACTTCGTTGGACTTACTTTATGCTATCATTGTTCACATGCATCCGTCCATGTGCAAGTACCTTGTACAAGGGCTCTTCTCCTTCGCCCCCACTCCCTCGAGAGGGTACTGAGGTGAGGTCGAGGGCTGCTATCGAGATAGTGGAGGTATTGGAGTCTGATGAGGAGGTGGACTCGACGAGAGCTCGAAGGGAGACCACTCCGCACTCCGAAGTCCCTCCAGGGGAGAGTCCGGCCATGTGCGCACGGGCGTCCCCCTCCTGGTCCCATTCGTGGGGCCAGATCAAGAACTCGTAGCACGGATGGAGCCTCTACACTAAGCTTACCTGGGTCTGAGGCATACCGGCCTAGTCTCAGAGGTCGGTCAGTCAGACTGGGCCGACCTGAACCTTTCCATAGAGAGCGCTGCTAGACAGGTATGCATTCTCAGGCGTCTTCGAGCATGCTCCTATTCTTTTCCTTATCTAACTCTCCTGCTTCTTTTATGGATAGATCGTCGTCTTTGCCCAAGGGTCACTGGCGTCCCTCTTCGCAGAGCGAAGCCGCCTTGATCACGAGGTCACAGGGCTCCGCGAGCGCGTCGAGGCAGCCAAGGAAGCTACACGGGAGCTTCAGGCCGAACGGGAAGCCCTAGTCGCCGAAGCGGTGAAGCTCCGAGAGCAAGCTTCCAAAGTCGAAGGACTTCGGGTAATAGAGGCAGAAGTCATCGGACTTCGAACACAGGTAGCCGAGATTGGGGAGCTTCGGACTTACGCCGTCGAAGCCGATGAACTCTGGGATCAGGTGGCCGAGATCGAGGGGCTTTAGAATCATGTCGTCGAAGCCAATGAACTCCGGGCTCAGGTGGCCAAGATCAAGGAGCTTCGTGCGTAGGAGGCTGATGATGAGGCCCTCAAAGTCTAGAGGGTCAAGATTGATCGGATGATCGAAGGCATACTGGATTTGAACGGAATGTTGAAGGAGTCTTTGGCGAAAGGAGAAAAGGCGGCTGCCGATGCCATAGGGACTCTCTAGGACATCTTGTCGTGCTTCAGGATGCCCTGCGCACCTTTCGACGCTGCTCGTGAGCCTGTGAGTCGTCGGTTAAAATTTATTCAGGCTACTGCTCGGCAGATGGACGCCACTGTGGCTAGGTACGGGGAGTTTTCGGGGCGAGTGGCCGCCCTCGATGTCCTCCACCACATTGAAGCTATCGGGGGCGCTATCCCGACGACGTTGGGGACAACCCTAGTCATCTTCGGTGGGAGGGGGACCATCGGTGGCGAAGGCCTAGAAAACCTTCTATGCGCCTTGGAAAGCCGAAGGCCCAGCCGCGGTGAAGGCTTGGACGGACAAAGCCCATCGCTCGTCCTTGCCATGGACGCAGCCCCCTCCGAAGCCTGCCTCCGTCATTCCCCCTTCTAGCCCGAAGGTGTAGTATCCCTAGGGCTTCTTTTTGTAAAGCAAGTCTTGTAAGCGAAGTTTAATGACTTTATTAGTAAAAGGGCCTTTTTGGAAATTTTCTGGGTTCGGCCGGTGCCTCGAACTTCGAGGTCGAGGTACTTGATGAAACCGAGGCTCTTCGACATTAGTTGGTTGTTTTTGAGCCCTTAGGACTAGCGAACGTGATCACTTTATTGTACCTCGCGATGACCGCGGGTGTGTTATTCCCAAAGTTTTGCATGAAGTATTCTCTTTTATAAAAGAAGAAGAGAGGGGAGTGCGGGTTTTGTCATCGTCGCTCGAGCCCGTGAATTGGTATGACGTGGAGTTGGGTCCCAATGAGTTGGACCTACAGGTCAGCCTATGGTACTTGGGTGCAACTTCAGGAAGACCAAAGAACTTGGAGGGCTTCGAAGAAGGTGGAGAAGAAGTGGTCTGCAAGGATGGCTTTCGTAGCCCCTAGGGCTCCGAGGGCGCAAGCGGGAGAGGGTTCTCAGGACCGTGCCAGTCTGCAGGACCGGAAAGGTTTCCGGTTCCTTCTCATCTTAGACACTGATTTCTCCTAGGGCCCCGAGTATCGCTCGTGTTTTATTCGTGTTGTAATCGAAACTTCTTTTACTTAATAATATCATGATACTTACTTTGTTTTGGTCCTTATTATCGGTATTTGAGAAATTTTAATCGTTCCAGACTAATCCCTCCTGCCCCCTCCTTGTGGGTAGGCGGCTTGCCGGCTTCACACAATTTTTGCTGCCGATATTCAGAGCGTAGGCTTAAGTCGTTGTGAGTTTTAATGCGATTGTTTAGGATACTTAGTGTGGACTCCTAGATGCGGACGCTTCAAGCCTGTGGCTTGGTGTCCTTGGCTGGGATGCTTTGAGCCAGCGACTCGAGATCTTTGGTTTGGATGCTTTGAGCCGGGGCTCAGAATCCTTCGCTAGGATGCTTTGAGTTGGGGCTCGGAATCCTTGGTTTGGATGCTTCGAGCCGGGGCTAGGAATCTTTCACTAGGATGCTTCGAGTCGGGGCTTGGAATCCTTGGTTAGGATGCTTTGAGCAGGGGCTCGGAATCCTTGGCTAGTATTCTTCAAGCTGGGGCTCAGAATCCTTGGGTAGGATGCCTCGAGCCAGGGCTCGAAATCCATTATCAAGATGTTTCACTCTTAACCCGAGACATGTCTTATACGTTAGTGCGCCCACTTCAGTAAAGCGTTGTGTCGGATAAGTATCACCAAAAAGCAAGGGGATGGATTATATTATAAAATAGTGTAAAATGGTTACATTGGAATCATGCGAAGTATTGCTTCAAGTGCTCCGCATGCCAAGCATGCTTTATCTCTTCTCCTTCTAAAGTAGCTAACTTGAATGAGCCGGGCCGACTGGAGCGGACAATGATGAACGAACCTTCCCATTTGTTGCCAAGTTTTCTTGGGGCGAGTACCCTTCGAAGAACGAGGTGTCCTGGCTTTAACTCATTCAACTTGACATTGGGGTCATACCAAGCCTTAGTATGGTCATGATACTTGGCGAGGTTAGCGATGATTCGGAGTCTCGTTTCTTCGGAGAGATCAAGGGAGATGTTGCGCTCTTGCTCGGCCTCGAGCTCCGTGGCCCACAGGGAACCGACTTTGAGCTCCGTCGGGGTCATTGTTTCATTGCCGAATAGCAACCGGAATGGGGTGAATCTAGTCGCCTTGGACTGTGTGGTTCATATAGACCACAAAATCTTCTGCAACTCCTCCGTCCACAGCCCCTTGGCGAGGCCCATGATTCACCGGTTGAGACCGGAGAGTATGTTCCTGTTGGTTCTCTTGTTGGCTCCATTGGACTGTGGTTATCAGACAGCGCCGAAGCTTAGCTAGACTCCTAGTTCTTCACAAAATGTATTGAAGGCTTTGACATCAAAATAGGTGCCGTTGTCGATCGTGAGCTACTTGGGTATTCCGAACCGGCATATGATGTTTTTCCAAAAGAATTTCTAAACATTCTTCGAGGTGATGGCGGTTAGTGGTTCGGCCTCGACCCATCTAGAGAAATATTTGATGGCGATGATGGTGAACCTAAAGTTGTCCTTAGCTCTTGGGAATGGGCCAATGAGATCTGTTGGGGGAAATTACTTCATTTTTAAGACTTAAAGATTAATACTTCGAAGGCTCTGAAGAGCTCCGAAGCTGGTGGGCACTTGTTCGAAGGCAGAGGCATCAAGCCGAAGGGTGCATCGATGCGAAGCCCTGATGAACCCTCCGAACGGAAGATAAAGGCTCCGAAGCTGAGCGACAAGATTGATGAGATGTTTGGCTTATCCATCTATCTTATAGTGCTTTACCTTTTATAACCTTGTTCCTGGCACCGAATAGTTTCCACTATGTCGGTTGTAATCTAGGGGTAGTTAGGTCTTTTCCTTATACATTTTTACCTATAAATACCCCCCTCTATACCCTGTAACAAGGACCCGAGACAAGTTATTCAATACACATATTAGAACTGCTCGAGCTATTATCCAACTCGGAGGCTTGAGGCAGTCCTAAACACAAACTCTCTGTTTGTTCGTTCTTGATCTCAGAGAACCTGTTGGTGTAAACTTTTGTGCCAATAGTTGGCGCCGTCCGTGGGGAACCAAGTTTTAGAAGCTTGTTCTCTGCTGCTAACTGCACTTCGAAGAACACTTACGGAGGGAGCCTCTGAGTCTCAAGATTCCGCGCACCCTTCGGTTAAGGGCTTCTTAGTGCAGCCCGAAGGCTTTCACTCGACTTCCCGAGTCGTTCGAAGTCCTCCATCTTCAGACCTCTTCGTGGCTAGCTATGCCTCCGAAGCGAAGTCAAACTTCGGGTCCTCTCCGAAGGTCCCCTCGGACCACAGGAGCCGGACCCTCAACTGCTCCGACGATTCCCGTAGAGGCCGCTGGGCGTCGAGTACCCAGGGGTCCTCGAGCTCCTCCTACGGTGCTTCAGACTGATTACGTTAGCTCCCAAGACCCAGAGGTGCCCTCCGACGAAGACGAAGACCTTCCTGGAACCGAGGCTACTCAACTAGCAAGGCTTCAGGAGGAAGTGGCCAGGTGGAGGCAAGAGGCCGCCGATCGCCTCCGCACTCAAGCCTCCACCGAGACTCCAGAAGGGCCTCAAGATGGTGGTGCTCGCAATCTCCCAGAAGCTACCCAAGTCCTGGAGGAGGCTGAGAATGCATCTTTCGATGATGAGTATCCGCTACATTGGGACTTGCAAAGGGTGCCCTTCGATCCCAGATTCAAGGCCTCGAAGTTGCACAAGTACTCCGTTGGGTCAGACCCCGGAGAGTTCGCCCGCTCATATGCCCTGGCAATAGAAGCAAGCGGAGGGGTGCGAAGCACTATGGCAAAATGCTTCCCTGTCGCTCTCGAAGGCGTGGCGCTCCGATGGTTCTGGTCCCTGAAGCCAGGGTCGATCAGCTCCTGGGAGCAGCTGAAGAAGAAGTTTGTGAGCAACTTCCAGGGTACCTTCGTGGCCCCGATGTCCACAGGGAGTTTGTTCCAGGTGAAACAGTAGGCGGGAGAAACACTCCGGGAGTACTTCACGTGCTTCGCCCACACCAAATCACAGATTAAGGGCCTGTCTACCTCTTCGGTAGTCGACGCCGCCCACGAAGGGGTGCTAAACCCCGACCTCCTCAGCAAACTCCATCGGAAGCCGGTGACGTCTGTGGCGCAGCTGATGGCATACTTCGAACAGTATGCCAAGGCGGAGGAAGGCTGTCTTCGGCGAGCTGAAGCGCCATCGCCCACCCTCCAAGAAGTCAAGAGGGAGCCTGAAGCCTTGGCTCCCCTACAACCTCCTCAAGACAACCGCTTCAACGAGCACAGGCGGGGGAAGAAGCATTTTTGTTCGGAGGTGCTAAACATTGCACCTTCTATTCCGAAGGCACCTGCCAATTTTCAGCAGGCGCAGAATTTCAAGGCCGGGCCGCCGAAGCCTCAAGAAAGGGCGCCTGGCAGGCGCCAGAGTTTTTTCTGTTGCGTGCATGGCGACAATAGGAGCCATGACACGAAGGATTGCAAGGCAGTGTTGGCCCTTCGGGGCGACTACCTTGGGCAAAGTACCGGGCGGGGTGCTTCGGATCGAGCCCCACCAGCGACCTGGTCGGAGCATGTGCAGGTCGTGGCCCGAATTGTTGTCCTAGAGGCACTCATGCGACTTCCGGTGGCCAACATTATGCCACCACCGAAGCAGGAAGACCCACAAGACCGCGACAAGCGGGTGGTCCTGCCCATCTCCGGAGGGGGGACCCTCGGGAACATGTCAAAAAGGCAACGGCGGGAGTACGTCCGCGAGGTCGGGCACATCGGGACCTCGAGTTCCGCCGAAGGGATGCCAGAATGGTCCCATGTGCCCATCTCATTTACTGCCAGTGATGCCACGTGAGTGAAGTTCCCCCATGCTGACCCCTTGGTCATTTCTGCCGAAATAGCAGGGGTGGAGGTCCGAAGGATCCTGGTAGACGGAGGGAGCTCCGCAGACATACCCCAGAAGCATCTACTTCCAGTGGCCCGGCCACTTCAAGGGTTCTCAGGACCACCTCTCGATGCCCTCGGCCAGACAAGCCTCGAGGTTGCCTTCGGAGAGGGGCCTTTGGCCAGGATAGAAGAGGTGATCTTCGACGTTGTCGACGCCCCATATGCTTACAATGCAATCTTCGGTCGAGGGATGCTGAACCAGTTCGGGGCTATAGCACACCATAATTACCTTTGTCTCAAAATGCCCACGCAAGGTGGAGTGCTTACTATTTCAGGAGACCAAGCCATAGCCCGGAGGACGGAGTATGGCCATGGGCAGCCATTGGATCCCCGGCAAGTACACAACGTGGCGAAAAGCACCGAAGAGGTGCCAGAGGCCTCGAACCCTTCGAAGGGGCCCTCTCTGAAGCCAAGCCCGGAAGGTGATGTTGAGTCAAGAATAATTTCAAAAGATGGCAAAGAGTATCCATTGCAGTTCGGCAAAGGGCTATCCCCGGAGATAGCTGCCTCATTGGAAGAAGTCGTCAGGCAAAATCTGGACGTCTTTGCTTGGACCAACGAAGACATCACCGGGGTTGATCGAAGCATCATCGAGCATAGCCTGCTCGTCAACCCGAAGGCCAGGCCAGTACGCCAGGGGCTCCGCAAGCTGTCAGCAGAAAGAGCAAGCCTCGCCAAAGCCGAAGTAGAAAAATTATTAAAAGCTGGCATCATCAGGGAAGTAGCCCATACCGAGTGGTTGGCTAACCCTGTTTTTGTAAGGAAGAAGGACTCGAACAAATGGCGCATGTGTATTGACTTTACTTCATTAAATAAAGCATGCCCGCGAGACCCCTACCTGATGCCCCGAATAGATCAGCTGGTGGATTCCACAGCCGGTTCCGAATTGCTAAGTTTCCTCGACGCTTATTCCGGGTATCATCAAGTATGGCTGAAACGCGAAGACGAAGCCAAGACAAGCTTTATAACTCCTTCCGGAGTATTTTATTATGTAAGAATGCCTTTTGGTTTGCGGAATGCCGGAGCCACCTTTTCACGTTTAATAGCTAAGGCTCTAGGTCATCAAATAGGCCGAAATGTCGAGGCCTATATGGATGATATTGTAATAAAAAGTGCTCAAAAGCACCAGCATAGCCTAGACCTAGCTGAAACATTTGAGAGCCTTCGAGCATGTGGAGTACGCCTCAACCCGGAAAAATGTATATTCGGAGCACAAGCAGGGAAGCTGCTAGGGTACTTAGTTTCGAGCAGGGGAATCGAAGCTAGCCCAACACAGATAAGTGCATTACAAAGGATGGCTCCACCAGAGAATTTGAAGCAGGTACAGAAGCTAGCAGGAAGGCTCGTAGCCCTTAGCAGGTTCCTGGCCAGGTCAACAGAACGAAGCCTCCCAATTTTCAAATCACTAAAGGGGTCCGAAAGCTTCAGTTGGACACCGGAGTGCCAGAAGAGCTTTGATGATATAAAAGCATACCTCGGAAGATTATCAACACTTACTGTTCCCCTTCCAGAAGAGACACTGCTCCTATATCTTGCAGCAACAGGCTCTGCAGTAAGTGCAGTATTGGTCCGGGAAGTTGAGCTTAAAGGAAAGATGGTACAGAACCCATTTTATTTTGTGTCAGAAGCTTTGTCCGGAGCTAAAATCAGATACTTCGAGCTCGAGAAGTTTGCTTATGCCCTAGTAATGGCCTCGCGAAAGCTAAGGCATTATTTCTTGGCGCATAACCTGATCATCCCTACATCGTATCCTCTTCGAGATATGCTCCAAAACAAAGATTCTACGGGCAGGATTGGAAAATGGGCGGTCGAGCTAGCACCCTTCGGAATCACCTTCATGGCGAGAACAACTATTAAATCCCAAATCATAGCCGACTTCGTAGAAGAGTGGACTCCATATGCTATTTGGGCCCTGGAAGAACCCTCCGAAGGTTTATGGACAATATTTTCTGTTGGAGCTTATCAAGCATCCGGTGCCGTAGCAGGGGCCGTCATCATATCACCATCAAGACAGAAGGCCATGTATTCTGCAAGGCTCAACTTTAGAACCACCAATAACATCGCCGAATACGAAAGAATCCTGCTAGGCCTCCGAAAGGCTAAAGCACATGGAGCTGCAAGGATAGTGATTAAGACAGATTCCCAAGTCATCGCAGGGCATGTTGATAAAAGCTTTCAAGCAAAGAATCCACATCTAGCACAATACCTTGAAGAAATCCGCAAGGCCGAAGCAGCATTCAGAGGATTTACGGTTCGGAGTATCCCTCGAGCAGAGAATCAACTCGCAGATATTCTTGCAAAAGCTGCAGCAGGGGCGGTGGACCTCCCGGAGGGTGCTTTCTACGAAGAACTAGCGCAACCCGCAGCTGTTTAGTTACCCTCTTCGGAAGTACTGTGCATTCCAATTACAGACTGGCGGGCCCCGATTATGAACATGTTGCAAAGTGGCATAGACCCTTTAGATGGTCCAGATACCCGAAGGTTGTGAGCAAGAGCCCAAAATTACAAGCTTGTCAACGGAGTATTATACAAAGCTGGCGTGTGTTCCCCTCTGCTTCGATGCATCTCCCAACCCGAGGGTCAAGACATACTTCGAGAAATTCACGAAGGATTATGTGGAAGTCACCTAGCCCCTCGTGCACTAGCTGGCAAAACACTCCGGCAAGGACTGTACTGGCCAACAATAGTGAGAGATGCGGAGAAGCTGGTTCGAACATGCCAAGGCTGCGAGTGGATGGGCAGACGAAGCCACCGTCCGCCAGTCCAGCTTCAACTCATCGCCCCAGTCTGGCCAATGGCTCGATGGGGCATGGACCTAATAGGCCCTTTTCCAATGGCAAAAGGTGGCTTGAAGTTTACGGTAGTAGCAATCGAATATTTTTCAAAATGGGTTGAAGCAGAGCCATTAACCGCTATCACCTCGAAGAATGTCCAAAAATTTTTCTAGCAGACCATTATATGCCGGTTCAGAGGGCCAAGAGAAGTGACGGTGGATAATGGAACACAGTTCGAAGCTGACACTTTCCAAGCATTTTGCGAAGATCTGGGCATTAAGTTGTGCTTCGCTGCGGTAAGCCATCCGCAGTCCAACGGAGCTGTTGAGCGAGCCAACGGGAACATTCTCTCCGGGCTAAATCGACGAATCGTTGGCCTAGCCAAGGGGCTATGGGTCGAAGAGCTCCCTAAGATCTTGTGGTCCATTTGAACCACTCAAACCAGGTCAACAGGTTTTACCCCATTTAGACTGCTATTCAGAGATGAGGCAATGACTCCCACGGAGCTCAGAGGAGGATCCCTTCATGTAGTTCAGCCCGGAGATGAAGACGAAAGGAACGCTTCGCTAGATTTATCAGAGGAGACAAGGCTTCGAGCTATCGCCAACCTAACCAAGTACCAAGGCCACACAAAGACATGGTATGACCCGAAGATAAAGCTAACTGAGCTTAAACCTGGTCATCTAGTGTTGCGAAGTGTAATAGCTCCGGGGAAGCTAGGAAAAAAATGGGAAGGGCCATATGTTATCTTATGCTCAGGGCGCCCCGGATCATTTAAATTAGCTAATTTAGAGGGGGAAGAGTTAAAGCATGCGTGGCATGCGGAGCACCTTAAGCGTTATTACGCTTAGGGGCTCCTTGTAATCGCTTGTAAAATTTTCCTTTCTATGAAATAAAGAGAAGGGTTGAATTTTGTTTGCTCTTCGAATATCCCTTACTCCTGATGGACGCATCGGGAGGACGGAGATGCTTGCAGAGTCAAGCATTTTTCTCAAGACCCAGGCAGCTGCCTGCGAACCATCGGTTCAGGGGCTCCGCTGCCACCCTACGAATTCCAGGCTCCGGCTTGTTAGGATCTGTGGAAGAGTCTAAGGACTTTAAAAAGAAACATATTTTCGGCCTCCGGGTACGACGTATCTGTAAAAGAGCCGAAGGTGTCCACCCTACGGATCCAGGCTTCGGCTTGTTAGGATCCATGGAAGAGTCTAAGGACTTTAAAAAGAAACATATTTTCGGCCTCTGGGTACAAAGTATCTGTAAAAGAGCCGAAGGTGGCCACCCTACGGATTCCATGCTCCGGCTTGTTAGGATCCGTGGAAGAGTCTAAGGATTTTAAAAAGAAACAGATTTTCGGCCTCCAGGTACGAAGTATCTGTAAAAGAGTCGAAGGTGGCCACCCTACGGATTCCAGGCTCCAGCTTGTTAGGATCCGTGGAAGAGTCTAAGGACTTTAAAAAGAAACAGATTTTCGGCCTCCGGGTACAAAGTATCTGTAAAAGAGCCGAAGGTGGCCACCCTACGGATTCCAGGCTTCGGCTTGTTAGGATCCGTGGAAGAGTCTAAGGACTTTAAGAAACATATTTTCGGCCTCCAGGTATGAAGTATCTGTAAAAGAGCCGAAGGTGGCCACCCTACGGATTTCAGGCTTCGGCTTCGTGAAGATTCGTACAAGAGTCTAAGCACTTCAAAAAAATTTTTTTTTAAGGAGTCTAAGTGCAGATGATAAGTGTAATGTGAAGCATCAGGTTGTTCGGTACATCATTGTGCCTGGCGAACCCTTTTCCACAGTAAAGAATCCACCACCCACAAGGAGGGGTAGGAGGATAGGAACCATACAATATACTTTCGAAGCATTTCACATTAAGTCATCGTACTTTTACATCAAGAAAAGTTTTGGTCCAAGCCTAGGAAAAATCGAAGACCCTGTCGGCATCTAGAGCTACCCCTCCGGCTACTCTGCCCGTCGGAGCTCGAAGCTGTCGGCTCGGCCCTCTTCGTTTGAACGCTTCTCTTCTTCTTGGAGGCTCGTAGTTTCTTTCGCTCTTCTTGAAGCTCGGCCCACGTCAGGAGCCTTTCGGAGTTATCCTCCGCAGGGTCTTCAGTCTGGTACTCCGAGTCGGACCAGTCCATATGTTCAGAAGATGAGGATGCCTTCGCCTTCTCCTCTTCTTTAATATAAGCTAAGACCTCTTGAGAAATTTCAAGGGTTATCTCCCCTCTATCTCCGCGAGGAACAGAGAAGCGAGAGCAGCGGTAAGGCCTTAATCTCTCAAGGCTTGCCCACTCCTTTCAGAGCTCATCGATAATTTCCAGTATTTTGAGGTCAGGGCTCGAAGGGCATGACAAAACCTAAAAAAGAACAGAACACCAAAAACAAGTTTCTTGTTTATAGCTTTTCCATTAATAAAAGAGGCTTTACAAGACTTCATGTACATAATAGCCCTAAAAAGCTAGACCCGCGGGTCGGTTGGTGGAGTAGGAATGACTGGAGCTGGCGAGGCAGGAAGTGGTGGCCTTGTTTGCGCCTGCTTCTGCTGGCGGGCCTCGTCGATCCAAGCTTTAGCTGCAACCTTGTGGTCCGTCTTCCAGGTTGATCGGAAGGCTTCCAAGGCCAAGGCTACATCCGAAGATGGGCGCAGCAAGTCATTAGAGGTGAAGCTTCCAGGGGTTGAACCCCCGACTAAGCCGAGGGGGATCTGAAGAGACTCGAGGTGACGAAGAACCCCAATGGCAGCACACTGCCCGGAGATTTCTCCGTACCGGACACCGGAGTTCATCATCAACGACAAGGCCACTTGGATCGTCTTCAGCTTCCGGTCGAGAGGTTCGTGGGTCGCAGCAAATGACGAGGGGCACATAGTGCCGAAGTACTCCAAGGTACCCTGAAGGGCTTCCAAGGTACGTTCCGCCATGCTTGAGTTCTTCTTCTCCACTTCTTCCAGCCCTGCAGCAGTCACAGATACCTCGGCCACCTGGAGCATTAAAGAGCTCTTATGGGCCATCGCCTGGTTGAGAGCTCCTTGGAGCTCCACCAACTGAGCACTCGAAGCGACCGCCGCTTGACGGAGCCTTTCGACTTCCGCCCGAAGGACGACACGCTCAGCTTCGACCTCTTGGGCCGAGGAGCGGAGCGCGTCGCTGTCTTGTCTTGCCGTCCAAAGAGCTTCGTCTGCCGCTGCCCTAGCCCTCCGTTCCACTATGGCTTCTTCCTCCAACCTGATGGATCTCTCGTTGGAGTCGTTAAGAGCTGTCTGGAGGGTGGTAACCTTCCTTTTGAGTCGGTTAATCTCTACCTCATTGGAAGTCGCTACCGCTCTAGCAAGGACAAATTGCTGCAAAAAGAACAAGTAAGTACTGAAGTATTTATGATCGCTAATGCGGAGTAGCTATGATGTTTTTTCATACCTGAAGGGCAGCCCTTTCGAGGGCTGTGTTGAGCGTCGGAGCCCTAGCCTCGCTCAAGACGGAGACCAAGTCCGAATTGGCGATATCCTGGCTCTTCTCTGCCAGGGGCTCCATGAGTCTTTGGAGGCCTTCCCGCTGCTCCAAGAACGGAGCCAGTAGAGGAAGCCAAGATAAGGCTTGGTGGTCATCTGCTACGACCTCATCCTTCGAATTGCCGACGGAGGTCGTTGCAAGGCCAGGAAGAAGGCCGAGGCTAGATATGCTCTTGCCTCTCCCCGGCACGAAGGCAGGCGAGGCGGGCGACGCAGGAGTACCCCGATCGTCGGCAGCTACCCCTTTGACCAAAGCCGCGGCAGCAGAGGCAACCTCGACCATCGGAGCCGCCACCGCAGGAGCGACCTCCGTCGCCAAATCTGCTCCGACGGGTGCATCCTCCGCTCCGATGGGCACATTCTCCGCTACCAAGCCTGGAGCGTCTGAAGGCGCAGGGGGTCCACTCGAGCCGCAACCCCCGAAGACGTTGGGACTTCGGGCGCCGCCGGAGCATCGACGCCCTTAGAGGTACCTATTTTGTCAACAAAATTAATAAGCATATTACAAGGAACAATTTGCAGGTATTAGTCAAAGCAGGAGCTTCGAGGAGTACCTTCGGAGGCCTCGTGGGGTAGGATCGCCGGATCCTCCAGGACCTCGTACATCTGGAGGATGTCAGCAAAGTCATCTCCCGAGGCCCTCTCCTCCGCATTTCCTACCGAAGCCACGACTTCCGCCGTAACCGCCTCGGGTGTGGGCGAGTTGGGAGTGGTGGAGCCCGACTCCAAGTGTACAACGACAGGCGCAGGGGGAACCGTCGGGGCTACTTCTGCTACCTCCCTAACAGAAGTTCCAGGGGGGGACCTCCCCTAGGTCTTCATCGTCATCCAGGAGGTAGTTCTCGAAGGCCGACGCTATCTAAGCGTCGGAGTCCTCTGACTCCTCAGAGGCTGAGCTCCGAGCGTCCAACGACGAAGCCGATGAAGCAGGGGCCAGCCGCGGAGGGGGCTTCGCTATTTTCTTCTTCTTGGACGGCTGCTTGTTGGCTTTCTTGGGCGGTTCAGCAGCGACCTTCTGTTTTCGAGCAGCCACTCCGGTCGAGGTGAAGTTGGGAAGAGGAGGGGGCTCCATCCCGAGAGCTCACCACACTCTGTTGGAGCGCTCCCAGCTTCCCACTAGCTCCAGTCTCTTTTGTTTTTCGGCCACCGAAGGGGCTCCGAGAACTCGTTCGGTGGCTCGATCTATGTCCTCCGGAGCCAACGCCAAAGGAGCCACTGAGAGAAAAGGGTATGGTATCATAAGTATAATTGTTTCCTTCATATAATATAATACTGCAGGAAATGAAGTCTTACCTAGGTTTCGGAGATCTCCCTCCGAGGCCTGTTGAAACACGATCGGCCTGTTAGCTCTGAGGGGAGGGATCTGAAGGGCAATAAACTCTTTGGCTAGGTCGCGCATGCTCATGCGGCGAGCCACCGAAGTCAATAGCCCTAGCCTCGTGGAGAGCAGGCTAGGGTTCAGGGAGATCTCCGCCTCCTTCCGAAACCAAATCTCTTGGAGAGGACCTGTGACGGGGAGTCCTCTCCGACTTCGGCGTAAAACCACCGAAGAATCCAGTTGGTGTACCATCTGTCGTTGATGGCCTTCATAGGGAAGTGAAGAGCGTGCTCCCTTCGTAGCTGGAAGTTGACGCTGTCGAAGGCTATTGTCACCTTATAATCCCTAGGCCCGTCCTGTGGCTTCGGCTGACAGATGGCTTCGTGGGTCACGGCGAAGATCTCAGAGCGTCCTTTGCACCCCTCCGCCCAGAGTGCCCATTCGAAGACGGCTAGGTGGGCGACGGCGTTGGGAGATAGCTGAGGTAAGGTTATGTGGAACATGTCTAGTACCTCCGCCAAGAAGTCTATGGCTGGAAGCCCCAAGCCTGCTTCGAAGAATGCTTCGAAGACTACCACCTCTCCGCTTCGTGGCCTTGGAGTTGATTCTAATCCAGGGACCTGAGTCCTCAATCCGGCGCCCAATTTCCCTTCCACGGCCTCTTCAATGGACTTGGCGGTGCTCACAGATTGGCCGATGAGGAAGCTTTGGGGATTTTCTTCTTGGAAGGCGGACGGAGCTCCCGAGGATTCTTGGGTCAGGCGCCGCCCGAAGTCCTCGCCATTGCCGCTGCTGCCGAAGCGGCCCACGCCTGCCTCTGCGCAAGAGTGCTTGCTGCTGCTGGAGCAGTGTGGCTAGTTCTCGCCATTCGCTTAGATGCTCAAGAGATTGAAGGATTGAGGAAAGTGAATCGCGAGTGCTGGAAGCGATAAAAAGTCTCGGTTAATCCTTGTCTTTCCTTTTATAACCGTTCGCCGGGTGCTACTCTTCGATTGCATTCACACTGCAGGTTCGACTTCTATCACTGACGAGTGGGTCCAGTAAATGGAACGGCGAGCAACCGCCGTAAAAATCGACCGTTACATTTTACAGAGTGTAACAGTTACTTGCGCCGTAACGGCTATAATCAAACGGCTCTTCACGACGTTTGGGCTCCGAAGCGGTTCTCTTCCCAGCATGCGTTCCCATCGCATAAGGAGCCCGAAGGAGGGGTTCGAACGCTTTGGATCTAAAGTCCTCTGCAGAACTGTAACATGTCCGAATCCCCTTTAAGTCTCAAAATATGGAAGTATTCCTTCCGTATACTGCCTTCTTTCTAAACAGGTTAACTACAGAGAGGCGTATTCGAGGGGCTACTGTTGGGGGAAATTCATTTTCAAGACTTAAATATTAATACTTCGAAGGCTCTGAAGAGCTCCGAAGCTGGTGGGCACTTGTTCGAAGGCAGAGGCATCAAGCCGAAGGGTGCATCGATGCGAAGCCCTAATGAACCCTCCGAACGGAAGATAAAGGCTCCGAAGCTGAGCGACAAGATTGATGAGATGTTTGGCTTATCCATCTATCTTATAGTGCTTTACCTTTTATAACCTTGTTCCTGGCACAGAATAGTTTCCACTATGTCGGTTGTAATCTAGGGGTAGTTAGGTCTTTTCTTTATACATTTTTACCTATAAATACCCCCCTCTATACCTTGTAACAAGGACCCGGGACAAGTTATTAAATACACATATTCTAACTGCTTGAGCTAATCCAACTCAGAGGCTTGAGGCAGTCCTAAACACAAACTCTCTGTTTGTTCGTTCTTGATCTCAGAGAACCTGTTGGTGTAAACTTTTGCGCCAACAAGATCCATCCCCCATCGGGACAAGGGCCATACTGGGGTGATGACCTATAGTGGGGGAGGGGGGTTGGTGGCTTCACCTTCCCATCCACTAGCATCCTTGGCAGGTGCGTACGACGGCATCGACATCGGTCATGATAGTAGGCCATTATAGACCCTGGCTCAGAGTCTTTCTGGCTAAGGCCCAGGGCACCAGATGGCTGCCACATAGGCCTTCGTGGATGTCTCATAGCATTTGCTGTCCTTCTAGGAAGGAGATGCATCGGAGCAGTGGCGAGCATACACCAGACTTGTACAATGCTCCGTTGATGATATGGCAGCGTCGTTCCCTGTGTCGGAGTCTCGAGAGCTCGGGGCCTGAGGGGATGTTTTCATCGCCTCGCAGCAACTTCAGGATCAGATCTTTCTAGTATTCGGTGGTAGTGCAAAGGACCGAGGCGGGCTTTGGAGGTGGCACCGTGGTGCCTTCTAGGGGCAGGATCGAGGTGGCTTCTTGGGGCGACACCGAGGGTCTGGATAGCTCTTCGAAAAAAGCCCTTGGGGACATGTCTTGACCTCCAACATCTGCTTTGGTGAGGGAATCTGCTTGCTAGTTGTCGGCCATTGGGATGCTTCAGATGAAGATCCATTTGAACACTGCTTCGGTCTTGCGGGCTGCTTCTAGGTAATCAGTGAGGTCCGGGTGCTGGACCTAGAAACTCTTATCCACATGCCCTGCTATAACTTGGGAATCTATTTTTACAACTACCCGAGCAGTGCCTAGTGCGTGGGCTTTTTGAAGGACTAAAAACATAGTATCCTGATCCTCGTAATGTGTTGAAGATGGGCAGGCTTCGCTCGGTGGACCCGGCAAGGAAACGACTAAGCACGGAAAGATGTCCAACCAATTTCTGGGCCTGCTTCAGATTCTCCGGAGGGGCCATGCTTTGCAACACGCTGATCTAGGTTGGGCTAGCTTCGATGTCCCGGTTCGAGACCAGGTACCCTAGCAACTTGTCGGCTCGGGCCCCGAAGACGCATTTGTTAGGGTTCAAGCGGATCCCATAGGCTCGGAGGCTACCGAACATTTCTGCTAGGTCTAGGCTATGCTGGTGCTTATGCGCACTCGTGATTACAATATCATCCATGTATGCCTCAATGTTATGACCTATCTGATGGCCTAGGGCCTTTGCGATTAGCCTAGAAAAGGTGGCTCCAACATTTCTCAGGCCGAAGGGCATTCTTACATAGCATAATACTCCGGAGGGAGTAATAAAACTAGTCTTGGCCTTGTCTTCTCGCTTCAACCATATTTGATGATATCCGGAGTATGTATCCAGAAAACTGAGGAGCTCCAAACCAGCCATGGAGTCGACCAGTTGGTCGATGCGAGGCATGGGGTATGGGTCATGAGGGCGATCTTTATTCAAGGAGGTGAAATCGATACACATGCGCCATTTGCCAGAATTTTTCTTTTTAACAAAGATGGGGTTCGATAGCCATTCTGTGTGGCTAATCTCCCTAATGACTCTGGCCCGGAGCAGCTTCTCAACTTCTGCCTTAGCGAGGTCAGCTCTTTCTTCGGACAACTCGCAGAGCCCCTAGTGGACCGGGCACGCCTTTGGGTTCACCAAGAGGGAGTGCTCGATGATGCTGCGGTCCACCCCCGGGATATCTTCGTCTGACCAAGCGAAGATGTCAATGCTGTCTCGGACCACTTCCTCCAGCTTGGCCATGACTTCGGGCTCCATTCCCTCACCGAACTGGACGAGGTATTCCTGCCCCTCCTTGATGATGACTCTAGTGACCACCTCTCCTTCGGGGTGAGGCTTGGCGGCCGGTTCCCTTGGGAGCTTGGTGGGAGGTTGAGGGCCTTCCTCGTCTGGACTCTCCCAGACGCTGTTGACTTGCCGTGGTTCTAGCAGGGCTGAGTGGTCGTACTCCACCCTATGGGCCACAACCTGGTCATCGAGGACGGAGAGGACACCTCCTAGAGTTGGCATATTCATGCTGAGGTAGTTGTGATGAGCGACGGCTCTGAACCAGCTCAGCATGCCCCTCCCGAAGATGGCGTTGTAAGCGTTGGGGGTGTCGACAACATTGACGATGACCTCCTCGGTTCACGAGAGGGGGGGCGTCCCCAAAGGTCACCTCGAGGCCTATCTGACCGAGGGCATCGAGCGGTGGGCCCGCGAACCCTTGGAGTGGCCTGGTGGCTAGGAGCAGGTGCTTCCTGTAGATGCAGAGCTGATCAAAGGCCTGCACAAAAATGATGTCAGCAGAACTGCCTCCCTCGACAAGCACCCGATGCACCTCGATGCCGGTGATGTCGGTGGTGACGACGAGGGGGTCAGCGTGTGGAAACTTGATGTCGATCGTGTTGCTGGCGGTGAAGGAGATGGGCACATGTGACCATCCGGGCATTGTGGTCGAGGCTAAGGTCCCAATGTGCCCTACTTTCCAAACATACTCTCGCCTCTGCGTCTTCGAAATGCCGCCCAAGGCTCCCCCTCCAGAGATGGGTTACACCACGTGCTTCCCCCGCTCCGAACCTTCCTCGAGCTTTGGGGCCGAAAATTTGTTCGACTCCAAGAACTGCTTCAGAGCCCCTGGCTCGTTGATCCGTCCCACCACTTGAACGGGTTTGGCGCGAGGGGAAGATGGCGCCTATCGGAGGACCCCCGTCCGGAACTCCACTCGAGGTAGTCGTTCTAGAGGGCGAGGATGGTTCTACAGGAATCGGTGTCGTTGCTCCAATTTTCCCCTTGAACGCTGCAATGGAAGACCGCGCTCCCGGCGTGGGCCTTCATAGATGGCTTTGAACCGACAGAGCGCCCCCCGCCTTGGGCATGCTGTAACTTTGAGGTCTTGGGGGCCGAGGCAGCGATGCTGAGCACCTCCCCCTGTAATGCTTGTGTCCTCGCCGTGAGTCGTGGTGACGGGGCTAAGAGGGGACTAGGCATGGAAGGTTGTGGCTTCTTCCTTCATAGATTTTGGCATCCAGAGTTCGGACGGGAGCGATCATCGCCTCCCTATGAAGCTGCCCTTCCTCAAACCTAGCGTACTCCTCGATGTATGTCATCAGTTGGGCCACCGACGAAATCGGCTTCCGGTGAAGCTTGTCGAGGAGGCCAGGGATTGTGATGCCTTTGTGGGCCACATCGATGATGGAGGAGGCCGACAACCCCTTGATCTAGGCCTTGGTTTGGGTGAAGCGTTGTGAATACTGATGCAGCGTATCGCCGGGTTGCTGCTTCACCTGGAAGAGGCTTCCAGTGGACATGGGGGCCACGAAGGTCCCTTTGAAGTTGTTGATATACTTTTTCTTTAGCTGGTCCCATGATCTGATAGATCCCGACATCAAGGACCAGAACCACTGGAGGGCGATTCCTTTGAGGGTGAGCGGGAGGCATTTCGTTATCGTATCCCGGCCCCCTCCGCAGGCTTCTATTGCCAAAGCATAGGATCGATAGAACTCTCCGGGGTCAGACTCTAGGAGTACTTTAGAAGCTTCACCGCGCGGAACTTAGAATCGAATCACACCCTCTGCATGTCGGGGTGCAGCGGAGACTCTTCGTCGAAGGATGCATTCTTCGACTCCCTCTAGTCCGCTTGGTCCTCGTCATCACTCAACGTGACGACTTTGACCTCTGGAACCCTCATGGGTTCTGGTGGCTGGACCGCGGCCACCTGCCGTAATCTCTCAAGATCAAATTGGAGCAGGGCGTTTTCAACGTCTAGTGCGTCGGCCTGGCTCCCGCTACCTCTAAAGTGCGGTTCCGGATCCTACGAGTGGGCGAAGTGGGTACGGAGGACCGTAGCAGGGTAGTCGCTGGGCGGATGGAGGCCGGTGAGCCCCTCCTGGGCAGTCGCTTGGTTGCCTATGGATGGGCCCCCAGAGTCAGAGAGGTCTTTGGCCCTCGACATTGCTTCTAGAGCTTGGTCCGAGGCGGTTTCAGTCACCACAGGGGGGTTGGCTTGAGCGGGCTAATGCCTCGAGGTCCGAGCGGACCTTCGAAGGGGAACCGTACTGGCACCCTTTTTGGGAGACATGCTTCTTCCTTACGAACGTTAGGTGGAGAGGACGTTATCTTTTTGGACTAATGTCCCCACAGATGGCGCCAACTGTTGGTGTAAAAGATTATGCCGACAGGTTTGAGGAAACTAGATTGAGATGGAAAGCTTTGCCCGAAGGCTGTACTCTTGGATCTTGAGCTAGAAATCCCCCTATACAATATAGGGAGAGGGTATTTATGGTGGAGCCCCTAGGTGGGCCAATACCCTTGTTCCCCTTAGTCTTACATACATCATTACATACCCCATACTCCTAATTGGTAGGGGTACGGTGATACAGACTCTACTAGACATTCAGACATGGCTACATTTGGTAGGCGTGAAAACTTATACGTGCGGTCTTATCGTACAGCTAACCACGATTAGAACACTACCGACCCACTCGTCACGTTCTACAAGGACTACTTGACGTCATAGCTATCGCACTTCTGGTTTAGTGGTTGGTGCCCCGCCACGACCGAACTCCTAGGGTCCCCGCTCGGGACCCTATCGTGGATGTCTCTGGGGTCGTCTTCTATGGGCCCCAGGCCTTCGAGGGGCTTTTCTCCAGACCCTTCGATGGATAGCCGGGAGGCTATCCACTGAGGGCCTCTAGCTCGGGGCAGAGTCCTCACTAGACCTTGGTTCGGACCCAAGGGCTAAAGCCCTTGCAGAGCCTACCTTCGGCTCTGGGGCTAGCCCGGTGCATCCTCGTCAATCGCTTCGTGACTCCTTGCCTGTTCTTTGGACCATGCGGCCTAGGTTGGGATACCCATGGCGACCATTAATCTTGCCCGGACTAGTGCCGGGATTATTTCCCCCAACACCATGCAAACGAATAATTTCACGGAAGAACAAATCAGCAACATGCGCATCCTCATCACTCTTATGACAAGGAATAAAATGTGCCATTTTTGAAAACCTATCCACGAAAAGAAAAATACTATACCTCCCCTTCCGTGTTCTAGGCAATCCCAAAATAAAGTCCATAGATATATCCTTCCAAGGAATAGTAGGAATAGGAAGAGGCATGTATAAACCATGTGGATTAAGGTGTGACTTAGCTTTTTGGCATTTAGTGCAGCGAACCACGAATCTTTGAACATCTCGATGCATCCGTGGCCAAAAGAAGTGTGTTGAGAGTACATCCTCCATCTTCTTCACTCCAAAGTGACCCATCAAACCTCCTCCATGTGCCTCCTGTAACAACAAAATATGAACGAAGCTATCTGGAATGCATAGCTTGTTAGCACGGAACACAAATCCATTATTAAGAACGAATTTGGTACATGTTCCCCCATCTTTATAATTCAATAGTACATCTTTAAAATCAGCATCATGCACATATTGTTATTTGATGGTTTCCAAACCAAAAATCTTATAATCAAGCTAGGATAACATGGTATAACAGCGAGACATTGCATCAACAATAATATTATCTTTACCCTTTTTGTGTTTGATGACATAAGGAAAACATTAAATAAACTCAACCCACTTAGGATGACGCTTATTTAGTTTAGCTTGACTACGAAGATGCTTCAAAGATCCATGATAAGAATGGATGAAAAATTCTTTAGGCCATAAATAGTGTTTCCATATTTCTAATGTTCGAACAAGAGCATATAATTCCTTATCATAAGTAGAATAATTTAGACTAGGCCCACTCAATTTTTCACTAAAATATGCTATAGGTTTGCCCTCTTGTAACAACACACCTCCCAACCCAATTCCACTAGCATCATATTCGAGCTCAAAAGTTTTATTATAATAAGGAAGTTGTAGTAATGGTACGTGTGTTAACCTTTCCTTCAGCAACATGAAGGCTTCTTGTTGTGCATCGCCCCAAACAAAGGAGATATCTTTCTTGGTAAGTTCGTTTAGTGGCGCAGCATGTGTTGACACCAAGATTTGATAAAACCTAGGCCCACTAAAGATGCCACACAGTCAACAAAAGTCAAAGAAGTCCGATCAAGGAAAGGCAAGGAAGGTCATCCATACTGTTACAAGATGATCGGACGCAGAAGAGCCGATAGAGATAAGGGCGGAAAAGAAGATGAAGATTATCCGGAATCGGTTAAGAGAGAGTGCTTGGACGGCAAGTCTCCAGACTATAAATATGTATCCCTAGTTAGCTTAGAAAACACATCTATGTCAATTAACTACTCGGCACATCGCCACCTTTGGCTTCCAAGGTTTATCCGGCGTGATTTGTGTTGATAGCGAAAAATGGCATTAAGAGGTTAAGATTGTCAAAATATTAATTTTGGTAATTTGGGCCAAAAATACACATGTCTTGGATCGGGCCGAAGCCCTACAGGGCCAAAGGCCCATTAAAGCTGTGGGCTTCAGAAGCTTCCAGCAGGCCTGCTACCTTCAGCCCAAAGGCCTTCGGAGGCCCGCCTCGCCGAAGCTTCGGCCTGAGTAGCAGGCTTCGGTGGGCCTGGCCGAAGGCCCACTTCGGGTAGGATTTCGCAGATGGAGTTTGAGTCTGATTCTGGCTAATTTTATCCCTACGCATGATTAGGCCAAATCATAACAGATTAATCTTAGAGATTAGAAGTCTAGCCCCTATAAATATAGGGGTGAAGCCTGTTCATTAACCACCCCAACACAAATCAACACAAAGCCCTAGCTTTGAACCATACCTTTACTTTTACCTTTACTTTTCTGCAACCTTCGTGGGTTTGCCTGGAAGCACTCCGACGGCCACTTCGGAACAGTGGTAATCCTTGTTACTTCGCTTGTGAAGTATCCGTTAATCTACGTAATAGATTCCTATCGCCTTGTTACTTTGCCTGTGAAGTATCCGCTAATCTGCGTAACAGATTTCTACCTTTGTTCTCTAGTGCAACACTTAGCAGAATTCGGTAGCACTCCGACGGCCACTTCGGAACAGTGGTAATCCTTGTTACTTCGCTTGTGAAGTATCCGTTAATCTACGTAATAGATTCCTATCGCCTTGTTACTTTGCCTGTGAAGTATCCGCTAATCTGCGTAACAGATTTCTACCTTTGTTCTCTAGTGCAACACTTAGCAGAATTCGGTCCCTAGGCCGAATTGGTGCTTGATTTCTGTTCTGTTGCAGGTTTTCACGCTCGGAGCCACTTCTTCGGAGGTGTCCGGAGCCAAGGGATTGGTTTCGGAGGCTGCCAGAACACCCTTCGGTGGGAATACTGCTTCGACTACCCATGCCAGACCGTCACGCTGTTGTCAGTTTGACCGAGTCCCGCATGCCAGCACGCTTCGCAACAGGCTTCGTCATGATAGGCTTCGCCACGTTCGTACCCCGCGTCAGATGAAGTCACGCCAGTGCATTTAGTTCGATTTATTTTATCGTATCAAAGACTTCACGCCGAACCCCACTGTTTGGAGGTGATTGTTGCATCGAGATCTGTCCAGAGCCCGCCTTCGACCAGATCAGTCCGAAAGCCGAAGGTATCCTTCAGCGAGACCCTTTGCACCAGACACCGAAGGTACCCTTTGGTGATACCCTTCACACTATATACTTCGAATCAGCTAGGCTTCGTCTAAATTGCTGATTTATTCTGTTTATTATATCTCTTTTCGGCTTATTGGATTATTTTTGTGTGATCTGATTACCTGACGACTCCACCCCCTTACCACTATTGAGGGTAGTCGGAACGCGATGTCAGTGTTGTGTTACGCTTAGGCTTGTATCTAAGTATCCACACACTTTTGGATCGTCGAACTGACCTAAGTGCGGGGCCACGTTTTCGTGTCAACAGTTTGGCACTTGGAGCTGGGCGACATCATTTTGATCTCCGGCGAAGAGGTGAGTCCCGCCACCCAAGAAGTCCATACCGATTAGATCAGTATCCTCACAGCTGCATCAAATTGATCTCTTGAGGTGAGTGTCAAAACAATATGGTCGCTAGTTGTTCTCGGTGTATTATCTAGGTCTGAGGCTACATCAGTTCAGTTTGAACTACTAGATTAATGTGATCTAGGTGTGATAGTTTGAGTCTTCATCGGTTAGGTCTGATATCTCTTGATATTGTATCTCTTTCATGCTGTATACTGTTCATCTAAATAAAGCATGTCCAATACTTTTATATATTATTAAGATCATCATGACTAGTTACTGTCTTGGTTAGGTTTAATCTAGTTATTGTGATAATTTTCATGATATAGACATCTTATCTGGCACATTTTATTTATTTTTGTCCGAGTACAAGCCGACGGGTTATGTTCGATTCCATGCTACTCCTTATAAGTTATCGGAAAAGCACTCATCGGCCTAAGTGGTTAACTGCTCATCTTGTCGACCGATGGCGCGCCTCCCCAATTGCTTTATCCCAAGTCATCGGCCTCATGGCCGATCGTCATGATATTCCACGAATATCCCATCCTCATCGCGGTAATCGACTTGATAGTCGATAGGCCATGCTACTAATGCCATATTTTTTATTCTCTTATCAGTTGTAGGGTCAAACTGATTGGCACGCCTTGAACCCTTTTTCTAAGAATGTACGACCTGCACTGGAGTAGAGCAGATCTCCTAGGCCTCGCATGTGTCAAAACGTGATAAAAAACACACCAACACACTTTTTGGCATGCTTGGTGAGACCATCTCCAGCAAACCAGCCATGACGGGAGAGATCAATGATGACAACATCATCCCGATCACCATGGAAACCCTAATGGAATAACAAAGACTGGAGGTGCAATGGCATGTGGAGGAGTTTCAGAAGTCATGCCTGTAGTCTTACGGTATGAATCGGACGGGTCTTGTATAGAAGAGTCCGTTGCCAAGACCAGTATTGTCCACAGAAGATGGACAACCAGTGGAGAATCCTCAGGCCAATCTCCTAAAAATCATTGACCAGGCGATTCACCACTCACTAGCCAACCAATCCGGCGCATTGGTCAATACTCTTCAGGGGCTGATCAAGAAAATGGTTGAGGGCACCGTGGTCTTTCGACTGCTGCAAGGCCCAGCGTACCTCCCCGATGATCCAACAAAACTGCTACACACTCGGCCGGCACTACAACTGCAAGGGCCGATGAGGCTAGAGTAGGTGGGCACCTTGCTCGGACATGAAGCAAACAAGACGGCTCATCCGACAGGCCCTGCATAGGGCCCACCACAGAGCGCACCATATGGCATTGAGAGGATTGCACCGACGCCGCTCCCAGCATTCAACCCAAGACTTCCAAGACAGGGGGTGCCACCAATGACATACGACATCACAAGAAACACACTGCCGGACCTCGTGCCACCAAGGGGGGCACCCAATGGCATCCCTCCTGGGTATCATTGGACGACATACTACGGGGCACAACCCTACAGTGATGAAGGGAAGTACATGAACAATGTTGTCCGATGAGAGAAGTATCAACAGGCCCCAACACCTGACCAATATCCAACGTCGGGGTAGCAAGAAGACGACTGGGTGAATCGGATCATGAAGGTCATTATAGATCAATTCGGGTGGAAGCCAAAGGAGCAAACATACAAGTATCGGCGGCCATACCCGGAATGGTTTGATCGAGTACTGCTACCAGGCCGATACAAGGTACCCGACTTCACCAAGTTTTTGGGACAAGACTTGATCTCCACAATCGAGCATATTAGTCATTTCCTCGCCTAGTGCGGAGAGGCATCAGCCGACGAGGCGATGAGGGTCTGATTCGTCCCGCTGTCTCTATCGAGATCAGCCTTCGCGTGGTTCTCTTCACTGTCGGCGGACTCCATCCGAGGATGGGCTGACTTAGAGAAGAGATTTCACAAGTATTTCTTCTCTGACATCCAAGATATGAAGCTTACCGACTTGACGACTGTCAAGCAAAGAATGGATGAGTCAATACAAGATTATGTCAAGAGGTTCCAAGATGTACGGAGCAGATGCTACAATTTGAGCCTCAGGGACAGTTAGTTGGTGGAGTTGGCCTTTTAAGGACTCCTGAACCAAATTAAGGAGAGGTTTTCATCACACGAGTTCGAAAGCCTTTCGCAACTGCTACAAAGGGTATCGACACACAAGAGACGATTCCAAGTGGCCAAGAGGGACATGTATCAGAAGAAAATGGCATACACCTAGATATACCACTCAGACTCTGACGAGAGCAATGACTCAGATGTAGAGGTCGGCATGGCTGAGTGGTCCAAGAACAAGAAACATGTTGCTTGCCCATGGGTGAAGACAACCAAAAAGGAAGAGAAATACGACTTTGACATCAACAAGGCCGACAAAATATTTGACCTGTTGCTTAAAGAGAAATGGATTCACCTGTCACTGCCCACATAATACCGCCTGCCGATGAGCTAAAGAAAAGAATGTACTGCAAGTGGCACAACTCTCCATCGCACCATACTAATGAGTGCAAAGTGTTCAGGTAACAAATCCAATCGGCCATGGAGCAGGTCCAAATCAAGTTTGATGACGGAAAGAAGCCAATGAACATCGAAGGTCACTCGTTCCCAGTCAACATGGTACACGCCCATTATGTTGGTGACCGATGCACGAGGGGAGGAGGATGGATCGACAAAAACATCACCTCATCAGGCCTCATTAGTTAGTTCTAGAGAGGTCACAAGAGAGGGAGAACAACAAAGACAGCCGGGGTTACTCGCGTTTCAACCCCCATTGGAACTGTGAGTTCTTTAGGCTTTGTTGGAATGAGGGGTTGCGTCTACCATCCATATACGACTGCCCAAAATGCGGTGCCCAAGGCAGGACGCAAGACTTCATTGGGCACGTAACATCAAGTCCCGACCGTATGATCAGGAGACTATAAACCAAAGGTTGTCGTCTCCAAGGGTATCGACGCTAGAAAGACTCGGTCCCGTCCATCCCGAAGGAATTAGCCAGACGGCCAATGATGACAAAAACATACCGGAGAAGCCATGGTGGTGTCCTCTAGGGATCTTCACAAGGAGCCATAAAAGAAGGGTGCAGCACCTGCGGCATAAAGAAGAAAAAACACAGATGCACGACAAGGGAATTGATCATCCACAAAAAATAAAGACTGAATGGTGACTGAAAGATAAGGTCGATCATGAAGGTGAGAACGTGTCAGATAGCAATGTCAACCCGACCAACGAGGAACTTCCCAAGCTCGTGTCATGAAGACAATGCTGAAAAGTGAAGGTGGAAGTCAGCCAAACCTTGCTATAGCCGATGGATCACAATAACACGAACATTGGATCAGTAGGCCGAGGCCATCCTTCGCATGTGACCAGACTCCCTGATGAGATAAGCGCGACCTAAAGACTACTACAACCAGATGGTCTGGGGAAAGGCCGAACGATTATATAAGGAAACATCTTTTCGATCGTTCAGATGAAGCATGGATAGCCGATGCCTATAGCATCGCCTTTAGAAGGTCAATGCAGAGGCATCGCCCATAGAATAGAATACAACACAAAATCTCGGTATGCAAGTCGAAGGGATCAAAGGCAGTACATTGCAAAAAGGGAAATGGTTCATTATAACACCATCGATTCCCCAGAAAGCTCAAAGTACTCGACGGATGGCCTCAATCGCCTGTAGCCATATAAGATCGACATTGTGAATGAGGGCCCAGTCTTCGGCGTCCGAACCAAGGTCCTGAAGGGTGCAGTGGCAACGTTTTGCGTGGTGGACGGCATTAGCACATCTTGGCTTTCTGAGGAGTGTCTAATAAGGTTCTATCTTTCTCAAGGGTTGTGGGATGAGTGAACACAGTTTTGTTTGGTGTAGTTGAAGTGGTTCTCTCATATCCCAAACCTAGAGCTAACCCTGCCCTATAAGCACACATTTTGGTTTTAGCCAAGAGCAAATCCATTTAGCCTTTCCCTTTAGTGCATTTATCTACCACAGATAGAAGGTAGTCATTTTCACTCATGAGTTTTTCTACTTGCCCTCTAGCAAAACTGAGTTGGTATTTGTTGGGGGAAAATATTCCATCTTCAGGGTTATTGCAGTAACAGGACAAAGGCCGATGATTAATTCAAAGGTTTTCAGCATACAACTCCGGAGATATAGTAGATCAAGTTCGAAGAACGAAGACAGACTCTAGTTCGAAGTATATTTTCGAACTTAGACCCTTCCGGGAGCTTCACTGCCAGCTAAGATGGAAGACTTATCTTCTTTCTCATTAGATTAGTCTTTTACCATTTTAGCCCTATTAAGGGTACCGAATAGTTTCCACTATGTCGGTTGTAACAGAGGGATTAAAAGGTATTTTCCTTAATGTTTGGGCCTATAAATACCCCCCGTTTTACCCTGTAATGAGGACCGAATACAAGTTATTCAATACACACATTCGAACTATTTCTAGCTATTATCCTTTCGGAGGCTTGAAATAGTTTACTTCACAAACACTTCGTTTGTTAGTTTCTAATCTTCAGAAACCTGTTAGCGTAATCTTTTACGCCAACAGTTGGCGCTGTACGGGGGGAACCTAGTCCAAAAAACTTCGTTCTCTACCAAGCTCTCAAGTCATGCCTCCTAAGCGGAGTGCAAGTAGTAATCCTGTTCGGAGGTCTCCTCGGACCTTTGGAACAAGATCCTCAGACACAGTTGAGGTCGGAGGACCTTCGACTTTTCCTCCACCTCAAACTCCAGAAGGAATCCCCCTTCCCCGTGTATACGGAGTTCCTCCGCCAACTCCATCTATACTTCGGCTAGCCGGAGTCCCTCTTCCACCTCAAGTTCCACTTCGAACTGATCCCTACAGTTCTCAAGACCCGGAAGATCCTTCCGGAGGAGATGAAGACAGACTCGGTGATATGGCCGCTCAGATGGCCAGTCTCCAAGCCGAAGTAGCGAGGTGGCGGCAAGAAGCCGCAAATAGGCTTCGTTCTCAAGCCATCCCAGTTATTCCTGAAGTGCCCGAAGACGACGAACCTATTTATCCCGAAGCCCCGGAGAACGCTTCCTTCGACACCGAGTCTCCGCTGCATCCTGAATTGCAAAAAGTGTGCTTCGACCCTAAGTTTAAGACTTCGAAGCTTTGCAAGTATGCCGGAGATGAAGATCCTAGAGAATCCGTCCGTTCTTATGCTTTGGCGATTGAAGCAAGTGGAGTGCGGGACACTATGGCAAAATGTTTCCCCCTAGCTCTTCAAGGAGTGGCATTGCGGTGGTTCTGGTCTCTAAAGCCAGGATCCATCAGTTCATGGGGGCAGTTGAAGAAGAAGTTCGTAAGCAATTTCCAGGGCACCTTCATGCCTCCAATGTCAATAGGAAGTATTTTCCAGGTGAAGCAGCTCCCTGGAGAGACCTTAAGACAGTATTTCAAGCGCTTCGCTCATACGAAGTCGCAAATTCGAGGGTTAACTACATCTTCCGTAGTTGACGCAGCTCGAGAGGGAGTTATTCATCTAGGCCTACTTGATAAACTTCACCGGAAAAGTATATCTTCTATTTCCCAGTTGATGTCTTATTTCGAAGAGTATGCAAGGTCAGAAGAGGGCTGGCTTCGGAGAACTGCAGCTACTCCGTCCATACTACAAGAAGTTAAATTGGAAGTGAAAACATCAGCATAGTCACAAGGGCCTAGCTTCAAAGCTCAGCATGACAGGCGTTGGGGGCAAAAGCATCCTCGTTTAGAAGTTCTGAACATTGCACCCTCACAGAAGTTTGCCCAAAGAGCTCCGCAACCTTCGGGAAGCAAGACCAGCGGTTGGAGGCCGCCAGGGAAACCGGCTGGCAAAGGCCAGACCTTTTTCTGTTGCATCCATGGTGAAAATCGAAGTCACGCAACTGACGCGTGCAAAGCTATACTTGCTCTGAGAGGAGAGTATTTGGAAAGAACTTCGGGTCGAGGCACTACTGATCGAGTTCCAGCTGAAGTGTCCTAGAGCCTGTCCAGGCTGTAGCGCGAATAGAGAACTTCGATTCGGCAAGACGCCCTCTGATGGTCAATGTTATGCCACCTCCGAAGCAAGAAGAAGGGAAAGATCGAGGAAAAAGAGTAGTCCTCCCCATCTCCGGAGGAGGGACCTTCGGAAGTATGTCAAAGAGGCAGAGAAGAGAATATGTCAGAGAAGTGGGGCATATTGGGACTTCTTCGTCTGCAGCTGCTATGCCTGAATGGTCCCATATGCCAATATCTTTTTCTGCGGAGGATGCAGCTGGCATTAAGTTTCCACATGCAGACCCACTTGTCATTACTGCCGACATAGCAGGAACTGAGGTTCGGAGAGTGCTAATTGACGAAGGAAGTTCGACAGATATTATTTTTGTTCAAGCTTTTGATCAACTCTGCATCTCCAGAAAGCATCTTCTCCCAGCTGCTCGTCCTTTGCAAGGCTTTGCAGGACCCCCTCTGGATGCCCTCGGCCAAATTAGCCTGGAAGTTACTTTCGGAGAGGGGCCACTGGCCAGGACAGAAGAAGTGATCTTCGACGTTGTGGATGCTCCATATGCATACAATGTCATCTTCGGAAGAGGCATGTTAAATCAATTCAGAGCCGTGGTGCATCATAATTACTTGTGTATGAAGATGCCCACACAGGCGGGAGTGCTCACTGTTTTTAGAGATCAGGCCATTGCGCGAAGAGCGGAGTATGGTCATGGCCCTCCTCTTGACCCGAGGCAGGTGAACAATGTGCAAGATAATTCGGAAAATTTTTCTGCTCCTAGCGAATCTTCGAAGAAATCCTTCTCAAGACCAAGTCCCGAAGGAGAGTTTGCAACGAAGGTTATTGTCAAAAATGGCAAGGAATATTCATTTCAGTTTGTAAAGACTTGCCTCCAGAAGTTGCTACGTCCTTAGAGAAAGTAGTTGAGGAGAATTTAGATGTCTTTGCTTGGTCTGATGAAGACATCACCGGAGTCAGTCAGGACATTATTGAACACAGTTTACTTGTAAACCCGAAGGCCAGGCCTGTCTGGCAAGGACTTCAAAAAATGTCTGCAGAAAGAGTTGTCCTAGCGAAAGATGAAGTTGAAGAGCTGCTGAAGGCTGGGATTATCAAAGAAGTGGCTCACACAGAATGGTTAGCCAACCCAGTCTTCGTTAGGAAGAAATCTTCCGGGAAGTGGCGCATGTGTATTGATTTTACATCCCTGAATAAAGCATGCCCCCGTGACCCCTACCCCATGCCCCGAATTGATCAATTGGTCGACTCCACTGCTGGTTCGGAGTTATTAAGCTTCCTCGACGCGTACTCCGGCTATCATCAAATCTGGTTGAAATGCGAAAATGAAATCAAGACAAGCTTCGTAACTCCTTTAGGAGTCTTTTGTTATGTAAGAATGCCATTTGGCTTAAGAAATGTCGGGGCTACTTTTTTGAGGTTAATTGCTAAGGCTCTAGGTCATCAATTAGGTCGCAATGTAGAGGCCTATATGGATGATATTGTAATAAAGAGTACTTTAAAGCACCAACATAGCCTAAACTTAGCAGAAACATTCAATAGCCTTCGGGCATGTGGGATCCGCCTTAACCCCGAAAAATGTATCTTCGGGGCGCAGGCTGGAAAATTGTTAGGGTATCTAGTTTCAAACAGAGGGATCGAAGCTAGCCCTACTCAAATAACTGCGCTGCAAAAGATGGCTCCTCCAGAGAATTTAAAGCAAGTGCAAAAGCTGACTGGTCGTCTTGCAGCACTTAGCAGGTTTTTGGCAAGCTCTGCGGAGAGAAGCTTGCCTATCTTTAAAGCATTGAAAGGGTCCGAAGATTTTGCATGGACACCGGAGTGTCAAAAGAGCTTCGAAGATATTAAAGATTATCTCAGTAATCTCGCTACACTCATGGTGCCTACTGCGGATGAAACCTTACTCCTCTACCTTGCAGCTACAGGTTCTGCTGTCAGTGCAGTCCTTGTCAGAGAAATGGATCTCAATGGGAAGTTGGTACAAAATACAGTTTATTTTGTGTCTGAAGCATTGTCAGGAGCGAAGACAAGGTATTTTGAGCTTGAGAAGTCCACTTATGCTCTGATAATGGCTTCGAGGAAATTGAGACATTATTTTTTGGCGCATAATGTAATTGTACCAACTTCGTATCCTCTGGGAGATATGCTCCGAAGTAAAGACTCCACTGGAAGAATTGGAAAGTGGGCCGTTGAATTGGCAACCTTCGGCATATCCTTTGTGGCAAGGACAGCAATTAAGTCACAAGTGTTGGCAGATTTTATGGTAGAGTGGACTCCCCCTGCAACATGGGCTCCAGAGAAGCCAAGTGAAGGAATTTGGATTGTTTATTCTGATGGAGCTTTCCAAGCATCGGGAGCAGGTGTTGGAGCAGTGATAATTTTGCCTTCAGGGCAAAGAGCAATGTACTCTACAAGACTCAACTTTAAGTCTACCAATAATATAGCGGAGTATGAAGGGATTTTACTGGGACTCCGAAAAGCACGTGCTCTAGGGGCTACAAGAGTTGTTATAAAGACAGATTCTCAAATAGTAGCAGGGCACGTAGATAAAAGTTTCCAAGTTCGGCATCCACAGCTTGCAAAATGCTTAGAAGAAATCCATAAGATCGAAGCAGCATTCAAAGGTATTTCCATTCAGAGTATACCTAGAGTAGAAAATGTGCAAGCTGACATCTTAGCAAAAGCTGCAGCCGGAGCTATGGATATACCAGAAGAGGCTTTTTATGAGGAGCTCAGTACACCTTCTGTGGCACAAATTCCTTCTGCAGAAATTCTTTGCATTCCAAGTACAGACTGGAGGAATTCAATCATGGAACTTTTGCAAGGAGGAACAAATTTGTCTGAAGAGCCACAGCTTTCAAGATTGAAACTCAGGGCCAGGAATTATCACATAATCAACGGTATTTTATACAAGGCCGGAGTATGTTCCCCTCTGCTCCGATGTATATCCCAAACCGAAGGTCAAGATATTCTTCGAGAAATCCATGAATGGCTTTGCGGTAGCCATTTAGCCCCTAGAGCTTTGGCAGGAAAGACACTTCGCCATGGGCTTTATTGGCCTACAATAGTAGCCGATGCGGAGAATTTAGTCCGCACCTGCCAAGGATGTCAGTGGATGGGACGACGGAGTCATCGCCCACCAACAGCTCTTCAAGTTATTGCTCCAATATGGCCCATGGCCAGATGGGGTATGGATCTGATTGGTCCCTTTCCAGCAGCTAAGGGAAATTTAAAGTTCACAGTGGTAGCTATTGAATATTTTTCTAAGTGGGTAGAAGCAGAGCCCTTAACAGCTATCACTTCGAACAATGTACAGAAATTCTTTTGGAAGAATATCATTTGCCGGTTCGGAGTGCCTAGGCAACTCACAGTTGATAATGGAACACAGTTCGATGTAGAACTTTTCAGGAAATTTTGCGAAGATCTAGGCATCCAGTTATGTTTTGTTGCAGTGAGACATCCTCAATCTAATGGAGCTGTAGAAAGAGCTAATGGAAATATTTTGTCAGGGCTAAATCGAAGGATAGTAGGATTGGCAAAAGGGCTCTGGACCGAAGAACTTTCGAAGATTTTATGGTCCATTCGGACTACACAAATGAGGTCCACAGGTTTCACTCTGTTCAGACTATTATTCGGGGATGAGGCTATGACACCTACGGAGCTCAAAAGAGGATCACTTCACAGCACCGAACCGGAAATAGAAGGAGAAAGACAAGCTTTGCTAGATTTAACAGAAGAGACAAGACTTCGAGCTATAGCCAATTTGACGAAGTATCAACAACAGATGAAGACTTGGTTCGACCCGAAAGTCAAGATCAATGAGCTTAGGCCGGGTCATCTCGTTTTGCGATGTATCATAGCGCCAGGAAAATTAGGAAATAAATGGGAAGGTCCATACTTAATTGTTCGTTCAAGGCGTCCTGGCTCTTTTAAGTTAGCTAATTTGGAAGGCGAAGAGTTAGCACATACTTGGCATGCGGAGCACCTAAAGCAATATTTCGCATAGGGGCTCCTTGTAATTACTTGTAAACATTTTCTGAATTAATAAAGCATATGGTTCAGATAATGCCTACTCCTCATAAACTTCCAACTTCCGAGTGGACGCACTGGAATCGCGGAGTTGACCGAGAGGGAAGTGTCGTTAATTTGAATCATATTTTCGGACTTCGGACCATTGGTCCATAGCACTACAACAATCCAGGCAACTTCCGTCGGCCAAAGCCGACGGAAGTTAACCCTTTCCCGACGGAAGAAGCCAACTTCCGTCGGCAAAACACTAACTTCCGTCGGCCTTTGGCCGACGGAAGCGAGGCGACGGAAGTTAGCTAACTTCCGTCGGCCGCCGACGGAAGTTACCTAACTTTCGTCGGCTTGACGTGGCCGACGGAAGTTAGCCCCGAACTCTGCCACGTCAGCAGGGCGGCTCTAACTTCCGTCGGCCAGCCTAGCCGACGGAAGTTAGGGGCAGCTAACTACCGTCGGCTAGGGCCAAAGCCGACGGAAGTTAGCCTTTCTGCCTACGTGGCCGAAACCAGCTAACTTCCGTTGGCTATGGTCAAAGCCGACGGAAGTTACCTGGTATTTTTTTTATTTTTTCCTGGTTCCCCTACTCACACTCACATCCAACCACAATTTCACATACATTCACAATACACATCCAAAATCACATTTCACATCCAAAATCACATTCAAACTTCACATATAACATCCAAAATCACATCTCACATCCAAAATCACATCTCACATCCAAATTCACATCCACACTTCACACATCACATCCAAAATCACATAATATAACTGAATTCACATCCAAAGTCACAGTACACATCTGAATTCACATATAACATCCAAATTCACAAAACACAGCGAGAGCCACATACAAAGTCATATTTGTCCATATACTCACTGATCGCCCACATTTGGGTCGTGGGTGCCGCCGTTGCCTCCCGCTTCATCCACATTTGGGTCGTGGGAGCCGCCGCTGCCTCCTGCTTCATCCACATTTGCCCGAGAGGCTCCATCCTGGCCAGGCGTACGGAAAGTCTGAAGAAATAGACAAAATTAGAGAACGAATTAACTCAACTACTCTTCTAAACACTAACTTAAGTATCTGAAGTAACGATATGTCAGGAGGTACCTCAGGTGATGTAGAATATAATGGTGGTGGCGGGGGAGGTAGTGGTTGGAAATTGGACATGTCCAATCCACCATGCTGCTGGGCTAGTTGCTACACATGTTGTAATGTAATCAGTTAGTTCTAAACCTATTTATGAATACTTTTTAACTACAACACTCCAAACTAAACTTACTTGGATCATCGCCTGCTGTTGTGCTAAGCAGGCGGTATAGTACTCGTCGCGCCGCCTCATTTCCTGCCTCATTTCCTCCCTCACCCAATCCACCTCCGGGGTTTCTGAAGAGCGACGACGGCTGGAGCCAACTCTGACGGAGCTCTGCGACGACTGAGCTGACTTATGAGCTCTCACCGCTCTCGAGTCAATAACTCCATTGAACATGGAGTACCTGCAACATTGAATGAGTTAGTTACCATCACAATACCATACACAAAACATTAATAAAAACACCGTCTCACCGTCCATGGCTTTTGCCACCTCCGCTGGAGTACACGGCCATTTGGTCGACAGGTTCTCTCCGCCAATCATAGTCCTCTCCATGGAGTCGAACCATGTGTTCACCATACTGCGTCTGCAAAAAACATGTCCGATTAGCTAGACGCAGAAAAATGAAATTACGTAAACTCTTAATAACATCTCACCAAACGGTCCGTGGCTGTCTGGCTACACAAGACATCTAGCTGTGTAGGATCGCTTCCTTTGTGACCAGAGGTATACACCTCTATGTCACTTGGCACGTTGCCAGATTTAGCTTCCTGTACATTAGAAATGAGTTAGTCGCATTACAATGTATCTATAGCTAGAGAGTGACAGAAGGAGGTTTTACCAAGCGTTTAGCGTGACGAATATGTCCGTCGGCACCATATCTGTGCTTCGGATCCATCCCGCGGCATTGTCTTTTCTGCTCGGAAGTCTTCTTAAATGCGGCTGAAGACCAAATCTTGCAGAATTCGAAATATGCGTCCTCGCGGTTTGCAAACCACGGAATCCTCACCTTAACAGAGATGCTATTTGTATTATATGACAACAAATCTCAACAATCGAAGATTTAAAAAGTTAGAATTGTTTACCGAACAGTATTCTTCTTCAGTCAAATAGATTGACGATGAGCCCGTCGCCTTGCTCATTCGTTGCCCTAGCTTCTCCTTGTAGTAAGCATTCTTCGCTTGAATGCGGGCATACGAAATGGTGTCCTTCACCACCTTATGTGCATTGTTGTTGAAGACTTGAAGGGCATGGTTATGGTGATTGCCGACCTCTGGCAAGCAAAAGCGTAACTGCAAAAGTAATGATTAGTACAGTGTTGTAACTCGAAAAGCCTAAAAGAAGATTGAAAAAACACTTGCATACCCAGAAGTCATGAGACACCGCCCCCTGAGCAGTTCCGTGGCGTCCGTCAGGAGCAAACTGGTACTGGTCCCATGTCTGGCATAGAACCCGCTCACCGGTCGGCTTTGTCAGCACCCCTGGGTAGTGCAGACGGCACAGGTTACCCAATATCTGGTTAACCTGCCTGACCCTCGAAGTGCCGTCAAACCGAGAGTCAATCCAAGATCTAGAAATACATAATAAATAAAGTTAATTAGTTTAGTGAAAGAAATTTTTTGAAAAAAAAGCAAAATAACAGAAGAGTATTACACTTACCCGTCACCAACAGGCGTAATCTCGATCTTGGCTCCACCGGAAGAGACTACTGGTGGGGCGACCAGGTGGCTCGTCCTGAAAGATACTGAGGACCCGCCGGCAGCCTCAGCACCTTCCTCCTGACCCGCACCCTCCGGGAGATCCCCCTGCCCCGCACCCTCCGGGTCATCCCCCTGCCCCACACCCTCTGGGTCATCCCTCTGTGCCGCACACTCTGGGACATCCCCCTCCTTCCCCCACCCACCGGATGATCCTTGTGACCCGCACTCTCCAAGTGTTCTTCCTCCTACAAAACAATATTGAAACAATTAGGAATAGTTTATAACTGGCATAAAAAACAAGCTGAAAGTTACCTCATCTTCTAGTTGAAATGCAATAGGCCGACCAATTAATGTCGGATCTATGCATCTCAGGAGCTGCTCTTGACGACGTCTGTTTGACGAAGAGGAACTACCCTGGAATAGGGTGTCCTCCTGACTCGTCGGTGTACTCGCCGGAGTACTCGCCGATGAACTCCCCAAGTGGAAGAGCTTCCTCGTGACACTCTTCATCTTTTTCGACATCCTATTCAAAACAAGCACAAACGAGCATTTATTAGTAAAGAAGGTTTGAACATATAAAAATACATGTAATATGAAGTATATTGCATATCCATGTATGAAAACAATTACTTGTCAATTATCATCAAAATCAGGATCAATTTGTCCTTTTCTCCCCAAAGCACGCCACGTTACTTTTTTCTTCTTATGTTGGTGTTTCCTTTTCTCGGGAACTGCCACATCATTAGAATCGCCGAGAAAAGAATCTATCGATGATTCTGACTCTACATTAAACGAAGTCAGCAATTCATCATCTTGGTAAACCTCATCGACCTCTTCAACCTCCAATTGATAAGCGCCATCACTAGGGGTGTGTAGACGTTCCCGAGGATTCACTTTGTAGACTACCCACCAAGCACTTAGTTTTTCACATGGGTAGGGCATATAATACACCTGCTCGACTTGGTGAGCAAGGACAAAATTGTCGCAACCAGATAATCGTTCCGCGTGTTTGACTTCAACCATCCCAAATTGGTTTTCACGAGTACCATGTTTAGGGTCGAACCAATCACAATCGAAGAAGACTACTTTAATCTCCTTATTCCCGGCAAATTTGTACTCAATTATATTTTTGATGACTCCATAATACATAGTTTCTTGTCCTTGTCCATCAACGACCCTTGTAACAACTCCAGTATTAGTTGTTGCCGCTAGAGGTCGATATGCTTCAAAAATAGTTGAACGGAAGCGGAAACCATTAACATCATAGCGACCGTAACTTTTGGCACTAATAATCCCGTAAGAGAGCTGTCGCAAGTCTATATGTACATTGTCAGCGAGCACACACTGCAAATCATAGGAGATTATCAGATAATTAACCTAGTAGACTAAAATAATACGTGTCACAAAAGATAAGGATTTACATGTTCTCTGAACCAAGTGAGGAAACTAGGCCCGCCATTTACTCCTTCTCGACGCAATTTATCTAATTGCTTCTCCGTTGGTTGACGACCAGACGTCAAGTATTTCGAATCAAACATACTGTCAATGTAACGAATAGGTAAACAAACGGGTATAAAATTTGGAGGTAAAATATAAAACTAAAACGAATCACTTACGCGAAATATTGTTCCATCTCTTCTATATTTGAGTACATGTAGAGCAAGGCATTTGTTCGTTCTTCCTGAGTTACATAATATGTCGTGGAGACACCAACAGTTATGCCCTTCCACCCAAATATTTGGAGATCACTACAAGGATGGTCTTCATCCATATGGTACCGTGTAGCAGGTCTGTTGACATTGTGATGCTCAGCGAAGTATACACTAGTGAAGTATGCTATCTCTTTCAATTTAAATTCTTCTGCGATGCAACCTTCAACTCTGGCCTTATTACCAACCATCGCTCTAAGCTTCTTTAGGGACCTTTCAATATGATACATCCACCTATATTGCACAGGGCCACCTACCTTAGCTTCAGATGGCAGATGAACCAGTAAATGTTGCATTGAATTGAAGAACCCTGGAGGGAATATTTTTTCCAGTTTACATAAAAGCACCGGGATCTCTTTCTCTAGCATCTCCATCATATCTTTCTTAATTTCTTTCGCACAAAGTTGTCTATAAAAATGGCTCAGCTCAGCTAACGCCTTCCACACATCATCATTCAGGTACCCGCGAAACATTACAGGAAGGAATTTTTCCATTATTATGTGGTAATCGTGACTTTTCAATCCATTTAATTTCCCTGTCTTCAAGTTCACAGCTCTTCTAAATCCCGCGGCGTAACCATCTGGGAATTTCAAATTTTTCAACCACCTCATTACTTGTTTTTTTCTTTAGGTTTTAAACAAAATGGGGCACATGGCTTGCCACCACTATTCGTCAACTCAAGGGTTGGTCGATTACGAATCTCAGCTAAATCTCTTCTCGCCTTTACATTATCTTTTGTCCTGTCAGTAAAATCCATACATGTACTTATAATGCTTTCACCAACATTACGTTCCTGATGCATAACGTCAATGTTGTGCATCAGAATTAGTGATTTGACATACGGCAGTTCCCATAAGCCACATATGTGGGTCCAATTATGTTCGGTTCTGAATCCTACAAATCCATCCTCATTTTCATTAAGGACCAACTCATTCAGCATATCAGCGATTTCTGTACCATTTAAACGCCTTGGTGGTCCCTTTACAACAATGTTGTCCTTCTTGAAATTGTTCCTCTGTAACCTAAATGGGTGATTCATGGGCAAAAAGCATCTATGGCAATCAAAGTAACAAATCTTTCCCCCGAAGTTCAGACGGAAACAATCTGTGTCCTTCGCACATATCGGGCATGTCAACCTTCCATGACAACTCCAACCAGAAAAAATACCGTATGCCGGAAAATCGTGGACCGACCACAGATACGCAACTCGAAGATTGAATTTTTGTTTCTGGTCATAGTCATATGCTTCAACTCCTTTCCACAATTGTTTCAACTCTTCAATTAAGGGCTTCAGCATCACGTTTAGTCGTGTTTCAGGATGATCTGGACCGGGTATAATGAGACACATGAACATAAATTCATATTTCATACAAAACGAAGGTGGAAGGTTGTATGGAATAGCAAACACAGGCCAACAAGAGTACGACGACGCCGTTACATTGAAAGGCGTGAATCCATCAGTTGCCAACCCGATGCGAACATTCCTTGCATCACTAGCAAAGTCTGCATCAAAATCATCTAGAGCCTTCCATGCCGCACCATCAGATGGGTGCACCATTACTTGATTATTCTCACGTACACCTTCTTTATTCCATCGCATATGTCTAGCGGTTTTCTTTGAGAAAAACAATCGTTTCACCCGAGGTGTAAGAGCCATGTAACGAAGTTTCTTATGAGCAACCTCTGTTGACACCTTCTCTCCGTCTTCATTTACGACCTCTACGAATCTCGGTTTACCACATTTTAAGCCTTTCACCTCATTACTATGTTATTTCCAGAACAGCATACAATTATCTCGGCACACATCAATCTTCTCATACTCCATACCGAGAGCAGAAAGCATTTTCTTTGATTGGTACATGTCTTTCGGCACCTTATGGTTCTTAGGAAGGATATCGCTGATCAGATTCAAGAGCTCCTTATAACAATTGTTTGAAAATGCAAACTTTGACTTAATAGCCATAATACGAGTCACGAAAGCGAGAACGCTTACGGTGGTGTGCTCATGCAATGGCTCTTCTGAAGCTCGAAGGATGTCGAAAAACTTTTGAACCTCCGGTGTTGGAGGATCCTCGGTGTTTGATTCACACTCCGGTCGTATAGCATCAACCATCTCATCCATCCTATCGTCAGCAACGCTATCATCTTCTTCTTCCACTTCTAATACCGTTTTTTCACGGCCTGTCTCGTCGTGAAAAGACCAAACTTCATAACCTGGCACGAAACCATATTTGCAAATATGCAATGACAACGTCCTCTTGTCTTGCCAACGAGAATTTCTACACTTCATGCATGGGCACCTCGCGCCAGTGTTTGTTGTCAAAGCGAATGCACGATCAACAAATTTCTCAGCGTTGATTACCCACTCCCTCGTGTGAGCTCCACTTTTCATCCAACCACTATACATCCACCGCCGGTCGTCCTCAGCCATTCTATATGCAAAACATTCATTCAATCAAGGGGCTCGCAACATACACACACCCTGGCCACCCCCCGCCTCCGCCTCCGGACAGCGGAGGGGAAGTAGAGGCGGTCGAGCGGCCGGCGACGCAAGGGGAAGCAGAGCCCGCCGGCGACGCGATTCACCATGGCGTCCGGCGGTGACCGCCTGGACGCCTAGTCGGCGCAGGCGATGCCGTGACAACCATGGTCTATAGGAAAAAATAGGTCCTAAACCCACCCAAGAGTGACCGACAAAACGTGGTATTTATGACGAGCCATGAGTCCGAATGAAATTTCAGCAGCATAACCCCGTTGTTCTCCAATTGCACGCCTGATAGTGGTGCAATGGAGAACAACAAGGTTATGTTACTGAAATCCCATTCGGACTCATGACTCATCATAAAACCACGCTCTGTCGCCCACTCTGAGGCTGTCCAAAAAGGGACAATTCCGGACCTACACATCTCACACGCATGACACGTGTGAGACATGTTGGTCCGAAACAAGTGACGCATAGGTTTCGTTACACTATCTACGTTGTTGTCAAATAAAAAATTGGATACGAAAAAAATACAGGAAGCTAGTTCTACCACTATATATACTGACCATTGTTGAATTAGCAATTGCATTAATTCACAACAACACTCAAACAAATTCATAAACTTGTTGAGACTGGCATTAAAAATAATAACAATACATCACAATAGTAGTTGTAGAACTTGTCTTCAACAAAACAGGCAACTTCCGTTGGCCAAAGCCGACGGAAGTTAGCCCTTTCCCGACGGAAGAAGCTAACTTCCGTCGGCAAAACGCTAACTTCCGTCGGCCGACGGAAGCGAGGAGACGAAAGTTAGCTAACTTCTTCCAACAACTGTATTCAATCCTAAGTTTGTCCCATTTGTTTCCTTTTTGAGTGAGAAATCAGCATGCAGGTCTGGATACTGGGTATGATATGTTATGAGGTAAAATTATTTGTCCTGTTCTTTTTTCTTTATTTATAGAATGCTTCCTTTTCATAAGCTGGTTATGTGGTCCAATTTTCATTCTTATCTACCGAACAGTTCGCTTTACACTACCCAAAAATTTTATGAATGCTTTTAGAGTCTTCAGCTTGACCATAGATTGATAAATTCATGAAATTACCATGAGAAATTATGAGATAACTTGGAAGTGTAAAAAAGTGCCCAAAAAGAACTACTCATTTCCCTAGTGATGTATGTTAGCAATTTAGTAGTGTAAAAATCTCACTCAAGTCTATCGCCCATCATTTCATATGTATATTATGATCACAGCATGTTTAACATAACTTCATGCATTATGGAATATAAACATATTCCAATAATTCATGTTTTGCAGAAGCAAAAATAAACTATTCAATTCACACCAAAATATTCACAATTCACAAAGTAAATAAACTATTCAATGACAATGCAAGTGAGGGGTAAAAATTACTCGGTGGACGGCGATGCTCGGCGGCGACGGTCGGCGGGCGATGATGGACGGGCAACGACGACGACGACGGGCCGGCCGGAGGGGGTGCAGTGGCGGCGCGCTGTCGGCCGATGGCGGAGGACGGCGTGGGCGGCGGCGGGCGGTGGCGGCAGGACCGGCGAGGACGGCGGCGGGGGCAGGCGGGGGCCGACGGCAACGGGGAGGCGGCGCGGGCGGGATGCGGCCGGGAGGCGGCGGCCGCGCAGGAGGAGGCGGCGGCCGCGGGAGGCGGCGGGCCGCGGGCCGCGGGCGGGCGGCCGGCGACGGGCGGGCGGCCGGTGGCAGTGGCGCAGGCTGGGCACGGGAGGCGGCGGCGGGTACTGTGCGCGCGTACAGGGAGTTAGGTCTCCCTGTACGCACGCGCGGTTGGGGAAAAACCCCCTAACTTCCGTCGGCTTTAATGCTGGCCGACGGAAGTTAGGGGGATCCGAGCGGCCGCGGAAAAATCCCCGCTAACTTCCGTCGACCACTGTCAGAAGCCGACGGAAGTTAAGTTAACTTCCGTCGGCCTCCACGAGCCGACGGAAGTCAATTAACTTCCGTCGGCTTTCCCAAAAGCCGACGGAAGTTAATTTGGCCGACAGAAGTTTATCGTTTTCCTGTAGTGTAGCTTCCGATGTGGTGGGCTGAAATAATCTAGAGTCCAAGCCACTGGCTCGAAGACATCCGTAAAAGAGCCCAAGACCAAAAGATGCGGAGTCCAAGCCACTAGCTGGAAGACATCCGTAAAAAGAGTCCAAAGATACCAAAAAATGTGAAGTCCAAGCCACCGGCTTGTAGGCATTCGTAAAAAGAGTCCAAGGAGACCAATGTGAATTCCAAACCATCAGTTTGATATAATTCGCAAAAAGAGCCCAATGAGGGCAAAACAAACAGAGTTTGAGCTCATAAGCTTCGAATATCTGTTAAAGAGTCCAAAGTGACTAATTGTTTGGGACACCAAAGTGTCTGGAGAGTTGTCCAGAGTGATTTCTTTCAAAACATAAGGTACTAAGTTACCAATCTTCAGACTTCAAATAGTCGAAGACATTTTATAAGATGTTAATCAATCTTTAAATTGCTGAGGGGCTCCAAGTCCCAAAAATTATACTCCTAAGTTTTTCTTTGCGCCTAACCATCTTTGAATACAATTCGAAGTTGCTTACGCCCATAGAGGGGCTAGTAAATAGGGAGACAATTTTAAATCGATATTTATTATTCGAACAATTATGATTACATCATGAAAAATTGGTATCTATACTGAGAAGGAATCGAAGACCCCTTCGTTCTCTAGAGCTAAGGTTGGAACGGCTAGTTCTAGAGCCGGGAGTCCTAACAACTTTACGTTTAATTCTCCTGCCTCCCTTAGAACCTCTAAAGTCTTTTTGTTCTTGTTGAAGTTCAGCCCAAGTTCGAAGTCGTTCGGGGCTCCTTTCCCAGCTTCCAAGTTCTTCAGGGTTTTTACCTTGAGCTTCATCTTCGTCTTCGGACCATGTAATGTCTTCGGAAGATGAATTTTCCAAGTTAACTTCTTTTTCTTCCTCTTTAATATAAGACAGTATGTCTTTGCTTACTTTGAGCATAATTGCACCGGAGCTATCCCGAGGAACTAAAAATCGAGGGCGCTTGTGAAGTTTTAAAATATCGAAGGTAGCCCATAGTAGGCAGAGTTCGTCGTTCATGTTTAACACTTCGACATCTTCCATATGAGGCAAAGCCTAAAAACATGATAAGCAAATTTTCATTCATAAATGTACAAAAGCATGATGCTTTACATAGTCGAGATCCTAAGATAAATCTAAACCTGCGGGTTTTGCGGAGGCTGGCTGCTCGAAGCTTGCAACCGAGCTTGCTTTTGGCGTTGCCCTTCATCAATCCAAGCTTTGGTCGCAGTGCGACCTTCAGCTCTCCATGATGCTTGGAAGGCTTGCCAAGCAGCGGCCACGTCTTCGGAAGGATTGAGAAGCCGGTTTTCATCGAAGGTGATGGGAGCCGCTTCTGCGTTCGGAGTTATCGTTATTCCTAGATCTTCGTAGTAGTGAAGTATGCCGATAGCAGCCACTTGTCCGGAGAGTTCTCCGTACCGAATGACTGTCGTCTTCATCGTCTTCGCAGCTCCTTGGATCATTTTTAACCACCGAAGCAAAGAAGCGTTGTTATTTGAAGGAAGTGTCCCAGTAGTACCGAAGTACTCTAGAACACCTAGCAGTTGGTTCATGACCTCCGCAGCCTCCTTCTCCGATTTCAGCTTGTCGTCAAGTAAAGCGTCATTTGCAGAAGTTAATTCTTCCACTATGCTGGAGAGCCTAGCTGCTTCCGTAGCTAAAGAATTCTTCTGAGTAAGCAGGTTACTAGCCTCTTCGGCAGCTTTGGCTTTTTCCTCTTGAAGCTTGACAAGTTGAGCCCTCGCCGTAGCATGCTCCGCTCGCATCTTTTCTATTTCTGCTCGAAGCACAATTTGTTCAGCTTCGAGCTCCTTCTTCGCACTTTCTAAGATTTGCCTAGCCCTTCGCTCTGCTGAGACCATGTTGTCTAATTGGGAAAATCGACCTTCGGAGATATTGAGATTTCTTTGAAGAGTGGTGATTTCCTCTCGAAGGCGAAGGTTTCCACATTCATTCGAAATGTTCAAAGCTCGGGCCAAGACTATTTGCTGCAAAGAGAAAAAAGGAAGGTGAGAAATTATTCGTATGTACGACTAACTTTATTTTGCAGATACTTCGTACCTGGTACGCTGCACGCTCCATAGCAGCGTTGAGCTCTGAACCCTCAGCCTCGCTTAAAATGGCTACCAACTCTGTCTCCCTGTTTTCGCGGCTAGCTCGGTCCAAAGGCTCGAGCAGAGTCCGAAGTCCGGTTCTTCGCTCCAAAAACGGAGCTAGAAGAGGGAGCATAGATAGGGCCCTCTGGTCATATTCACTTGGCGAGGGTCCAGAGCGCTGGGCTGTTTCTTCAGGAACTTCGGTTGTCTGGCCCCCCTCTGTTGATTGGCTCCCATTTGTCGATTCAGACGGAGTTAATCCTGAGCTTGGAGCAGGGAAGGGGTCCATTTTACCTTTGCCTTTTCCAGGTCCCATCTGACCGACTTCTGGAATTGGCTCCGGAGTACCTGAAGTTCCGGGATTGGTATCTTCGGGAAGGACCTCTTTTACAGAAGCAGATCCTGTTGAAACAAAGGTATTATACAATGTATAATTTTGTAGAGAAAAAGAATAAAGGAATTATATGAAGTCTACCTCCAAAGTTTTGTCGGTGAGTGAGCATTGAACTGCTTGGCGGATCGAAGGCTACTCCAAAGTCTTCGTCGAAGTCAACAGTCAAATCTTCGACTGTTGGAGCATCTTCGGGAGTGGCAGTTGTTGTTTCACCTGGAATCAAAGTTGATTCTACAGCAACTTCGACCCCACCTTCGTTCACAGGAGCTCCATCCTGCGGTAAATTCTCTTGAGCAACCGGAGTCCTCATTTGCCCAAGGTTGTCTTGAGACTCTGTCGCGTTTGCAGCATCATCAAAACTTGCATCGGTTTGGGCTGCATCTTTGTTGATCAGGTCAACAAGTATTCTGCCTTCATCCTCCGAAGAATCAAAGACTGAAACTATTGGGCTTGAAGGTGCAGCAACTCTTGGCTTTCGAGCTACCTTTTTCAGTGGAGTCCTGGCAGAGCTCGAGGCTCCAACTTCGGCTTTTCTCTTTTTGGGCCCTTTTTCCGAAGGTACCCAATCCAAAAGAGGGGGCGGAATAAGTTCGAGTAGCCCCCATACTCGGTTGGACCGCTCCCAAGTACCAACCAATTTTTTCCTCCACTCCTTCTCGGCTGGAGTTGGGACTCCCAGTATCTTCTCCGAAGCTCGTACAATCTGCTCCTAAGTTATAGGAGCTGAAGAGGTTGAAAAATGAGTTAAGTTGATTACTTTGTTCGAATGAATATACATGACATATGTTGTTTTCAAAGTTACCTGCAGGGCTTGAGTTCGAAGATATCTTGCGGAGGCCACCCTCTGGATCTTTCTCGAAAGTGATTGGCTAGTTGGAAATCAGAGGAGGGATTTGGAGTCCGATGAACTCCTCTGCCAGATCCCTCATGCTCAGGTGATGACTAATGCGTTGGAGAAGACTAAGTCGGGCTTCAAGCTGGCCTGGGTCTGCGCGGACAAGGGCTTCCTTCCGGAAGTTTATGTCCCGAAGAGGTCCCGCTAGTTGGCTTCCTGCCCCAACTTCGGCATAAAACCAGTGAAGGATCCAATCCGTGTACCATCTGGCGTTGATAGCTTTGGCTGGAAACCAAAGGGCATATTCGTCTCGAAGTCGGAAGTTAATACTTCCAAAGGCCACCACTATCTTTTCACCTCCGGGGCCTACAAAGGTTTTTGGTTGGCACGAAGCCCTGTGCAGTGCAGCGAAGATCTCAGCCCTCCCTTCGCAATCTTCGGCTCGCAACGCCCATTCGAAGATGGCAAGACGTGCTACTGCATTCGGAGAAAGCTGGGGGAGAGTAACATGAAATAAGTCCAATACCTCCGCCAAGAAGTCAACTGTCGGAAGCCCTAAGCCAGCTTCGAAGAAGGCTTCAAAAACAACCACTTCTCCGGGTCTTGGTGATGGAATGACTTCCTTTCTAGGTTTGCGAATCATGATTCCAGAACTGATCTTGCCTTCTATTGCGGCCGCAAGCGATTCCCTTTTGCAGGTTGAGGGCCCTAACTGATAGGATTGATCCGCGTATTTCGTTGATGCCGGAAAAAGACCATGAGGATCATCGTGTTTGGGATTTCCTCCTGGCACCGCCATTGCTGCCACTGCTGATGTCGAAGTTGTTGTCGCTGGTGTCGTAGCCGCTGCTGCTGCGGTGGCTTGCTGCCGAGCCAAGGCTGAAGCCCCCCGGGAACCTTCAAACTAGTCTTCGCCATGGATTCGCTCTGGTTTCTTGAAGAGGAAATGGAGGCTAGGGTTTGTTTGCGATTTGGTTTGCACAAAAGCAGTGAAAAGGTACTCGAGAAGGTTATGGGCCCCTTATTTATAGCCCAGACCACTATTTTTTACCGTTTGCATCTGCCGTTTCGCATTCTTAACCGTTATTTTGTTGCGGAGTTAATGCATCGCGTAACTTCCGTTAGAAGGAAAAAGCCAACGGCTATTTCTTCAAAGCCTGAAAAAGCTTTCGGGCTTTTCGAGTTAATTCTAAGATAGTTCGAATATAATTCGAAGTTTTATATCTCCATGCATTTCGGAGGTGGATTAAATCTGCTAACCCCTACGCATGGTTGTTTTTTCTTGCGTATACTGCTTTCCTAACATCACAGATTTAACGGAGAAGCGTATTCGAGGGGCTATTGTTGGGGGAAAATATTCCATCTTCAGGGTTATTGCAGTAATAGGACAAAGGCCGATGATTAATTCAAAGGTTTTCAGCATACAACTCCGGAGATATAGTAGATCAAGTTCGAAGTACGAAGACAGACTCTAGTTCGAAGTATATTTTCGAACTTAGACTCTTCCAGGAGCTTCACTACCAGCTAAGATGGAAGACTTATCTTCTTTCGCATTAGATTAGTCTCTTACCATTTTAGCCCTATTAAGGGTACCGAATAGTTTCCACTATGTCGGTTGTAACAGAGGGATTAAAAGGTCTTTTCCTTAATGTTTGGGCCTATAAATACCCCCCGTTTTACCCTGTAATGAGGACCGAATACAAGTTATTCAATACACACTTTCGAACTATTTCTAGCTATTATCCTTTTGGAGGCATGAAATAGTTTACTTCGCAAACACTTCGTTTGTTAGTTTCTAATCTTCAGAAACCTGTTAGCGTAATCTTTTACGCCAACAGTATTTAAGGGTGATGAAGGTAGAACAAGTTGGCTGCACATCCTTAGAGCACTCAGCATTCTCCAATCTAGACTCTAATTCATTTACATGTTTGTCCCTCAAATTAATGCTTTCAATAAGTAAAGGACAATTCATGCATTCATTAACAACAATAGGTCTAGAATCCACCTCAAAAAGCATCTTCTCTGCAACCTCAAGCTTATCAATAGCTTGAGCATGCACAGAATGAAGCTGGGCAAGCTCACTCATGTCAATAGAGCAAGATTCACAATCAGAATCATCAACTTTAGACTTAAACATGGCATATTCAGTTGAAACAGATTCAAGTCTAAGTCTAAGTTCTTTTTCTTTCTCTAGCATCTTGTTTCAGTAATTTATCCTGACAAAGAACTACATCATTCAGTTCATCTATTTTAAAATAAAGTTGGTCATAGGATAATGGTACCTCAGATGAGTCTAGCTCATCGCTGCTATGGATGCTGTTAGCCATGAAACAAAGGTCGGTGAAGTCCTTGGACTTCTTCTTTTCTTTCTTGGAGACTCCTCCACCTTAGAGCTGGACTCCTCAGTCGACGATGTGTCAATGTCGCTAAGAGCCACCACAAAGGCTCTAGAAGCGGCCTTGGCTACCCTTTTAGCCACTTTGACGTGCTTACCCTTAGAGAAGGGTTTCCTCTCTTTCTTGCGGTGTTTGGGGCACTCATTTTCATCTCTCCTCTTAAGCTTAGGACAGTTAGCCTTGATATGAGAAGTGTCACCACACTCAAAACACCCTCTAGAACCACTTCTCCGCTGATCCCGTCTCTCATTGTAAAATAAGGTGAACCTCCTGGCAATGAGAGCAAGCTCTTCATCATCCAAAGTATCCACCTGCTCTTTAGTAACAAGGACTAGGGAGGACAAAGAAAAACCTCCTGCAAGAACACAAGTACTAGATGTGCTTGGTTTTGTTGAGGTGCCACGGCTAGAGCTAGAAACTAGTGCCAAGGAAGGAGGCAAAGAGTTTCTATGCCTTGCAAGAGATGCATTGGCAATCTCTATAGACTTGAGCTTGCTGAAGAGCTCATCACAGGTTAGTGTGTCATAACCTGTGGACTCCTCAATACTGGATATCTTCACTTCCTATATGCTATGATCAAAGCAAGAAAACATGACATCTATAGATTCGCCAGGGCCTATTGTATGTGCTCTAGCGCCTAGCCTTTATCTGTGTAGAGCCCTCATGAAAAATAGTGAGTGCGACCCAAATTTCCCTAGCAGTTTTGAGATGCTAGACTCGATCAAATTCACTCCTACTCAGGCTTGTAAACAGTATGTTCTTAGCTTTGTTGTTGCTCTCATACTGTTGTTTCTTAGCAAAGTCAGTTCCATCAAATAGAGGAATTTCGCTGACTCTTTCCATGTCACCAAATGATCACAAAATCGGTTAAGGGCAACTGGTGATCTTAGCCTGCTCTGATACTAATTGTTGGACCAAAACAGTCGACCAGAGGGGGGTTGAATGGGAGCTTTTAAAATTTCTCTTCTGCTGAATAGACTTCGAACACACCCTTCGAAGTGTCTGGTTCGAAGGTATCGAACACACTCTGAACATAGACTTCGCACAGGGTAAAAGTTCGATGTCCAGAAGACTTTCCTCGCACTCAAAAACCCCAAAATGCACTGGACTCAGCAAAGATTGTGCAGGCTCCGCACATCAAGGTACCTACGAGCAGGCTTCGCACAACTGTACTTCGCACAAGTACGTTCCCCTTAGAGTGCTCCTCTTAGAGTCTCCGCACTAGTAACAAGTACTAAGCTTCGTTCTTCGGAGTTCTCTAAACAGGACTTAGCCACACTGACTGATCAGGAGGACTTCGATTATGTTAAGAAAACTACCTTCACACACACTCTACCAAAAATGCTTCGCTAGTAAACTGAGAGGACTAACCTCCGAAAGACTCATAGCAAATGTACACAAAAATCACTCCCAGAAATCACACGCACAAAAGATAGAGCAGTTCATCAGGTCAAACACAAAGGGTATAGAAGGTAGTCTACTTTATTGGAAGATCCTTTTTATGTCAGCTTTGCAGACTGAAATCTTTGGAGCCCCCCTACGCACACAAAGTGTTGCAGTGGCTTCGGTAGTAGGCTTCAAACCCGTAGGCCTTCGCTACACCAAATCTGTCTTCGATACAAGTGATGGTTTTGAGCCAAAGCCATCAAAGCCCTTCAGTCTTCACACCATCACCTCCGGAGTGGACCACTAGGGCTTCGCAACTACTCCAAGCTCGAACTCCGCCCGTCCGTGTATCGAAGCCATGCATGGCTGAAGAACATCAAGTCATCTTGACTTCGAAGCCCCTCCTTTGAAGTACATTCTTACGAAGGGCTTTGTCCACCAACTTTTGAAGTCCCTCCTTCATTCAAGGACTCCGCATGAAGCCCTTCCATAAGCACCCCTTCGCAGTTTCTCAGCCCCGGGCACACTCTATGAAGAGCCTTATCTGGACCATACCTTCGATGCACCCTGACTTTTGAGACCTTCGTTAGGTGTCCTTCCAAATGTCTCCATTCGTAGCTCACTTAGGAGCCTTGCCTCATTCTTGAGGACTTCATCTGCCAGCCTTCGAAGTTACTCCTTCAGAGTACCCCTTCGAAGTGCCTTGCCTCCGAGGACTTTGCCTCGAGGTATCTTCAGCCGGATTCCCCCTCTGCACTTCCTGCCTTCGATTGGTGCACCTCGACTAGAGGACCGACCTCAATATCACACAACCTCCGTGACCAAGCTCCGCGCTTGCCTAGCACCAAACTCCCTGCTTGACCCAGTTCACCTACTGTACTGACCATCCCATCACCTTGACACCAACGACAAGCAGACAAGTGTATCCAATCCCTCGGAGACCTATCCAGGTATAACATCCTCCGGTACACACTCTAATGTACCTCCCAAAGTATCGACGCCTTCGGTACAACCTTCGAACAATATATTTGTTAGGGGAAATACTTTTCCCTTAAACAGGGGCCAAATGATGTCAGCCTCCGAAGGCCTCGGGTTTAGAGCCCATCAACTAGCGAAGCCTCAAGACGAACTCTTGCTCCCTCCATCAAAGATAACTCCAAGTACAGCCAAGGTTGCCCCCCCCCGGAGCCAAGCATCCAGGACCCCTCCGGTCCCGTCTGGAGCTAAGCCTCCGGGATCCCTCTAGGTACCCTTCGGAGCCAAGCCTCCGGGATCCCTCCGGGTCTCTTCCAGAGCCAAGCCTCTGGGTCCCTTCTAGAGCTAAGCCTTTGGGACCCCTCCGGTCCCCTACGGAGCCGGGCCTTCAAGATCCTTCTGGATCCCTTCCGGAGCTAGGCCTCCGGATCCCTCCGAAGCCCAAGCCTCTGGGACCCCTCTGGTACCCTTCGAAGCCCTCACCTAGAGCTGCTTCAGAGTCCACCTCGGAGCTCTCTTCGGGGTCCCCTTCGGAGTCGTCTTCGGAGCCCCCTCAGCTATCTCCAGCAGATATCCTCTGGAAGGTACTCCGGCCCAGAAGAGACGTCTAGGTACTACTATAGTGTATAGCCATACAAGGGCCCCATCCTCTGGTACGCCGTATACCAACTCTAGAAATGATGTATATCTACCACATTTGTAAGTCACATGTACAATAGTATAGCCTTTTTCCCTTCTTACCCCTATAAAGCCTATGGCTTGTAGAGGGAAATTGGGTCTTTTCCTTTGTCCTGCGTGCCAATAAAAGTAGGGCCATGCCCTTGTAACAGAGATATGTTCAGTAGAGGCAAAACTATGCCAAATCCACTGTAAATTGGACATAGGGTTATTATCCCTCCAGGGAAGTCTGAACCAGTATAAACCCTCTCTCCCTCTGTGAGAACCCATCGAGGTTCATACCATACACCATCCACCATCTCATAAAACCTATTTGTAACTAATGCAATTGTTACAATAGTTGGCACCATCCATGGGGATCCTAGTACTAGAAGCTAGTGTCTCTGCCACCACTCGCGCTTTGGAGTACACACTTTGGTAAAGGGGCTTAGGGTGTTGTTGGGGGGAAATACTTCATCCCAGGACCTTCAAGATCGAGACAAAGACAACTCATACAATTCTAAGCCAAATACTTGTCTTTGAATTAATGAAGGGTCAAAGCCGAAGGGTTCATTCGAAGCCTAGTTCAAAGATACCTTCTGAAGGCTCCAACACCACAGTGGGAAACAACAAGATTGATGGGACGTCTGCCTTATCAATCTTCTTCAAACATATTTTACCATTTTAGCCCTATTCGGGGTACTGAATAGTTTCCACTATGTCGGTTGTAATAGAGGGGTAAAAAGGTCTTTTTCTTAGAGTTTTACCTATAAATACCCCCCTTCTCACCCTATAATAGACATTGAATACTCACATATTCAATACACAACTTCGAACTACTTCGAGCTATTATCCTATTCGGAGGCTTGAGATAGTTCGCTTCACAAGCTGTTCGTTTGTTAGTTCTTAATCTTATAGAACCTGTTAGCATAATCTTTTAAGCTAACAGTTGGCACCGTTCGTGGGGAACCTAGTTCTAAAAGCTAGTTCTCCTCCGCTGACTGCACTTCGAAGAGCACTTGCGGAGGGAGTTTCAGAGTCTAAAGATTCTGCGCACCCTTCGGTAAGGGGCTTCCTAGTGTAGTTCGAAGGCCTCTTCTCGCCTTCCCAAATCATTTGAAGTCTTCGCTCTTCGGACCTTAACTTCGTTAGCCATGCCTCCCAAGTGGAGCCTAGCCACCGATCCTCCACAAAGGTCCCCTCAGACCAATGGTGCAGGACCCTCAGTCATTCCACCAACTCCCGAAGTGGTCATTAGACCTCGAGCACCCAGAGTTCCCCGAGCAGCTCCCTCGGTGCTTCGAACTGATTATCCTAGCTCTCAAGACTTGGAGGTCCCCCCCGGAGAAGCGAAGACCTTCCTGAGGATGTAGCTACCTAGGTAGCGTGGCTTCAGGAGGAAGTATCAAGGTGGAGGCAAGAGGCTGCAGATAGGCTTCGCCCTCAAGCCTTCACTCTTGCTTCGGAGGTGCCTCAAGACGATAGTCATGACTATCCCGATGCTCTTCGAGTCCTGAAGGATGCTGAGAATGCATCCTTCGACGAAGAGTCTCCACTGCATCTAGATTTGTAGAAAGTGCCCTTCGACCCTAGGTTCAAAGCCTCGAAGTTGCACAAATACTCCGGTGGGTCTGGCCCTAGAGAGTTGTCTCGTTCGTATGCCTTGGAAATTGAAGCCAACGGAGGGGTGTGGAACACAATGGCAAAATGCTTCCCCCTCGCATTGGAAGGTGTGGCTCTTCGATGGTTCTGGTCTCTAAAGCTAGGATCGATCAAGTCATGGGAGCAGCTGAAGAGGAAGTTCGTGAGTAACTTCCAGGGTACGTTCATAGCCCCAATGTCCATGGGAAGCTTGTTCTAGGTGAAGCAGCAAGTAGGGGAGACCCTTTAGGAGTACTTTACACGCTTCGCCCAAACCAAGTCCCAGATTAAAGGCTTGTCTACCTCTTTGGTAGTGGATGCGGTGCGCGAAGGGGTGTTGAACCCCGACCTCCTTAGCAAACTTCACCGGAAGCCAGTGTCGTCTGTAGCACAGCTAATGGCATACTTCGAGTAGTATGCCAAGGCAGAAGAAGCCTGCCTCCAAAGAAACGTGGTGCCTGCACCAGTCCTTCGAGAAGTCAAAATAGAGCTAGAAGCCCCGACTCCTCCGCAAACCCCCCATGATAATCGTTTCAATGATCATAGATGGGGAAAGAAGCACTTCCGCTCTGAGGTATTAAATATTGCACCCTCCGCCCCGAAGATGCCTTTCAACTTTCAACAGGCGCAAGCTAACAAGGAGAGTACCTCGAAGCCCCAAGAGAAGATGGCTGGTAGGCGCCAGACATTCTTCTGTTGTGTACATGGTGAAAATAGAAGCCATGACACGAAAGATTGTAAGTCCATTTTGACCCTTCACGACGATTACTTAGGGCGAAGCTTAGGGCGAGGTACTTCGGATCGGGCCTCTCTTGCAGTGCGTTCGGAGCCTGTGCAGGCTGTGGTTCGGGCCAGCAATCCTGAAGCACCGATGCAACTCCCAGTGGCCAACATTATGCCACTACCGAAGCAGGAGGATCCCCAAGATCGCATCGAGCGGGTGGTCCTGCCCATCTCCGGAGGGGGGACCCTTGGTAACATGTCAAAGCAGCAGCGGAGAGACTATGTTCATGATGTAGGACACATAGGGACCTCGAGCTCGGCTGTAGAAATGCCCGAGTGGTCTCATGTACCTATTTCTTTTACTGCCCATGATGTCGCAAGGGTGAAATTCCCCCATGTTGACCCCCTTGTTGTTTCAGCTGATAAAGCGGGAGTTGAAGTTCGAAGGATATTGGTGGATGGTGGAAGCTCCATAGATATACTCTTCATCTAGGCCTTCGACCAGATGTGCATTCCCCGAAGACACCTACTTCCGGCAGCTCGCCCACTTCAAGGTTTCGCAAGTCCTCCTCTCGATGCCCTCGGCCAGATAGGTATCGAGGTTGCCTTTGGAGAGGGGCCCCTAGCTAGGGTTGAGGAGGTTATCTTCGATGTCGTCGATGCCCCGTACGCCTACAATGAAATCTTTAGGAGGGGAATGCTAAACCAGTTCGGAGCTGTAGCGCATCATAACTATTTGTGTCTCAAAATGCCCACACAAGGTGGAGTTCTCACTATTTCAGGAGACCAAGCTGAGCCCGGAGGGCGGAATATGGCCATGGTCCACTTCTGGACCCTCGGCAGGTGAATAGTGTGTTGGAGCACTCGTAGGAAGATTCGGGGTCCTCAGACCCCTCGAAGGGCCCTTCCCTAAAGCCAAGCCCAGAAGGCGAAGTGATCACGAAGATGATCCTCAAAGATGGCAAGGAATATCCAATCCAACTCAGCAAGGTGCTACCTTCGGAGATATCTACTTCGCTGGAGAAGTAGTTAAAGAAAACTTAGATATCTTCGCGTGGCCCGACGAAGATATTCCCGAAGTTGACCAAAGCATCATCGAGCATAGTTTACTTGTCAACCCGAAGGCTAGGCCAGTGCGCCAGGGGCTTCGTAAGTTTTTAGTTGAAAGGGCAGACCTCGCCAAGGTGGAGGTGGAGAAATTACTGAGGGCTAGAATTATCAGGGAAGTAGCCCACACGGAGTGGTTGGCTAACCCTGTTTTTTTCAAGAAGAAGGGCTCCGGCAAGTGGCGCGTGTGCATCGACTTCACGTCACTAAATAAAGCATGCCCGCGAGACCCCTACCCTATGCCCCGTATTGATCAGCATGTGGATTCTACGGCTGGCTCCGAACTGCTAAGCTTCCTGGACGCATACTCCGGTTATCATCAAGTTTGGCTAAAACGCGAAGATGAAGCCAAGACGAGTTTCATAAATCCTTCCAGAGTATTTTGTTATGTTCGAATGCCTTTTGGCTTGCGGAATGCTAAGGCTACTTTTTCACGTCTTATTGCTAAACGTCTAGGTCACCAGATAGGCTGAAATGTCGAATCCTATATGGATGACATTGTAATAAAGAGTGTTGTAAAGCACCATCATAGCCTAGACTTAGCAGAAACTTTTGAGAGCCTCTGAGCATGTGGAGTTCGCCTCAACCCTAAAAAATGTATATTTGGGGCGCAAGTAGGAAAATAACTAGGGTACTTAGTTTCGAGTAGAGGAATCGAAGCTAGCCCAACGCAGATAAGTACACTACAAAGAATGGCTCCACCAGAAAATCTGAAGCAAGTCCAAAAGCTGACATGACGGCTTGCAACCCTCAGTAGATTCCAGGCCAGATCAGCAGAACTGAGCCTCCCGATTTTAAAGCTCTAAAGGGGTCCGAGAGTTTCCAATGGATGCAGGAGTGTTAGAAGATCTTCGATGATATTAAAGATTATCTCAGGAACCTATCAACACTTACTGTGCCCCTCCCAGAAGAAACTCTCCTAATTTATCTTGCAGCAACGGGCTCCTTAATAAGTGCAGTGCTGGTCAGGGAAGTAGAGCTTAAAGGAAAACTAGTGCAGAACCCAGTGTACTTCGACTCAGAAGCTTTGTCCGGAGCAAAGACAAGATACTCCGAGCTCGAAAAATTTGTTTATGCTTTGGTAATGGCCTCGCGGAAGCTAAGGCATTACTTCTTAGCACATAATCTCATTGTTCCTACCTCGTATCCACTTGGTGATATGCTTTGGAGCAAAGACTCCACAGGTATGATCAGAAAATGGGTTGTCGAGCTAGCCCCATTCGGTATTTCCTTCGTGGCGAGAATAGCTATCATGTCCCAAGTCATAGCTGACTTCGTGGCTGAGTGGACTCCATCCATAGTTTGGGCTCCAGAAGAAACCTCCGAAGGTCTGTGGACAATTTTTTCTGATGGAGCCTATCAGGCATCTGGTGCCGGAGCTGGAGCTGTGATAATATCACCGTCAGGGCAGAAGGCCATGTATTTTGCGAGGCTCAACTTTAAGACCACCAACAATATTTTAGAATACGAAGGGATCCTGCTAGGCTTCCGAAAGGCAAGGGCACTTGGAGCAACAAGAATTATAATAAAAACAGATTCCCAAGTCATCGCAGGGCATGTTTACAAGAGCTTCAAAGCCAGGAATCCACATATTGCAAAGTATTTAGAAGAAATTTGCAAGACCGAAGCATTGTTTAAAGGAATTTCTATTCGAAGCATCCCTCGAGTGGATAATCAACTTGCAGATATTCTAGCGATGGCTGCAACCAGAGCATTGGACGTCCTAGAGGGCGCTTTTTATGAAGAACTCATCAAGCCTATGGTGCATCAACTACCCTCCGTAGAAGTCCTTTGCATTCCAGTCGCCGATTTGCGTACTCCAATTTTGGATGTATTGCAAAACAATGCAGTTTTGTTAGAAGGTCCGGATTTCCGAAGGCTCCAAGCAAGGGCTCGAAATTATGAGCTTGTCAATGGAATACTTTATAAAGCCGGAGTTTCTTCTCCCCTACTCCGGTGCATCTCACAACCCGAAGGCCAAGATATACTTCGGGAGATTTACGAAGGCCTGTGAGGTAGCCATCTAGCGCCCCGTGCTCTAGAAGGAAAGACACTTCGACAGGGGCTCTATTGGCCAACAATTGTAAGAGATGCAGAAGAGTTGGTTCGAACCTGCCAAGGGTGCTAGTGGATGGGTAGGCGAAGCCATTGTCCACCGATACCTCTTCAAGTTATTGCTCTAGTATGGCCAATGGTGCGATGGGGAATGGATCTCATCGACCCTTTTCCAATGGCAAAAGGCAGCTTGAAGTTTGCGGTGGTAGCAATCGAATATTTTTCTAAATGGGTTGAAGCCGAACCCCTAACTGCTATCACTTCAAGAAATGTGCAAAAAATCTTTTGGCAGAATATCATTTGCAGGTTCGGAGTGCCTAGGGAGTTAACTGTTGATAACGACATTCAATTTGACGCGTCGAGCCCTTTAAAGAGTTTTGCGAAGGCCTGGGCATCAAGTTATGCTTTGCAGCTATTCGCCACCCCCAATCCAACGGATCCATCGAGCGGGCAAATGGAAATATTCTCTCCAGTTTGAATCGAATGATTGTCGGGTTAGCTAAGGGGTTGTGGACCGAAGAGCTCCCTATGATTCTATGGTCCATTCGGACCACTCAAACTAGGTCCATGGGCTTCACCGCATTTAGGCTGTTATTTGGAGATGAGGTCATAACTCCTACGGAGCTTAAAGGTGGATCCCTTCGCGTAACGGAGCCCGGGAATGATGATGAAAGAAACACTTCACTGGACTTGTTAGAAGAGACAAGGCTTCGAGTTGTCACCAATCTGACAAAGTATCAAGACCAAACGAAGGCATGGTATGACCCAAAGATAAAAGTGAATGAGCTTAGACCAGGTCATTTGGTGCTGTGAACTGTAATCGCTCTGGGGAAGCTAGGAAACAAATGGTAAGGACCATATATTATCCTACGCTCAGGGCGCCCCTGGTCATTTAAGTTATCTAATTTAGAAGGGGAGGAGTTGAAGCATGCACCTTAAACGTTATTACGCTTAGGGGCTCCTTGTAATCAATTGTAAAAGAACCTTTCTAAGTTAAATAAAGATGGAGGTTCGAATTATGCTTACTCTTCAACTATTCCTTACCCCTGGTGGACGCATCAGGGGAACGGGGATGCTTGCGGAGGTAAGCATCTTTCATTGGAACCCAGCAAATGGCCTTTGAACCATCGGTTCAAGGATTCCGTAAAAGAGCCGTAGGTGGCCAAACCCTGCGGATTCTAGGCTCCGGCTTGTTAGGATCCATAGAAGAGTCTAAGGACTTTAAAAGAACAGATTTCTGGCCTTTGGGTTCGAAGCATCTATAAAAGAGCCGAAGGTGGCCAAACCCTGTGGATTCTAGGCTCTGGCTTGTTAGGATCTGTAGAAGAGTCTAAGGACTTTAAAAGAGCAGATTTTTGGCCTTCGGGTATGAAGTATCTGTAAAAGAGTCGTAGGTGGCCAAACCCTGTGGATTCTAGGCTCCGGCTTGTTAGGATTCGTAGAAGAGTCTAAGGACTTTAAAAGAGCAGATTTCTGGCCTTCGGGTTTGAAGTATCTGTAAAAAAGAGCCGTAGGTGGCCAAACCATGCGGATTCTAGGCTCCGGCTTGTTAGGATCCGTAGAAGAGTCTAAGGACTTTAAAAGAGCAGATTTCTGGCCTTCGGGTTCAAAGTATCTGTAAAAGAGCCGTAGGTGGCCAAACCCTACGGATTCTAGGCTCAGGCTTGTTAGGATCTGTAGAAGAGTTTAAGGACTTTAAAAGAGAAGATTTCCGGCCTTCGGGTTCGAAGCATCTATAAAAGAGTCATAGGCGGCCAAGCAATAAGGTTTCACGGCTCCGGGCCAATGAAACACTTTTTAAAGTCCTAAGCAACTATTATCGGAGCTTATAAGTATAAACTTAGTTCCAAAAATTATAAACATTACAATATGAACGTACAGTTTGAAGAACTCTATGAAAGAGTATTGTTGGGGGAAAATATTTCATCTTCGGGGTTATTGCCGAAGCAACATAAAGGCAGACAACGGATTCGAAGGTTCCCAGACGATCATCTTCGAAGATACCCGGAACCAAGTTCGAAGTACGAAGATAGGCATTGGTTCGGAGTATATCTTCGAACTAAAGCCCTCCAAGATCTTTTCTGCCAGCTAAGATGGAAGACTTATCTTCTTTCTCATTAGATTAGTCGTTTACCATTTTAGCCCTATTAAGGGAACCGAATAGTTTCCACTATGTCGGTTGTAATAGAGGGGTAAATAGGTCTTTTCCTTAATGTTTGGGCCTATAAATACCCCCCATTTCACCCTGTAATACGGACCGAATACAAGTTATTCAATACACACATTCGAACTATTCTAAGTTATTATCCTTTCGGAGGCTTAGAACAGTTTGCTTCACAAACACTTCGTTTGTTAGTTTCTTTTTTACAGAAACCTGTTAGCGTAATCTTTTACGCCAATAGTTGGCGCCATCCGTGGGGAACCTAGTCCGAAAAACTTCGTTCTCTACCAACTTCTTACATCATGCCTCCCAAGCGGAGCGCACCCCGCAATCCCACTCGGAGGTCCTCTCGGATCTCCGGAGAGATACCCTTCGACACAGTTGAAGTCGGAGGGCCTTCGACTTTCCCTCCACACACTCCGGAAGGGGCTTCCATCCCTCGCTCATACGAAGCTTCTCCGCCAACCCCTTCCATACTCCGACCGCCCGGAGTCCCTTCTCCACCCTCCATCCCAATTCGAACTGATCCTACCAGTTCTCAAGACCCGGAAGATCCTTCCGGAGGAAATGAAAATAATCTTGGAGACATGGCCATTCAAATGGCCAACCTTCAAGCTGAAGTGGCAAGGTGGCGACAGGAAGCTGCGAGCAGGCTTCGCTCTCAAGCCACCCCAACTATCCCAGAAGTGCCCGAAGACGATGATCTCGATTATCCCGAAGCCCCGGAGAACGCCTCTTTTGACAATGAATCTCCGCTGCATCCTGAGCTGCAGAAGGTTCGCTTTGATCCAAAGTTCAAAACTTCGATGCTCTGTAAGTATGCCGGAGATGAAGATCCCGGAGAGTTCGTTCGGTCTTATGCCCTAGCAATTGAGGCTAGCGGAGGTGTTCGAGACACCATGGCGAAGTGCTTTCCTTTGGCTCTTCAAGGAGTGGCATTGAGATGGTTCTGGTCCTTAAAGCCAGGATCGATCAATTCATGGTCGCAGCTGAAGAAGAAGTTTATAAGCAACTTTCAGGGTACCTTCGTGGCTCCTATGTCAACAGGAAGCCTTTTCCAGGTGAAACAGCTCCCCGGAGAAACATTGAGGCAGTACTTTAAGCGCTTCGCTCATACGAAGTCGCAAATTCGGGGGCTGTCCACATCTTCAGTGGTTGATGCAGCTCGGGAAGGCGTCAGTCATCAAGGCCTTCTGGATAAACTGCATCGGAAGAGCATCTCCTCGGTCTCTCAGTTGATGTCATACTTCGAGGAGTATGCGAGGTCAGAAGAGGGTTGGCTTCGGAGGACTGCTGCTACTTCGTCCATATTGCAAGAAGTCAAAGTAGAAGTGAAAACTTCAGCACAGCCACAGGAACCAGTCTTCGAAGTGCAACATGATCGGAGAAGAGGGCAAAAGCACCCTCGTTCTGAAGTCATGAATATTGCACCCCCACAGAAGTTTGCACCAAGAGCTCCACAGTCTACGAGGAACAAGGCCAGCGGCTGGAGGCCGCCAGGGAAAACGGCTGGCAAGGGTCAGACCCTTTTCTGCTGCATTCACGGAGAATATCGAAGCCATGCAACTGATACTTGCAAGGCTATACTTACCCTTAGGGGAGAGTACTTAGAGAGAACTTCGGGTCGAGGCAGTACCGACCGAAGTCCAGCGGCAACGCGCCCAGAGCCGGTCCAGGCTATGGCGCGGATAGAAAATTTTGATGCTGCAAGACACCCTCCGGTGGCCAATGTTATGCCACCTCCGAAGCAAGAGGAAGGGCAAGATAGAGGAAAAAGAGTAGTTCTCCCTATCTCCGGAGGAGGTACCCTCGGAAGCATGTCCAAGAGACAGCGAAGAGAGTACGTTCGGGAAGTAGGTCATATTGGGACTTCGTCATCTGCAGCTGCAATGCCGGAGTGGTCTCACGTTCTGATATCTTTCTCTGCAGAGGATGCAGCTGGTATTAAGTTCCCGCACGCAGATCCATTGGTTATCACTGCTGATATTGCGGGCACTGAAGTCCGAAGGGTGTTAATTGACGGAGGTAGCTCGGCAGATATCATTTTTTTTCAAGCCTTCGATCAGTTATGCATTTCCAGGAAGCATCTTCTTCCAGCGGCTCGTCCTTTGCAAGGCTTCACAGGACCCCCGCTTGATGCACTTGGTCAGATAGGCCTGGAAGTTACCTTCGGAGAAGGTTTATTAACCCGGACTGAAGAAGTAATTTTCGATGTGATAGATGCCCCGTATGCTTATAACGTCATCTTCGGAAGGGGCATGCTGAACCAGTTCGGAGCTGTGGCGCATCACAATTACTTGTGCATAAAGATGCCCACACAATCGGGAGTCCTTACAATCTTCGGAGACCAAGCCATTGCTCGGAGGGCGGAATATGGTCATGGTCCCCCTCTTGATCCGAGGCAAGTAAACAGTGTGCAAAATAATGAAGAAATTTTTTCAGCCTCCTCCGAAGCTTCGAAGAAGTCTTTTCCGAGACCAAGTCCTGAAGGAGAGATTGCAACGAAGGTCATTGTTAAAAATGGTAAAGAGTACACTTTTCAATTTGGTAAAGATTTACCTCCTGAAGTTGCAACCTCCTTGGAAAAGGCGGTGGAAGAAAATTTGGATGTCTTCGCTTGGTCTGACGAAGATATCACCGGAGTCGATCGGGATATCATTGAACACAGTTTACTTGTAAACCCGAAGGCTCGACCTATTCGACAAGGACTCCGGAAGATGTCCGCAGAGAGAGCTGCTCTAGCTAAGGACGAAGTTGAAAAATTATTGAAGGCTGGGATTATCAGAGAAGTGGCTCACACAGAATGGTTAGCCAACCCAGTCTTCGTCATAAAGAAGTCTTCCGGGAAGTGGCGCATGTGCATTGATTTCACATCTTTGAATAAAGCATGCCCACGTGACCCCTACCCCATGCCCCGAATTGATCAACTGGTTGACTCCACCGCAGGTTCGGAGTTACTAAGCTTCCTCGACGCGTATTCTGGTTATCATCAAATATGGTTGAAGCGCGAAGATGAAATCAAGACAAGCTTCGTAACTCCTTCGGGAGTCTTCTGCTATGTAAGAATGCCCTTTGGCCTAAGAAATGCCGGGGCTACTTTTTCAAGATTAGTTGCTAAGGCTCTAGGTCATCAACTAGGTCGCAATGTGGAGGCCTATATGGATGATATTGTAATAAAGAGTGCTTTAAAGCACCAACATAGCCTAGACTTAGCAGAAACATTCAATAGCCTTCGGGCATGTGGGATCCGTCTTAACCCCGAAAAATGTATATTCAGAGCTAAGGCTGGAAAATTGTTAGGATATTTAGTTTCAAGCAGGGGAATTGAAGCTAGCCCTACTCAAATAACTGCGCTGGAGAAGATGGCTCCTCCGGAGAATTTAAAGCAAGTGCAAAAGCTGACTGGGCGTCTGGCCGCACTTAGCAGGTTTTTATCAAGGTCTGCGGAGAGGAGCTTGCCAATATTCAAAGCTTTGAAAGGGTCCGAAGATTTGCATGGACACCAGAGTGTCAGAGAAGCTTCGAAGATATTAAAGATTATCTCAGTAATCTTGCTACACTCACGGTGCCTACTGCGGACGAAACCCTACTCCTGTACCTTGCAGCTACAGGTTCAGCTGTCAGCGCAGTCCTTGTCAGAGAAGTGGATTTCAATGGGAAGTTGGTCCAAAATCCTGTTTATTTTGTATCCAAAGCATTATCAGGAGCGAAGACAAGATACTCCGAACTTGAGAAGTTCGTTTATGCTCTGATAATGGCTTCGAGGAAGCTAAGACATTATTTTTTGGCTCATAATGTAATTGTACCAACTTCGTATCCCTTAGGAGATATGCTCCGAAGCAAAGATTCCACTGAAAGGATTGGAAAGTGGGCAGTCGAGCTAGCACCCTTCGGCATATCTTTCTTGGCAAGGACAGCTATCAAATCCCAAGTCCTAGCAGACTTCGTAGCAGAGTGGACTCCACCTACGAATTTGACTCCGAAGAAATCAAGTGACGGAGTTTGGACTATTTACTCCGATGGGGCTTTCCAAGCATCCGGAGCAGGCATTGGGGCAGTGTTGATTTCACCATCAGGGCAAAGAGCAATGTACTCCGCAAGACTCAACTTTAAGTCTACCAATAATATAGCGGAGTACGAAGGGATTTTATTGGGACTTCGAAAAGCACGTGCTCTAGGGGCTACAAGAATAATTATAAAAACAGATTCTCAGATAGTAGCAGGGCACGTAGACAAAAGTTTTCAAGTTCGGCATCCACAGCTTGCAAAGTACTTAGAAGAAATCCGCAAAATTGAAGCACACTTCAAGGGTATTTCCATTCGGAGTATACCAAGAGCGGAAAACGTGCAAGCGGACATTTTAGCGAAGGCTGCAGCCGGAGCTGTGGATGTGCCTGAAGAAGCTTTCTATGAGGAGCTCAATATACCTTCGGTGCCACAAATTGCCTCTGCGGAGATTCTTTGCATTCCTAGTGCAGATTGGAAAGATTCGATCATAGAACTCTTGCAAGGAGGAACAAATTTGCCCGAAGAGCCCCAGTTGTCAAGATTAAAGCTCAGAGCCAGAAACTATCAGTTAATCAACGGTATATTATACAAGGCCGGAGTATGTTCCCCTCTACTCCGATGTATATCTCAAGCCGAAGGCCAAGAAATTCTTCGAGAAATTCACGAAGGCCTTTGTGGAAGCCATTTAGCCCCTAGAGCTCTGGCAGGAAAAACACTTCGCCAGGGGCTTTATTGGCCCACAATAACAGCTGATGCGAAGAGCTTGGTCCGCACTTGTCAAGGATGCCAGTGGATGGGTCGACGGAGTCATCGCCCACCAACAGCTCTTCAAGTCATTGCTCCGGTATGGCCTATGGCCAGATGGGGTATAGATCTAATTGGTCCCTTTCCGTTAGCAAAGGGAAATCTGAAGTTCGCAGTGGTAGCTATTGAATATTTTTCTAAGTGGGTGGAAGCAGAACCCTTAACAGCTATCACTTCGAACAATGTGCAGAAATTCTTCTGGAAGAACATTATTTGTCGGTTCGGAGTGCCTAGATACCTCACAGTTGATAATGGAACACAGTTCGATGCAGAACCCTTCAGGAAGTTTTGCGAAGACCTAGGCATTCAGCTATGTTTTGCTGCAGTGAGGCATCCTCAGTCGAATGGAGCCGTAGAACGAGCCAATGGAAATATTTTATCAGGGCTAAATCGAAGAATAGTAGGATTAGCAAAGGGACTGTGGACCGAAGAGCTTCCGAAGATTCTGTGGTCCATTCGGACTACGCAAACAAGGTCCACAGGTTTTACTCCGTTCAGACTACTATTCGGAGATGAAGCTATGACTCCAACAGAGCTCAAAGGGGGATCATTTCGCAGCATCGAACCGGACATTGAAGAAGAAAGACAAGCTTCGTTAGACTTATCAGAAGAAACAAGACTTCGAGCTGTAGCTAATTTATCAAAGTATCATCAGCAGACGAAGGCTTGGTATGACTCGAAGGTTAAGCTCAATGAACTAAGACCGGGTCATCTTGTTCTACGAAGCATTATAGCACCAGGGAAGTTAGGCAATAAATGGGAAGGTCCATACCTTATTGTCCGCTCAGGGCGCCCTGGTTCATTTAAATTAACTAATTTAGAAGGTGAAGAGTTAGCACATACATGGCATGCGGAGCACCTAAAGCGATACTTCGCATAAGGGCTCCTTGTAATTCGCTTGTAATCATCTTCTAAATTAATAAAGCATATGACCCTGATAGTTGCCTTCCCCTCATAGACTTCCAGCTTCCGAGTGGACGCACTGGAACCGCGGGGTCGACCGAGAGGGAAGTGTCATTAAGCTGGGTTGTATTTTCGGACTTCGAACCCATAAAGTTCGAAGCATCCGACGTGGGGGCTGACATAATCCGGAGCCCAGGCCACCGGCTTGTAGGCATCCGTAAAAGAGCCCAAAACCACACCCTACGGAGTCCAAGCCATTGGCTGGTAGACTTCCGTAAAAAGAGCCGAAGGTGGCCAAAACCCTACGGAGTCCAGGCTGCAGCTGGTAGACTTCCGTAAAAAGAGCCGAAGGTGGCCAAAATCTGCGAAGTCCAAGCCATTGGCTGGTAGACTTCTGCAAAAAGAGCCGAAGGTGGCCAAATTATACGGAGTCCAAGCCATTGGCTGGTAGACATCCATAAAAAGAGTCCAAAGAGACCATTGCAAACTCCGAACCATTGGTTCGTCAGAGATCTAAAAAATAAGCCGAAGGTGGCTAAAGCAAAACAGCATTTGAGCCATGAGCTTCGAATGTCTGTTAACATAGTCCAAAGTGACAAAATTTTTAAGACACTAAAGTGTCCTGAAAGTTATCTCAACTGATTTCTTTCATAAAACAAAGGTACTAAATTACCATTCTTCTGACTACAAATAGTCGAAGACATTTTATAAGATTTTAAAAGATCTTTAAATGACAGAGGGGCTCCGAACCCCCAAAAAATTGTACTCCGAAGTTTTTTCTTTGCGCATAACCATCTTTGAATACATTTCGAAGTTGCTTATACCCAAAGAGGGGCTAGTAAATATGGAGACAATTTTAAATCGGCATTCATTATTGAAATAAATGTGTTTACAGATTACACTATGAAAAAATGGTATCTATACCAAGAAGGAATCGGAGACCTCTTCGGTCCCGATAGCTAGGGGTGGAACGACTAGTTCCAACATCGGAAGTTCTAAGAACTTTACGTTTAACTCTCTTCCTCCCCTTCGAAGCTCTAAAATCCTTCTGCTCTTGTTGAAGCTCGGCCCAAGTTCGAAGCCGTTTGGGGCTTCTTTCCCAGCTTCTAAGATCTTCAGATCTTTTATTTCGAGCTTCACCTTCGTCTTCAGACCAAATAGTGTCTTCAGAAGACGAGGTGTTTGCGTTAACCTCTTTTTCTTCCTCTTTAATATAAGACAATACGTCTTTGATTACTTCGGGCGCAATTACGCCGGAGTCATCTCGTGGAATAAGAAATCGAGGACGCTTATAACTCTTTAGAAGTTCGAAGGTGTTCCATAATGAGTGAAGTTCGTTTTTAAGCTCTAACACTTCGATGTCTTCCATAAGAGGCAAAGCCTAAAAATATAACAAACAAGATTTTCATTGATAAATGTTTACAAGCATGAGCTTTACATAGTCAAAAAATCCTAAATAATTCCTAAACCTGCGGGTTCGGAGGAGGCTGACTGCTCGAAGCTTGGCTCCGAACTTGCTTCTGGCGTTGGCCTTCATCGATCCAAGCCTTGATCGCGGAACGACCTTCAGCTCTCCATGAAGTTTGAAAGGCTCGCCAGGCGGCAGTCACGCCTTCGGAAGGATTCAAAAGCCGCTCGTCGTCGAAGGTAATGGAGCCCTCTGCGCTCGGAGTGATTGTTCGGCCCAAATCCTCGTAGTAACGAAGTAGTCCGAGGGCAGACACTTGTCCGGAGAGTTCTCCATAACGAATGCCTGCCGTCTTCATTTGCTTCGCTGCTCCTTGGATCCTTTTTAGCCGGCGCAGCAGAGTCACGTTGTCATCCGAAGGAAGTGATCCAGTAGTACCGAAGTACTCCAGAACACCTAGCATCTGTTCGATGACCTCCGTAGCTACCTTCTCCGACTTAAGCTTTTCTTCAATTAGTGCATCCTTGCTCGAAGTCGTTTCTGCCAAAACTCCGGAAATCCTAGCATTCTCCGTAGTTAAAATATTCTTCTGGTTTAGGAGTTGGCTAGCTTCCTCTTGGAGCCTTACAAGTTCGGACCCAGCACTAGCATGCTCCAACCGCACTTTTTCAATTTCAGCCCGAAGCACGATTCTTTCTGCTTCGAGCTCCTTATTAGCAGCCTCCAAGCCCTGTCTGGCCCTACGCTCCGTTGAAATCACATTATCCATTTGAAGTACTCTAGCTTCGGAGAAAGATAAGTTGCATTTAAGAGCTTCATTTTCTTCCCGAAGCTGAGCAATTTCATTCTCGCTTGATAAAGTTGCAGCGCGGGCCAAGACTGCTTGCTGAGAAAAGAAAAAACTAAAGAAATTATTCATGTATAATTTGCTACTGGTTCGAAGATGTACTTCGAACCCAATATAATTCGCTAAAGATATTGGTTCGAAGGTGCTCCGTACCTGGTAGGCCGCTCGTTCCAGGGCAACGTTAAGCTCTGAACTCTTCGCCCTGCTTAATTTTGCTACCAGCTCTGTCTCCCCAACTTGGCGACTCACTCGACCCAAAGGTTTGAGCAGAGTCCGAAGCCCAGTTGGCTCCAAAAAAGGAGTCAAAAGAGGGAGCATTGCCGAAGCCTTTTGGTCATCCCTGCTTGACGAAGGTCCGGAGCGTTCTCCTGAGGTCCTTGGAACTTCGGAAGATGGTCCCCCCTCAGTTGATTCACTTTCATCTGTTGATTCAGACGAAGTTGATCCTTGAGCAGGGAGAGGCTCTATTTATCTTTTACCCCTTCCAGGCCCCTGTTGAGCGACCTCCGGGTGCGGCTCCGAAGTTGTCGAAGGCCCTTGAATTGGATCTTCGCGTTGTACTTCTACAGAAGGAGGCTCTGCAAAAGCAAAGGTATTATACATTGTATAATTTTGCAGAAAATAATAAGAGAATTGTGCGAAGTTTACCTTCGACATTCTGGGGGAGATCGAGCACCGGACTGCTCGGAGGATCGAAGGTGAGGTCTTCGTCTGAATCCACAGTTAAAATTTCAGCTGTCGGAGTATCTCCGTGAGCAGTCCTCCCTTCATCCACAACTGAAGTTGTAACAACTTCAACTTCATCTTCGCCCACAGGGGCTTCGATCTGCTCTTCTTCTTGAGCATCCGGAGCTATCACTTCTTCAATATTAGCTTGAGGCTCCGGCATACCTGCAGTATCTTCAATGTGAATATCTTTTTGAGCTGCATCTTCATCAATCAATCTCACTAATAGTATACCTTCATCTTCTTTAGAACCGGAGATGGAGGTTCTTGAGCTCGAAGGCGCAGGATCCGAAGGTGCGAGATTTTTTGGCTTCCGAGTCACCTTCTTCACCGGAGTCTTTGCGGAGCTCGAAGCTCCGGCTTTAGCTATCCTCTTCTTGGGTCCTTTCTCCGAAGGTACCCAGTCCATCAGAGGGGGCGGAGTCATCTCCAACATTCTCCATACTCTGTTAAACCTTTCCCAACTCTCGACCAGTTTAATTCGCCATTCTTTTTCAGTCGGAGTTGGGGCACCCAAAATCTTCTCCGAAGCCTTTATAATTTGCTCTGAAGTAATAGGGGCTGAAGAAGCTAAAAAATAAATAATTCAAATTAGTCTTTCTTCGAAGTAAATATGTATAATACATTTTGGTTTCGAAGTTACCTGCAGGGCTCGAAGTCAAGTTAATCTTGCGGAGACCGCCTTCCGAATCATCCTCGAAGATGACAGGCCAGTTGGCCATCAGCGGAGAAATTTGCAGTCCGAGGAATTCTTTGGCTAAGTCTCGCATGCTTAACCTTCGGCTAACTTTTTGAAGCAGGTTAAGACGGGCCTCGAGCTGACCTTCGTTGGGTTGCACCAAAGCTTCCTTCCGGAATTGAATTTCTCTAAGGGGCCCAGCCAGAGGACTGCTTGCCCCAACTTCGGCATAGAACCATCTCAGAATCCAATCAGTGTACCATCTAGCATTGATGGCTTTGGCAGGAAACTGAAGGGCGTATTCATCTCGAAGCCTGAAGTTGATACTGCCGAAGGATACCACTACTTTTTCACCTCTGGAGCCTACGAAGGTTTTTGGTTGGCAAGTTGCTCTATGTAGTGCAGCGAAGATTTCTGCCCTCCCCTCACAACCTTCGGCTCTCAGCGCCCATTCGAAGATAGCTAATCTAGCTACCGCATTCGGAGATAGTTGGGGGAGGGTTACATGGAACAGATCAAGTACCTCCGCCAGAAAGTCCACTGCAGGGAGGCCCAAGCCAGCTTCGAAGAAAGCTTCGAATACCACTACTTCTCCGGGTCTTGGCGTTGGAATCATCTCTTTGCCTGGCTTCCGAATCATAACTCCATTACTGATTTTTCCTCCCGCTGCAATTGCCAGTGACTCTCTTTTGCAGGTAGAAGACCCCAACTGGAAGGACTGATCCAAATACTTTGTTGACGGTGGGCACAGACCTTGGTCATCGGCGATTTGGGGATTTCTCCCTTCTGCCGCCATGGATGCCCCCGCCGGCATCAAAGATCCCGCCGCCAACGCTGCCGCAGCTGCTGCTGCAGCCGCCTGCTGCCGAGCCAAGGCCGACGGAGGCGCAGATCCCTTAGTCTTCACCATTGCGGCTCCTGAATTGCTTTGAGGAAATGGAGGCTAGGGCTCAAGAACTCGAAGGGCTAAAAAGTTTTTGATTGCGAGAATGCGGTGAAAAAGTAACCGGGTAACTTCTAGGCCTTCTATTTATAGCCTAGATTTCACTTTTTTACCGTTAGTTCGTGTCGTTTCGCATTCCTGCCGTTACTTTTCCCCGAGATTAACGCTTACTATAGTTTCCGTTAGAAACAGAAACTTAACGGCTATTTTCTCTAAGTCTAAAAGACTTTCGAACTTCTTGGGTCGGTTCTAAGATAGTTCGGAAAGCAATTACCTTAAGACTGATTCGAAGTTCATATCTTCATGCATTTCGGAGATAAAATAAAAACCAATAACCCCTATGTTTGGTTATCTTTTCCTTCCGTATACTGCTCTCCTAATGTTACAGGTCAAACGGAGAAGCGTATTCGAGGGGCTACTGTTGGGGGAAAATATCTCATTTTCGGGGTTATTGCCGAAGCAACATAAAGGCAGACAGTGGATTCGAAGGTTCCCAGACGATCATCTTCGAAGATACCCGGAACCAAGTTCGAAGTACAAAGATAGGCATTGGTTCGGAGTATATCTTCGAACTAAGGCCCTCCAAGATCTTTTCTGCCAGCTAAGATGGAAGACTTATCTTCTTTCTCATTAGATTAGTCGTTTACCATTTTAGCCCTATTAAGGGAACCGAATAGTTTCCACTATGTCGGTTGTAATAGAGGGGTAAATAGGTCTTTTACTTAATGTTTGGGCCTATAAATACCCCCCATTTCACCCTGTAATACGGACCGAATACAAGTTATTCAATACACACATTCGAACTATTCTAAGTTATTATCCTTTCGGAGGCTTAGAACAGTTTGCTTCACAAACACTTCGTTTGTTAGTTTCTTTTTTACAGAAACCTGTTAGCGTAATCTTTTATGCCAACAAGTATAATATGATTACCAAGTGTTATGCGAAGCATCAGGTTGTTATATCAATAATTTTGTCCGACGGACCCTATCGCAATGCGTATGGTCCCCACCCACAAGGAGGGGCAGGGGAATAAGGAACAGTCAAGTGATGCTTCTGAAACAGATTACATTAATTGGGTAATCATATTACATTACATTAAGAGAAATTCTGGTCTAAGCGTAAATAAAAGCGAAGACCCCTCCGACCTCTAGAGCTACTTCTAGGGTCACTTCGGTCTTCGGAGCCTGGAGTTCTCAAAACTTTCCTCTTAGTCCGAGTGCCTTTCTTCTTCGAAGCTCGCAGCTCTTTCTACTCATCTTGAAGTTCAGCCTAGGACAAAAGTCTTTCGGAGCTAGCCTCCGTTGGGTCTTCGGCTTGATACTCTGAGTCAACCAATCTAAATATTCTGAGGATGAAGATGCTACTTCCTTATCCTCTTCTTTAATATAAGCTAGGACTTCGCGTTGAATATCAGGTGCTAGTTCCCCTTGCTCCCCTCGAGGAATAGAAAAACATGAGCACCGGTAAGGCCTCAAGCTCTCGAGGATAGCCCACTGCTGGCGAAGCCCTTCGTTAGGCTCTAGTCCTTCGAAGTCAGGCTCCGAAGTGCATAACAAAACCTAAAAATAATCATCCAAATAAAGACTTCCCATTTATAAACTTTTCATTCATTAAGATAAAGGGGTTTACAAGATTTATTGTACATGCTTAAACACCCTACGAAGCTAAACCTTCGGGTCAGTTGGTAGAGCCGGTGGAGTCGGAGCTAGAGGCTTCGTCTGAGCTTGCTTCTGTCGGTGAGCCTCGTCAATCCAAGTCTTGGCGGCAGCTTTGTGATATGTTTTCCAGGTCGCCCCGAAGGCTTCCCAGGCAGAAGCCACATCTATGGAAGGACGCAACAAGTCTTCATCGGTGAAGCCTGCAGGCATCGAACCCCCCACTAGAGCAATAGAAATCCCAATTGCTTCAAGGTGTCGAAGTACTCCGATTTCGGCTACATGCCCGGAGATCTCTCTGTAGCGAATCCCGGAGCCCTTCATCATCTTTGTCGCCGCCTGGATCATATTCAGCTTCCGCTCGAGGGGCTCGCTCACCGTAGTTGAAGAAGAAGGGCACATCGTACCAAAGTATTCTAGGACACTCCGGAGGGTATCCATAGTCTCATCAGCAATTGCGATATGCTCCGTCTCGGCCTCCGTCAACTCAGAAGCAAAAGCAGAAACTTTAGCTATCCTTGATAGCAAAGAATTCTTCTAAGCCAGCACTTGTTTGATTGAGTCTTGAAGTTCTACAAGTTGTGCGCTAGAGTCTGACTCTGCTCGCCGAAGCCTCTCCGCCTTTGCCCTTAGCACTACGCGTTTAGCTTGAATTTCTTCTATCGAAGCCTTGAGTGCCGCGTAGGTTCGTTGTTCAGACCAGAGTGCTTCGTCCACAATGGCCTTCGCCCTCCGCTCTTCAATGATCTCCTTCTCCAATTGTAAAGTCTTATCCTCGGAGCCTTTGAGGACATTCTAGAGGGTGGTAACTTTCCTCTTGAGCCAATTGGTTTCGAGCTCATTAGAAGTCGCTGCCGCTCTAGCGAGGACAAATTGCTGCAAAAAAACAAAGTGAGTACGAAGCAATTTAATTAACTAAATACATTTGCTGTATGTTGCATACCTAAAGGGCAGCCGTTTCGAGGGCCAAGTCGAGCTCCGGTGCTCTGGCTTCACTCGAGATAGAAACTAGTTCGGAGCTCCTGACCTCTTGGCACTTATCTACAAAGGGTTCCAGAAGGGTTCGGAGCCCTGTCCGCTGCTCTAGGAACGGAGTTAGTAGAGGAAGCCATGACAGGGCCCGTCGGTCGTCTTCAGTGGGGTCTACCTTCGAAGCGCTCGCTGAAGGATCATTGGAGGAAGGCGTTGTTGTCAAAGAAGGGAGAGGGCCAAGGCCTGTCTTGCCCTTGCCTCTCCCTGGTACAAAAACTGGAGCTGCTGCTTCTCGGCTAGAGTGGATCCTTCTTCGATCGTCGTTTCCTCGAGCGAAGTCACTTCATCCGAAACAACTTCGGTTGTCGGAACCACTGCCTCAACCAGAGCCTCAAATCCGAGTGAAGCCGAAGCTCCACCAGTGGTTGGAGCAACGCTCCTCCTCGATGCATCTACAAAAGTCAAGGTATTCATGAATATTTATTATACAGTGAAGTCATTTTAGGAATTTCGAAGGTAATTTTCCGAGAATTTCGGGGTCCCCAGAAATTCATACATCCAAAGGTATTCTTCGGGGTCATCCCCCAAAGTCTGTGCCAGAGTAGCCGCAGTCGATACCCTGGCCTCCGTTGCTATCACTCCGATCACTGGTGAGATAGGATTTCCTATCTCCGGTTCTGAGCCAACTGCGACGGGTTCGGAGGAGGCTACCACATCAGCTGCCACAACTTCCCGAAGGGAGTCTTTAGCTGCGACTTGGGTCTCACCCTCGTCATCTTGCAGCAAGTATTCTTCAAGCTTCTTTCCCATCTGTATGCTCAAATCTTCCTCTTCTGACTCCTCCAAAGAGGTACTCCGAATGTTGAGGGATGATGGCGAAGATACAGGTGGAGGAGGCTTCAATGTCTTCTTCCCTTTCTTGATGGGAGTCTTAGTGGCCTTCTTAGAGGCCTCGGCAGTAACCTTTATTTTCCGGGAGACTGCTCCCATCGAATCGAAGTCCGGCAGGGGAGGAGGATCCATACCAAGAGCACTCTATACTCGGTTGGAGCATTCCCAGCTCCCATCCAGCTCCACCCTTTGTTGCTTCTCTACTACAGTAGGGGCTCCGAGCACCCATTCTGTAGCTCTAGCAATTTGCTCCAGAGCTAGCGCAAAAGGAGCCGCTGAAAGAAGGTAGCATTCCATTATGTTATCTGTTTTATAATCAGTATTAATGCAGAAAATACGAAGACTCACCCAGGCTTCGAAGCTCTCCCTCCAAAGCAAGCTGGAATGCTATCGGCCACTTAGCTCCAAGAGGAGGGATCTGGAGGGTGATGAATTCCTCAGCCAGGTCCCACATGCTCATGTAGCTGGCCACCGAAGAAAGAAACCCAAGCCGCGTTGAGAGAAGGCTTGGTTCCGGAGTGACTTCGGGTTCCTTCCGGTACCAAATTTCTTGCAAGGGCCCTGCGAAGCTGGAATCTTCTCCGACTTCGGCGTAGAACCACCGAAATATCCAGTTGGTGTACCAGCGATCGTTGATAGCCTTCGCTAGAAACTCTGCGAATACTCCTTCTAAAGTTGGAAGTTGACACTTCCGAAGGCTCTCAGCACCTTAGTGTCTCCGAGTCCGTCTTGTGGCTTCGGCTGGTAGGAGGCTTCGTGAGTAGCAGCAAATACCTCTAACCTCCCTTCGCACCCTTCCGCTCGAAGGGCCCATTCGAAGATGGACAGCCAGCTATGGTGTTGGGGGACAATTGCGGCAAGGTAATTTGGACCATTTCTAGTACTTCTGCCAGGAAGTTGATTGCAGGAAGTCCTAGCCCAGCATCGAAGATGGCCTCGAAGACTACCACCTCTCCGCTCCGTGGCGCCAGGGTCACTTCTGTACCGGGGACCCGAGTTCTCATCCCTGGGCCCAGCTTTCTGTCCACTGCTTCCTCAATGGACTCCGCCATGCTCGCCGACTACCCGAGGAGGAAGCTTTGCTTCAGGGGCTTCTTGGACGGTGGGCGAAGCTCCCGCGAGTTTTTGGGCCAAGAACCCCCTGGGGCTCCCGCCATTGCTGTCGCTGCTGATGCCGCCCACACCTACCTCTACGCCAAAGTTCCTGCCGCAGTCGGCACCATCGCACTGGTCCTCACCATCGGTTGGTTGGTCAGGAGATTGGGGAAAGTTTGAAGGTTAGGGAAAGAGGGCTTAGAACCAAGGCTCTGTAAAAAAATTTCGCTGAGGTTCGAGTCCCCCTTTTATAACCCTTCCGCCTCCAATTGTTGCGATTCGAGTATGCATTCACATTGCAGGTTTGGCTTCTGACACTGATAAGTGGGACCATAAGGTAAAGAAGGTGTGAACTCATGAGTAAAATTGTGTCCGTTACTTTTTCAAGGAGCCTAATGACTACTTGAGGGGTAACGACTCAAAATTAATGGCTCTCTGTGATGCTTCACCTCCGCAACGATTCATTTCCTTGTGAAGCTGTCACACGGGAACCCAAGTTCGAAGCTTCCGTCAGATGTACCTCCGACGCAGAAGACACTTCGAATGGTTATAATGCCTTGAATTTTTTCTAAGTCCCCAAGCATGAAAATATTTCTTGCGTATACCGCTCTCCTACCATACAGGTTATTTGGAGAAGCGTATTGGAGGGGCTACTGTTGGGGGAAATACTTCATCCCCATGACCTTCAAGATCGAGACAAAGACAACTCATACAGTTCTAAGCCAAAAACTTGTCTCTAAATTAATGAAGGGTCAAAGCCGAAGGGTTCATCCGAACCCCAGTTCGAAGATACCTTCCGAAGGCTCCAACTCCATGGTGGGAAACAACAAGATTGATGGGACGTCTGCCTTATCTATCTTCTTTGAACGTATTTTACCATTTTAGCCCTATTCGGGGTACTGAATAGTTTCCACTATGTTGGTTGTAATAGATGGGTAAAAAGGTCTTTTCCTTAGAGTTTTTACCTATAAATACCCGCCTTCTCACCCTGTAATAGGCATCGAATACTCAGATATTCAATACACAACTTTGATCTACTTCGAGCTATTATCCTATTCGGAGGCTTGAGATAGTTCGCTTCACAAGCTGTTCGTTAGTTCTTAATCTGAGAGAACCTGTTAGCGTAATCTTTTATGCCAATAGGTGCTCACTAAAGGCCTCAGAAGCCCTATGGGCTATGAGGAAAGCTCTCCAACCACGTGAAGCCGCTCGGTCTCCAAACCCAGTCAAGCTTCCGAAGGTATACATCCTAACCGAAGCCCGTAGCAGCGAGATAAAGGACTCTGGGCCACTGGCCTGATGCGTCCAATGATTCCGAGTTCCGTACTCGAAGCATCCCAGGGTCCAAGGTGACATAGAGTTGAAGGTGGCTTAGAGTCGAAGGTGGCTCGCACTATCACAGGTTCGGTGAATCCACACCACTCATTCCATTCTCACTACAGAATCAAGCTCAGAAGACTAGCTTCACCATCTAAACAAGCTTCGAAGCCTTGCTTCACGTGTCAAAATCTAATCTATTGAGAATTAAGCATGTCGAAGCCTTGCTTCGCTTAATTCCAATTAGTCTATGAAGCCATGCTTTGCTTCAAATTTAAGCATTCGAAGCCCAAGCGAGGCCTCTGAATGATGCGATTTATATATATTCGAAGCCACCCAAGGCGCACCCCTTCGCATTTTATAATTGCACGCGCCGGCAATGCCCAAGTCCCTAACCACCACTGCAAGAGGGGACCAAGGTATGTATGCGAAGTGTGCGAATGAAATGTTCGATACGAGCGTATAAACTAAATGTTCAAAGCACGCGATATGTGCAAAGCATACAAACAAAGTGTATGTTTATAAATACAACACAATTTCCATTCATTGAATGCTAGGTATAAATACGAAGTATGTTACAAGTACACCTCGAAAGCCAAAACACTACGAGTAATCTATGTCTAAGCCTAAGAAAAAGTGTGCCCGAGGTCCTAACATACTCGGCCCTCGCTTGCTCTTTTTTCAGGCAGGGCCCCCTCGGCTGGACGAATCCCCGTCGGAGACTAACCTCCCGCGGCCGGATCATCCACACTTCGAAGCCTACAGAACTCACCTTTCTTCTTGCTGGTCAGCCCAAGTCTAAAGCACAGGCGGTGCCGCATCGAAGGCAGAAAAGTCTAGGGCTTTGCCACCTTGTAAGGCAATACCCGAAGGCTACACCCCCTCACCACTTAAGGCTACCTAAAACAACTTAAGTCTGGCGAAGACAAAGAACTCTAAAGGGGCTCCGTCTTCACGGTGGCTAGCAGCTCCTGGGTTATTTCAAGAAAAACTTCGCCCCTAGGACCCCTCGAAAGTTTAAACTAAGGGGGGCCTTCGGACCTAGCTACTTCGAGCACCACCCAAAGCTGGCAAAGCTCTTCTGAATCCTCAAGCATTTCAAAGTCAACATCCGAAGGCTGAGCCTGGGCAGGTACAAAATACCCCCGCATTTCTATTAATAAACTGACAAGTCATTTATAGGCCTACGACTACGAATTACAAAAGAGCCTAAGGAGGTCTACACCTTCGGTGATAGAGGGTTAGACGTTGAAGGCTAAGCTCGCGAGTCCTGCGCCCTGGCTCAGCGTAAGCGGGTGACTCGTTGCAGCTCGAGGACCACTACGCACCCCTGGGTCTTCAAAGGTTCCTGAAGCGGCCACCCGCCCGACCATCAGCGTGAAGCCCTTCATCGACACCTCCGACGTCACTGCGGCCATTTGGAGGAACTCGAGCTGGTCCCCGATAGGGTCCTGGGGATTGAAGTCTGGAGCCCGGCACTCGGTCCCCAAGCTCTCCAGGACTTCGGTCAGGCTCGAGGCGGCTTTATCAACCCCTCAGACCACGAGGCCCTCTAGAGTTTGGCCAGCGGCGCGAAGATCAGAGCACTCCACCACCAGCTTTGCCCTGGCCTCCTCCGAAGCCCGAAGCGCTACCCGAAGCATTCCTATCTCTGAGGCCAGGGCTTCTTTTGCCTTGGCTGCCTCAGACCTCACCACCTCTGCCGTCGCTTTGGCTTGCTTCTGCCTCTCGACGACCTCTGAAGCCTAGTGGCGAAGGTCTTCACTTTCCTCCACCAAGAGGGTTTCCCGGTGGCCCATGGAGGCCGCTGCCATGGTAGTTAGTGCGAAGGCCTGGCAAGATTCAAGAAATATTCAGTATTGCTAAAGAGCTAAGTACCAAACGAAGCCTGTGCAAAGCTTCGCTCACCTGAACGAGGGCTTTGTCGTCGTTTGTGAAGAGGTCAAAGCAGTTGGTGCGATCAAGCTGCTCCACCAAGTTCCCCTCACCGCAACTACGCAGCCGTCATAAAATGCATCGATGGCCGCCTCCATCGCAGGTCCCCTTGAAAGAAGGCGTCGGATTAAGGGCGCCAAGAACACAGGCCTCGCTAGAGCAGGGCTCTGGTCTACTACCTCGACAACTTCTTCATGTTGTTCCTGAGGGGCCCCTCCACCGCGGTTGCCCCCTCGTCTTCTTCAGACAAAGAGCTCTCAGACCCCGAGCTACTACTGCTTCCACTGCTGTTGAAGGTCCCCTCCGTATCCGCCACGGTAGGCCTCGCATCATCGCAACACCTGAAGAAAAGTACAAGTCAGTACACATAAATACAAGAAGAAGTGCGATCAAGGTATCTACCTTCATAAGCTTCCACTTCGCCCGAAGAGATGTCCTGGAAGGTTGTGGGAGCAATGTGTGTCCCCAGTCCCTCCGTTGGGTTGGCTAGGCACCAGTCTCCGTGCTCGAAGGGGCCATCAATTTAGTCGATGCTGCAGCCTCCGATGCCACCACTTCAGCTGTTGTAGGAGCATCCACCGGCTCCCCTCCAGTAGTGAGGTCCAGAGAAGCATGCTCTGCCATTCCAGGGGCTTCTTCCGCTGAAGGCTCCGAGTGAACCCTCGAGGATTCTTCAGACTTCGAGGTCTCGGGCTCCTCGTCGTCCACCCTCTTCCTCTTCAAGCCGCTCGTTGAAGGTGTTGAGCCAGCGAAGTCTAGAAGTGTATGGACCCCCTCGGCGCCAAGCTTGGTCCACACATGGTTCCATCGCTCCCAATACCCCACCACGGCGAGCCTTCGGTTTTTCTCGTCTGGTGTTAGAGGTCCTACGACGTGTTCAGCGGCCACTATAGCCTCCTCCGGAGGCCACACGTCGTGCACAGCTTCATCGGAAACTCCATGTCAGCACATGTTAAACTTCACAAGTATGAAGGTAAAAGAGTTCAAAGCCTTACCAAGACGCTCTATCGATACTTCGCTCGGACCCTTCGGGCTCGGAGCCAGAAACAAGTCCTCTCGCTAGGAGAGTGCGAGGGGGCTAAGACGAAGGGTGATGAACTCTTCGGGTAAGTCCCTCATGCTCATCTTCGAGGCCACCCTTCGCAGGAGCAGGATCCTCGATTGGAGTGCCTCGGAGCTCGACTTCACCATTCCTTCATGATGGTATGAGATGAGTGCGTCGGTACTCCGAAGGGGGGAGTTCGCGCCCACCGAAGCATAGAACCATTTCTGGTCCCACTTTGAATACCATTTATTGTTGATGGCCCTTGCTGGGAAGTCATTCAGGAACTCTTTGCGGAGCTGGAAGTTGGCGCTCCTAAAGGCTAAGGCCCTCTCGATGCCATCTAGCCCCTCCTTCTGCTTCAGCTAACAGGTTACGTCGTGAAGGGCGAAGAAGACGTCTGCGTTCCCTTCGCAACCTTCGGCCCTCATGGCGCACTAAAAAATTGCAAGCCTCTCCATGACATTGGGGGACAGGTGAGGGAGCTCGAAGTTGTAAGCCTTCAGCACCTCGCTCAGCATGTCCACCGCTGACAGCCCAAGCTCTGCCTCGAAGAAGGCCTCAAAGATGACGACTTCATCAGGCCAAGGCCTCGGGATTTTCTCCGATTTCTCAGACACTCGAAGCCGGATTAGAAATCTTCCCCTCGCAGATCCTCTGAACGGACTCCTCCATCGACACCAAAACCCGTAGCTACAAAGTTTGCTCAAACCTATCTGACAGCGACCGAAGGTCCCTTGTCCAGAGGCGCCTCACGACAGGCTTCACCGCCGCCACGTGGGCCTAGATCAAACTTGAGCTCACGCCTGGAACCAAGGTTTTCTCCGACGCAGCCTTCTTCGGCGCGAAGGACGCTAAGGGGCTTCCTAGCAGACTACGTGCGAAGCTGAAGGTTGGGAGCAAAGAGCGAAGGTGGCTAGCAGTGGAGGCTGACGGCAAATGAAAGTGTGAGAAGCGTCGTGGTATGTTAAGCCCCTTTTATAGGTGGTAAAAAGCGACCGTGCGCCTCACTCTCGAAGTCTTTTTCCCTGGTTACCTAACCCCCGTAGTCTCTCACCACTGGGGCCAGGGTGAACTCTGAAGTGAACCATCGCGCTCCCCGCACTGTAGTGGCCCAAATTCCGACCGTTGCTGGTAGTGTTATAAAAGGCGCTAGGCGCTAGTCGGGCGGTGCCTAGATCCAACTTCCAACCATCCATATTACTAGTACTTTTCAGATCTCATTACTTCATTTTACTAGTTCCCACCTCATTTTGCTAGTTCCCAGGCAACTTTTCTTATTCCCACACCAAACAACAGTTGTCCCCTCCCCTCCCCTCCGGGACTTTTCTTCCCAGGAGGCTAGGAAACTTTGCTGCTCCAGGCGCTTCCTCTCCCCTCTCTTAAGTCTTCCCCTCCGGTCATGCCATGGTGGTGAAGAAGCAAGGAGGCGACTACTGCGGTGTAGGACTCGCCGTGAGGAGGAGAGAGTGGCCGCCGGCTCCCCTCCCACTGCCGGATCTGGCCACTGGATCTAGCAGCCTGCTTCCCTCCCACTGCCGCCTACTCCCCTCCCGCCATCAGATCTAGCTGCATGGCCTCTCCCACTATCGGAACTGGCCTCCTAGCCCCTTCCTGCTGCTGGTTCTGGGCCGCCTAGGCACTGCGGTCAACGCCTATGATGCGGTTGACCCGCCTAGGTGGCCTGGTGGCCCAGCCGGCCGCCTAAGGCCTCCGCGCGGTGCTAGGGTGGCGCCCAACGCCTAATCCCGCCTAGGCGCCCACCTAAACCCGATTTTTAAAACACTGTTGCGGGGCCGCTTGGACTCCCTGAGGGTGTCCCATCGCTTTGTACAAGCATTTATTGCCTGCGCAGTTTGGAGCTGGCCTTCGGCCCCAGGCTCCAAAGTCCTGCCATCCCCGAAGCATCATTCTTTCAGTCATTTGTCCCGAGGCGTGCACACCCCTTCGCCTCGAAGGGCTACGTGCGAGGGGCTACTGTTGGGGGAAATAGTTTTCCCTTAAATAGGGGCCATATGACGTCAGCCTCCGAAGGCATCAGGTTCAGAGCCCGTCAACTGGCGAAGCCTCAAGATGAACTCTGGCTCCCTCCATTAAAGATAACTCCAAGTACAACCAAGGTTGACCCCCTAGAGACAAGCCTCCGGTATCCCTCTGGTCCCCTCTAGAGCCAAGCCTCCGGGTCCCCTCCGGAGCCAAGCCTCCAGGATCCCTCTAGGTCCCCTCCAGAGCCAAGCCTCCGGGATCCCTCCAGGTCCCCTCCGGAGCCAAGCCTCCGTGATCCCTCTAGGTCCCCTCTGGAGCCAAGCCTCCGGGATCCCTCTAGGTCCCTTCTAGAGCTAAGCCTTCGGGACCCCTTCGGTCCCCTCTAGAGCCGGGCCTCCGGGATCCTTCTAGGCCCCTTCCGGAGGTAGGCCTCTAGATCCCTCCGGGTTCCCTCCGGAGCCCAAGCCTCTTGGACCCCTTCCATCCCCTTCGAAGCCCTCTCCAGAGACTATTGGATCCCTATCCGAGAGTCGCTTTGGAGTCCACCTCGGAGCCCTCTTTGGGGTCCCCTTCGGAGTGCTCTTCAGAGCCCCCTCTACTAGCTTCGGCCAATATCCTCTGGCAGGTACTCTGGCCGAGAAGAGATGTCTTGGTAATGCTACAATGTAAAGCCATACTAGGGCCCCAGCCTCTAGTACGCCATATACCAACTCCGGAAATGATGTATATCTACCACGTTTGTAAAGTCACATGTACAGTAGTATAGCCTTTTTACCTTCTTACCCCTATAAATACTATGGCTTGTAGAGGGCAATTGGGTTTTTTCCTTTGGCCTGCATGCCTATAAAAGAAGTGTCATGCCCTTGTAACAAAGACATGTTCAGTAGAAGAAAAACTATGCTAAATCCACTGTAACTAAACATAGGGTTATTATCCCTCTGGGAGGCCTAAACTAGTATAAACCCTCTCTCCCTCTATGGGAACCCATCGAGGTTCATACCCTTCACCATCCACCATCTCATAAAACCTGTTTGTAACTAACACAATTGTTACAACAATATTGTCGGACCCCTCCGATAGATATACCTCACTGCAAACTTGTGCAGCCAGCAAATATCAAACCTTTCAGAAAACACACCTCCAAACCAATTCGCCTAGAAGGAAATCTGTCAATCACTCATCATAGACTGAAACCAAGGCACATCTCAACTTGGTTTCTCACCATCGCTGACGATCCTGCTCTTCACACTCAGCTTTAAAAGAAAGATAAAACAAACGAGTGATGGTGGTATATTCTTTATAATCTAAGATGGTTTGAATTTAATCATTTAATCCACCAAAGAAACTTGCAAGTAAAACTTCATTTTCTTATTCCATACCACAACGAATCATCCCTTTTTGTAGTTCTTGATAATATTCCTCTAGTGATTTTTTGCCTTGTTGTAATCGAGATAATTTTTTAAGCAAATCACGTTGAAAATACCGGGGAACAAAACGAGTACACATAGCACGATTCAATGCATCCCAAGTATCAAGAACATTAGAATGATGAAAACGACAATATTCAGACCACCAAATGGAAGCAAAATTAGTGAATTCATAAGTGGCAACACTAACACGTCTATCTTTAGGATAATTTAAACAAGTAAAATGTTGTTGTACTCCTAACTCCCAAGTTAGATAAGCATCAGGATTATATCGAGCTACATGATCGTCATCACATACCGGTTGTCGTAGTGGTGGCCGCGCATTGCGAATGAAGGAACGTGGATGACTAGGATGCTATTGATGAACCTCATTGTCCTCCTCATTCTCATTCGCATACTCATCATCTCCCGCGTAATCATCGTACTGATTATTAGTTGCCGCTTGAGTCATAGTAGTAGTAGAGTGCTGCACGTGTTGGACCGGAACACAACGGGAACATCCGTGGCCTTCGAAGGCCGAAGGAGGTGGTAGTCGATTGAGGACCTCCTTGAATTTAACATCAAGCATGGCGTGGAAAGGTATCTTGAGGCCATAAATTTTCTCCATTGTATTCACAAATCTTGTGTCAACATCATGTGTTTGGTACACCACTAGCTTAATGAAATGGGCATGTAACTCAGTGTTTGTCATCTGTTCTGGATCGATAGGATCCAGAGGCTTCATTGATCCTGCCATGATTAATGTTTAAAAGCACAAATATATATGACCTACGAACTACTAGAAGGTGGAGTGATATCATGTAATCCATCAAGCACAATGTAAGATCTTACATGTTCTTACCAAACAGGAGGGGGTGAACGACAACAGCAAGAATCAGTCATTCCAAAGAGTTGATAAAGTGATTGTTAGGGAACATCAACCAACATGGTGTAGAAATATGTGGAGCTATAGGAGGCTTAAAATATGGTAGCAAGGATTAGTAATAATCAGAACAATGATACATAAATTCTCAACGACAGTACTTGTGTTGGTCCTAGGCTAGGACATACTAAAGACGTGAGCCTAGACATAAATGATACCACCAAACGGACAAAGATAGAACTAGTTTTCCTCCTCTTTTCACATAAGTTTTATTTCTTCACTTTTTTCTCTCTTTTTATGTGGATTTTTAGCACCTTTCTTTTTTTTCTTTTTTTAAAGAACAACAAATGACAATGATAGCATGTTTTGGACTCCAGAAGTGTACGATCTAAAACAGAATGTAAATTTCTAAATATGAAGATGACTTGAACAGGACAATTATAGATCTGGTTGTAAGCATTCCAAAAAGTATCAAAACTCTCCAATCCGAGTTAGCATGTGCGAGATATAACGGTTTTATCAATGCATGCACAACTTGCTTGAATCCTACTCGAATTCCAATAACAAATCCGACTCCAATTTGATTTATACTAAAAAATTAAGGAATAAAAAGGCCCTAAACACTTGATAAATAGAGAAAAACTCGGTGGTAAAAATAGTGACAAGAACTCAAAACTCTAAATGAACTAAATGCTAAGACCAACAATTTGACACCATGATGCAGAAGTGAACTCAACGAAGCAATGCACTGAAAACAGAATTGTAGAAGGCCCATATTGGTTATGGGGCAGGGAAAAAAACCTAAAACGAATTTTGGCTTTTTCGTGGACTCTAGGTATGAAGAACAGATGCAATCTAATCTATTAAAATTGTACGATCTCAATGAGCAACCAAAAATATTATACCACTTGATAGAGGAAAAGGTGCCCAATCTTTCAGTGAGATGGAATAAGTCGATTTGGTGGAGGTTGAACTTGACAATCCGACTTCAACGTGCAGCGTACGTTGCGTCAATACAATCGCTAGGCCAATCTCCTAGAGGTTACTGATCTTGCGGATGCTCGATCAGCCTAACCACGAGGGTCTTAATCCCTGCCTAAAATTGAGAACAAGCAAGAACTAAAAGTGCAATCAAGATATTGCAAATTGAGAAGGAAATTTTGATAGATGTGATTCTACAAGTGCGTAGTACAGGAGGTCCAGGCGACACTTGTGTCTATGGCGAAGATAGAAAAACAACTAAATCTTAAATTAAACAAAATCCAAGTTCCATTAACACATAGGGGATTTATATAAAGGGAAAAAATGTAATTCGGCCAGCCTAAAGGGGTTGGCGAATTGTACTCTAATTGGTCTATAAATTAGATTTTCCCCTTCAATAAGGACTCTAATAAATATCTAATAAAATTTTGGATGAATTTATCTCTAATTAGGTTCCCCCTAACTAAGGACTCTAATAAAAATCTGGTTATTTATTGGATGAAAATTACATGAGCCTGGCCCAACTTAAAGTGACGCAACTCCATATAATTATGTGGACGAAATTAAGGATGAGAACTCAAATTCTGGATCCATCAATTGTATCTTCATCTCTGATCCTCTCACTATTGCTGCCATCTCCATAGTTGATCTTGTTATAATGCTTGTCCTCCTCATCCATGCTAGATATATCATTCCTAAATAGAACAAACACATCTGATTTAGGCAACATCATATTCTCATTTATATTTGGAAGAGTTCCTAGGAATGAAGTACTTGATACTTTATTTGTCGTGCACGAGCTCGTGTGTCCTTGTTATTATTTGATTGTATCTATATTAAAAATGTGCTCATTAGAGATGCACTACATGTAATTAATATGTCATGCATGTTAGGATTATTTAGAGCCCAAGGTTGTTCAATATTTGTACGACCTGTGTGTCGACTAGTGATGCTTCGACTCATGTAACTAGTATAGGTTCATGGAGGTCGGAAGCACACACAAATGATGGGAGCCAGAGAGATGGAGATCACCATGTGAAGGGGTCATACTATGTCATAGTCAATGTGTTGCCGATGGTGCTCACTTATGTTCTTATCATACTATTCTTGTATGTTTTGTGAACGCTAGGGAACATCACCTTGCTACAATAGTTTTTCCTCAGAAAATTAAGTATTGATACTCTTTCTAATAGCTTCACCTACCAAGGATCTCGATCATCGATAGTGGGACTGCCAAAGTAGGGTGCTATCTTTTATCTTGACCAGTTAGGGTGGAAGTAGGACTTATGCACACATAGTATTGGTTTGCTTAACAAAGCTATCAAAATAGTTTTGGGCTTTGTGGCATGGAGTTGGACATCGTGCATTAGATGCTACTCCAATGAATAAGAGTCACATATGATGTGATTAACAAAGTGTTACTTACCTATGTCAGTTAGCTTTTAGCAGTGATGCCAAATCTCACTAGAAGTTAGTTAAATGTGGATCTTGAGAAACTAAGTGAGGTTCGCACTATGTTTTTATCTTAGTGATGAGTGATTGACAAGGTTGCCTGATCTGTTTGGCTGTTTGTGTCTTGCCTGATTGGTTGCACCGATGGGATCGGTGTGTGTGATGATATGGGTTGCGTGCAGATGCATGTTTTTATTGTCTCATGTGTGTAGGGTTGAGATGCTAGTCAACTGTCAACGACGAGTGATCAGGGTCAAGCAAGGAGCTTGATGACAGATGGTCAAGGTGGCCGGGTGAAGTGGAGGATGATCTTAGGAGTACACGTGAAGATGAAGCAAGACATGGATAGACCGATGATCGAGGCAGCATGTTGACTAAGTCAGCGAAAGGAATCCCAGTTCAAGTCACTAGGCGGCTCGAGGGATCGAGAGCTGGAGATACATGCTGGCGGTCAAATTCGTGGATTGGTGACACGTGTCGACGATCTAGAGGGTTTTGTCAGTTTCAATTAAAAACCATCATATCAAAATGTGTCTTAAAATTATAAGAAATAGGAGTTTATTTTTCAGTATAGTAGTTTTGATTAGTTGTAATCTTTTAGTATTTTACTGAATTTTTAAATTCTGAAAATTACCAAAAGAATATGTTTAAATGTTGTAATAAAATAGGTATAGTATTTGTGTATTTTTCTGAATTTATAATTCTGAAAAATACCAAAGGGTATTTCAGGTATAATTAGTTTTAAGTCACTACCGGAAAATGAAAATTCGCCGAGTGTCACATTGTTTGCCGAGTGTATTATTTCGGGCACTCGGCAAACTAAAAACGCTCGGTAAATCAATTGTTTGCCGAGTGTTTTTTGAAGATACACTCGGCAAACAATGATTTAAATGGGCACGTCACGGCACCGTTCACCTGCGGTAAAAAAATTTTTTTTGAGGGTTTGCCGAGTGTTTTTTGAAAAACACTCGGCAAAGACACATGGTTTGCCGAGTGTTTTTCAAAAAACACTCGGCAAACAATTTTTTTTATTATTTTATGTGAAACCATGTTTTAACTCTATGTGGTATTTGCAATTTCTTTTTAACTTGAATTTTTTTCTGCACTCACTATACAACATATATGATCCCTTGTAAATATTTCATATTTTTTAAGTCATTAAGCTATTTTTTATTCATTAATTATATTTCTAGGATTTAAATTGAAATAGGTGAAATTTGAACTACAAGTGCCTAAAATAATAAACCAAAAATTATGGAAAAATCATATTCATGTTTTAAAGTCTATTTATGGTTCTTATAAACTGAATTAAAAGAAATTTTGAACAATTTAGGGTGTGACGCTCGTTCAACAACGTGAAGCTTAATAGTTTTTTAATTATAAAAAAATCAAATAAAGTCTAAAAAACATGAGACTTGTCATGGTGTTATTATATGATATATAGATGCTGTGATAAAAATTTAAAAATATTTCGAGAAAATTATCACGTAGAGTGTTTAGAAATCGGAGATTACGAGAGGAGGAATTAGAGTTTAGAGAAGAAATGTGATAGGTTTGAAAGAAGTTTTATGGGTGAATCATTTTTTATACTTGAAATTTTTTCTACAATAAAAACACAACACATATTATCCCATGTAAAATTTTCACATTTTTTAGGTTCAGTTTGGTATTTTTAAATTATTAATTATGTCTCTAAAATTCAAATGGAAATAGGTTAAATTTGAACTTCAAATGAATGAAATAATAAATAAATATTATTAAAAAACACATTTATATTGTTGAGTTTATTTTTAGTTTTTATGCAATATAGCTTTATAATTTCTATCAAGAAAAAGATTATAAAACAAATTAAATAAAAATAAAAAAATAAAAAAGACTCTTTGCCGAGTGCCACATTTGAGGCACTCGGCAAACATTTTGGGTTTGCCGAGTGCAACACTCGGCAAACAAAAAATTACCTCTCCCGCACAATTTTTCCGCCAAAATTTCAAAGTTGGCGCATTCTTTTTCAAATTTTTCATGAATTTCCTTTAAAATCTCACCCCTTCCCTCTTACCTACCTTCATTTTCTTTCCTCTTCCCTCCCACCGGCTCCCTCTCTCGCCGCCGGTGGCCGCCCTGTCGCCGTCGGTCACCCCGGCCGCCGTGCCGCAACACCTCGTCGCCGTGCGCGCCCGTGCCCCGCTCCCCGTGTGCCACGCCCCATCGCCACCGGTCACCACCCCGCTCGCCCCGGCCACCGCGCCTCCCCGGCCGGCGTGCCGCCGCGCCACAGCGACACCGAGCTCCCACGACAACCGCCCCCACTTGCCCTACGCCCCGTGCACCGTGGCCTGCGCCGTGCCGCGTGCCCCGCGCCCCGTGCCCAGCGCCCCGCGCCCAGCGCCCCGCGCCCCACGCGTTGCGGCCTGCCCCACGCCGCGCCGTGCCCCGCACCCCGCGCGCTGCACCCCGCCATGGCGCGCACTGCGCCGCGCCGTGGCCCGCCCGTGCCGCGTGGCCCGCCCATGCCGCGTGCCCCGCGCGCTGCGCCGCGCCGTGCTGCATCGCGCCCGCCTGGTGTTCGACAAAATGTGCGTTTGGGACGTCCCGTTCTGCACATTTTTATTTTTTATTTACTGATTTCTTGTTTGCCGAGTGCTAAATTTTGGGCACTCGGTAAATCTTCCTTCAATGCTCCGTTATAATATTTTATTTGCCGAGTGTCAAATTTGGCACTCAGTAAAGTGTTCGCCGAGTGCCCGATAAAAAACACTAGGCAAACAATTGATTGCTGATAGTGTTTTTACCGTGCGTCGTTCGCCTAGTGCAACACTCGGCGAAGCCTTTGCCGAGTGCAAACAAGGCTTCGCCGAGTGCTTTTGGCACTCGGCAAACAACATTTATCCCGTAGGTAGTATTACTTTTTAATTAAACCTTAGGGGCATTTTGGGGATTTCCTTTGTAGGGATGCCTATAAAAGGACCCCATGGACTTGGGGTTATGGGATGAGAATTTTCATTCAGAAATTTTGGAGAGAGCAATTCATTTCAGAAATTTTCCTACCTCTCTTTCTTTTCCCCACTAGGCAGAGCGCCACTGCCTCTATTCTTCACAGCCAAGTAGTGCAAGTGACATGTACACGCTACTGTGCTGGTTTTTTTAGGGAGTCACTGTGGCTGGTTTTTTCTCCTTGAGTCTGCACTGCCAGCCGCTTTTGTTCTGTTTGGCCTTTTTTTCTTGTCGTCGAGTACTCCGTCGTGCACAGTGTGCCACCGGGCCAAGATAGAGTCGCTGTTCTCGCCGCTGTGTGCCTAATGTTTTCAAGCTCAGATTCCTAGTATAGTTTAAACCAGTTTTTCCTTGATGAAATAATGTCTCGGTTCACGTGCAAGGGATTTGTTGCAGTAGTTTTTCATCTCATTGTTTTGGTTCTTAATCACCTATTTTACCTTGATTATTGTGCTAATACATTGGTGGTTTTAACTCAGTTCTTAATAGTTTTTCCTACACTTGTCTTGTTCACTGTTGTTCAACGCAAGAGGGATCACTGTTGTTCGGTTTTTTTTGGGAGTCACTATTCAGTACTGTTCATCATGCAATTTTCTTGCCGGATTCCGTTCCTGGTTTTCATCACCTGTGCGCCACGACAAGCGCTGGGGTGATCGAGCAATTATAGTGCTCTAGAGGAAGGCGTTTTCTTCGGTTTTGGTCTCCCGTTGAATTTACGTGTAGTGATTGTCAAGCTTGCTTACAATGATCATGACAGGGTTGTCAAGCTTCTCTATGCTCTTGATCATAGCATATGGGATGTCAAGATATCCAACATTGAGGAGTCCGCAGGTTATGACACGTTGACCTGTGATGAGCTCTTCAGCAAGCTGAAGTTCACAGAGATTGCCAAGGCATCTCTTGTAGTGCACAGAAACTCTTTGCCAAAGTCATTGGCACTAGTTTCTAGCACTAGCCGTGGCACCACTACAGAACCAAGCACATCTGGTACTTGTGTTCTTGTAGGTGGTTTTTCTTTGTCTTCCCTGGTCTCTGTCACTAAGGAGCAGGTGAATACTCTGGATGATGAAGAGCTTGCTCTCATTACCAGAAGATTCACCTGTTTTCACCATGAGAGACGGGATCAGAGGAGAAATGGTTTTAGTGGATGTTTTGAGTGTGGCGACACCTCTCATATCAAGGCAAACTGTCCTAAGCTCAATAAGAGAGATGAGAGTGAGCGCCTCAAATACCACAAAAAGGAGAGGAAACCCTTTGTGCGGAGCAAGCACGGCAAGGTGGCTAAAAGGGTAGCCAAAGCCATTTCTAGAGCATTTGTTGTTGCTCTCAGCAACATCAACACTTCCTCAACTAAGGAGTCAAGCTCTGATGAGGAGGAGGAGAAGAAGGACAAGAAGGGATGGGATTTCACCGGCCTCTGCTTCATGGCTGACAGCGATCACAGCGGCGATGAGCTTGACTCATTTGAGGTACCTCTATCCTATGACCAGCTTTCAATTAAGATAGATGAACTGAATGAAGTAGTTCTTGGTCAAGATAGATTACTTGTGCAAGCCGCTAGATATAGAAAAGACCTTAGACTTAGGCTAGAATCTGTTTCTATTGATTATGCCATGCTTATGTCTAGGGTTAATGATGTTGAATGTGAATCTTGCACTTTTGTCATGGGTGAGATTGCTCAGTTGCATTCTGTGCATGCTCAAACTCTTAGTGAGCTTGAGACTGCACAGAAGCAGCTTTTGATGGTTGATTCTAGCCCTCATGGTATAAATGAATGCATGGACTGGCCCTTATTATGTGAGAGCATTGATTTATGTGATAAGCATGTTCAGGATTTAGGGACTAGATTGGAGAGGGCTAGTAGTTCTAAGGATGTGCAACCTGTGTGTGACACATTCATAACCATTAAGCACCAGCTAGGCACTGTTAGAGAGCGAGTTGAAAACCTCATGACTGAAAATGAATACCTTCTTTCTATGGTTAACAAATGTACTGAGGGAAAGGGTAGAATGGACTTGCTCTTGGACAAGACCAAGATGTGTGCTGACAGGGCAGGAATAGCTCTGGGATTGGGTTTTTAGAGGATTACTTCAGACAATGTAAACAAAACTACATTAGACAAAAAGCCTACCCAAACTCCAAAGAAAACCACTCCTCCAGCCAAGAAAATTTCTCCCAAAAAACCACTCAATAGAAGCCCAAGGAGCCTGTGAGAATTGCTCCTATGACCCATGAGAGTGTACCTAGAAGAGTTTTTTATTATTCCTACTGTCAGCGGGCGGGTCATCTAGTTGGGTTCTATTTTCGTCGCATCAAGGATGAGCGACGCTCTTAGGCGATGAGTTTCTAGAACATGCATTACACATCCCTAGGTATGCATGAGTCTGAGGTTTACTCACGTCCTGTTTTCGAGGATCCTCGTACTTCCCAGAGAGGTTTTGCTCCTTGAAGTGTTCACCATGTTCCATATGGTGGTAGACCCCGTGTGAGTAACATTGTGTCTCGATAGGTTAGGAGACCTCATCATGTTTTTGGGTCACAACATGTAGGTAGACCTCGCACTTTTCACCATTCTGATTTTCCTATGCGTAGACAATCTATTTTACTATACCTACTACTCGTATCACTCAGTGTTGGATGCCTCGTCATGCTTTCACTCACCCCAACACTGAGCGATCGAGATTCTCTTATCATGTGTAGGCACTAGACAGAGGCTTAGAGGGCAAGTGGATCATAGACTCCAGTTGGTCGCGCTATATGACCGGAGATGCAGCATGGTTCTCCAGCCTCACCACAACCAAGCAAAAGGAACATATCACCTTCGGCAACAATAGAAGAAGTAGAGTGAAAGGTAAAGGTGTGGTAAGAATCAACTCAAATTTCACTCTCAAAGATGTTGCTTTGGTTGAAAATTTGGGATAGAATTTGCTTTCTGTATCGTAGTTGCTTGATGAGGGCTTCGAAGTGCGATTTCATCGTGATACTTCACAAGTACTCAATTCTAATGGCGCCGTGGTTTGTAAGATCTTTAGGGTTGGGAGAGTTTTTGGAGCTGATTTTTCAGAGTTATCCGGTTCTTCTCACTGTCTTGTTGCACATTCGACCTCTGAGCTTTGGAAGTAGTATAGGAGAAGAATTTAGTTTGTGCTCCATGTCGATATGGAAAAATGATTGCCGTTTCGCACTCGCCAGTCACCATGGTGATGACTGAACAACTCGGAGAACTTCTCCACATGGACACTGTAGGTCCTTCTCGGGTTAGTGCTTTAGGTGGAAAGTGATATTTGCTAGTCATTGTCGATGATTTCTCTCACTACTCTTGGGTCTTCTTTCTAGCCAGCAAAGATGAAGTTGAGAAACCAAGGGTGGTTTCGGTCTGGATGAGGAGTGATTGACAAGGATGAGCGTCTGTGTGAATGAGTGGTCGAGAGTATGTGGAGTGCATCGAGGGTTTTGATGTGGAGTGAAGGTGTGGCTACCGAGGGTTTCGATAGTGTGTTTCATTCTTGTTTTTTCTTGCCTTGTTTGTGCAGGGTGGAGATGCGGACCGACTGTCGACGGTGGGTGATCGAGGGTCGAGCGGGGAGCTTGATGCCGAGGATCAGGGAGGCCGGGCAAAGTTGGAGAAGATCTCAAGAGTGCACGAAGAGACGGAGCGAGACTTGGATGGATGGCTGACTGCGATGGCATGTCGACCGTGTTTGTGAGAGGGAGGCCAGGACAAGCATTCCGGTGGCCTGAGGGGATCGAGAGTGAAAGTGGCTTGCTGGCGCTTAGAGTCGCGAAGCGGTGTCACGAGTCGAAGGGCTAAAAAGGCTTTGTCGGTTTTTGCTAAAAACCGTCGAAACGTTTAACGTTTTTACTACTTCAATAAAATAGTGTCAAGTTTTAGTTTAAATTTTTAGTGTCATAGTGTGTACTTTTTAGAGTATTTTTGGAGTATATATATATTCTGAAAATATTCTAAAGAGGGGTCTAGAATAAAATAGGGTATTTCTAGTTTTATTTTTAGAATTGTAATTTGTGTCTTTCTAAGGGCAATCTGAAAAAGGTGGTCTTCTAGAATGTGGGCAGGTGAGATATTTTATCCCTCTCCCTTGCTGTCATCCGGGTGGAATTAACCAAATCTTTCAATCAAAATAGAAATCAAATCGTTTTTGGCTTGCACAACTTGTTCTGCCGAGAGATTTTTTTCTACTGTGATCGCATGATGAGGAACAGGTATTCGTGAGTGTGCCAAATATGCAACAGTGTGTGTCATAGTTGCTGTTCCTCGTCCAGGTGTGCAGAACATTCCAGCGATGAATCAGTTTTGCTGCTGTGTATGTGTGAAGATGAACAAAACAAGATGAACAGCTGAAGAAAATACAAACGCCAAGAAGTTTGTGTCGGATTGCTACAGCCCTCTCGGCAAGGATGTACACCATCGAGAAGTCAGATTTCTTCAGCGATTGATTCAGGTATTTCAACTTCAAATTTTATGTGATTTGCTTGATGATCTGAGATGGTTTTTAGGGTGTTTATCTCTGGTTGTGATTGATGTTTATACAGAATAGTATTGGTGATTGAATCAGTTAAATACTCCAGGAATTCCATGATCTAGTGTCTAGGAGTATTGAGTTTTCAGCTATTCTTTAAATCTGTCATCAATTTCAGTAGTTTGAGATATCTGTTGGTATAATTTTGTGAGTGCTGTTCTGTTTCTTCCTCATGATCAAGTAATTGTGTTTGAAAAACAACTTTGATGAAAGGATCTTGAAGATTAGTTTTCAGAGAATCAATTTTTGCATATGTTTTGATTCTTCATCTGAGTTGAACTCTGTTTCTACCGGTTTTGAATTGACTCTAGTTGAGCAATATGTCCTATGTGTTCTAAGCTAGAAGTTCAAGTGTGTTCTTATCAGTTTTATTTTTTGATATGTTCTGAAATCTGTGATTAGCTCATAATGTCAATCAAACTTCAATGAAGTTCAATTTGAAATGAAGTCTTGACTGAAAATAGGAACTGTGCTGCATTTCTGATTTCTGAATTTTTATTCAGTAAAGTTTCTTATGCTAACTGAAGAATCTGAATAGAGGAGGTCGTTGTGCTATTTTCTGGAAGCAGTTTTCTAGAGATGGATTGTGTTGTAATTAAGTCAGATTGATAGAACTTTGATTGGTTAGTCTCATACTGAATCGAGAAAGAAAATTTTGTTCACTGCATTTTTGGACAGACTACAGTTCTACAACTGTCATTCTCTATTTGCTGGTGCAAGTTCTTGCTTGAGTAATGCAGTGTAGACTGTTGGTTAATTGGTCTTGTCTGTTCTGGTTCAGGAAAGGTTGAAATTAGTTGATCATCAGATTGCTTCAATTATTGTGCAATCACTATTCATTCAGTTTCAGGAAAGTTGATCTCATGAAAATATATGTACCATGAATAGTGTTAAGAAGTTGGTTCAATTCTGATTAGCACTTGTTGTGTTTACTGTTCAACATTTAGAAGTGCTAGTTTTCAATTTTGTTATAATCTGAAATTAATATGTGGTTGATGTATACAAGTTTTTACAAGTCTTTAAATGTTGAATCAACCTGAAATATACAGCTACTATTCACTATCAGGGAATTCTGAATTGATACAAGTTTTCTAAATTCAAATCTGAATTGAGTTCAAAATTGTGATTCCTGATTTTCAGATCAAATTTGTACTTGAAATGATTTGATAAAGAGGAATTCATGTTCTGAAATTAATAGTTTCATCTTTGTCGGATCTGCTACAGTGAATGAATGTGTGTATTTTCTTCAAGTATTCTGAAATTATTATATTCTATATTGAAGTTTCAGATTCCTGCAAGGTTGACAAATTGTGAATCTTTGTATGTTGTTTTGACACTAAAATTAGATTGAAATTTGCAAACTGAACTATAATTTGACAAATACACCTTGCTGAAGTTTCATTTACTATTCATCATCCATAAAATTTCAGAAGTGTTTGAATCTCAATTGTAATTGAATTAAAACGTTCTGATTTACGTTTTACACTTGAATTTGATCTCTAGAGTGAGTATTTTGATAGTGGTTGTTTGAGAAGCTTGAATCAAAGCTGTTTTGGGGCATTTGAATCTGTTTGAGCTCTAAATTGTGCTGATTAGTTTGAAACTTGATTTTAAGTTCTTAGAGGTGTGTTGGGTTATTTGATTAGGCCATCACATTCGAAAGAAAGTGTCGAGGTGCCTATTCACCCCTCCTCTCGTCACCATTCTGATCCAACAATCTGTATCAGAGCCGGTTTGATCACGAATTGACCTTTACCTGTTGTGATCCTTTTGGCGACATGGAACGGAACACAAAGATCCCTATGTTTGATGGTCGAGACTATGTCTATTGGAAGGTGTGCATGGAGGCTTATTTGCTGAGCCAAGGAAGTGCGATATGGGACATTGTTGCATCCCAGTACACGATCCCTAAAACTCGTACCTCAAAGACTGAGAAGGCTCAATATGAATGTAATAGCAAGTCTAGAAACATTCTTTTTATCAGTCTGAGTCGCAATGAGTTCGATAGGGTTCAACACCTTTGTACTACTCGAGAGATTTGGTCGACATTGAGTACTTTTCATGAGGGCACATCACAGATTAAGGCTAGGAGGCAGAGCACGTATAATCAAGAATACTAAATGTTCGTGCAGGGCCCTAGCGAATCTGTTGATGCTTTGTTTGCTCACTTTGATGGCATTGTTAATAACTTGCGATCCACTGGGACGCTAGCTTACTCAGATCATGATCGTGCGATCAAACTTCTCTATGCTCTGGATCGTAGCATATGGGAAGTTTAGATCTCAAGCATTGAAGAATCTGCTAGCTTTGATACTTTGACATGCAATGAACTTTTTAGTAAGCTTAAGTCCACCGAGATCGCCAAGGCATCTCATTTTAGGATTGGGAGCTCTTTGCCACAGTCCATGGCACTAGTTTCCGGTTCCGACAGTGGCACCTCATCTGGAGGTAATTCATCAGGTGTTTCTAGAGCTTGTGTTTTCTCTGGTGCGTTTGACTTGTCCTCCCTTGTCTCTGTCAGAAAAGAACAAGTGGATGCTCTAGATGATGAGGAGCTAGCTCTCATCGTCACGAAGTTCACTCGCTTTTACAATGATAGACGAGACCAAAGGAGAGGAGGGTCATAGGGTTGTTTTGAGTGTGGAGATAAGTCTCACATTAAAGCAAATTTCCCTAAACTGAAAATGAAAAATGAAAATGAGTACAAGCACCAAAAATGGAACAAGAAACCTTCTTTCAGAGGAAAGCGAGGAAAAATGGCTAAGAGAGTAGCCCGAGCTTTTGTGGCCGCCCTTAGTGACATCGATAGCACGTCAAGCGAGGAACCAAGCTCTGAGGAAGAGGATCCTCCCAAGAAAGATAAGAAGGAGAAGAAGGAGAAGAAGACAATGGACATCACCGACCTTTGCTTCGCGGTCGACGGCGACGACAACAACGATAAGCTTGACAATTCTGAGGTATATCACGTGATCAGCTTCTTATTCAGAATGATGAATTGCATGATGTTGTTTATTCTCAGGATAGATTACTTAAACTTGCTGCTAAAGAACGTAAAGAACTAAAACTCAGACTTGAAGCTATCTCCACTGAACTTGCTATTTTGAAATCTAAGTCTGATGTTGCCGATTGTGAGTCATGTCTTACTGTTATGGATGAGCTTGCTTAGCTGCGTTTTATACATGCTCAAACTATTGAAAAACTAGAATTAACTGAAAAGCAGCTTTTGTTGGTGGAGTCTAGTCCTGCGGTCATTAACGAATGCCTGAACTGTCCTTTGCTTATTGAGAGCATAAATTTGAGAGATAGGCATGTTGATGAACTCAAGGATAGATTGGAGAGTGCTAAGTGTTTTAAGGATGTGCAGCCAGCGTGTCCCACCTGCATCACCATTAAGGACCAACTCAGCTTTGCTAGAGAGAAAGCGGAAAAATTGAAATATGAGAATGACTACCTTCTCTCCGTTGTGGAAAATGCACTGAAGGAAAGGGTAGGATGGACCTGCTTTTGGCTAAAACCAAAATGTGTGCTGACAGTGCAGGATTAGCTCTCGGGTTGGGTTTTGAGAGAACCACTCCAGATACTTTGAGCAAAACTATGTTCACTCCTCCCACTACTCTTAAGAAAGAGAGAGCCTAGTTAGACTCCGATCAAAAAGCCAAGAATCCTACCCAACCAACAAAGAAAGCTCTTCGTACATTAGATGAACCTCCTCAGCCAACCCAAGAAAACTGTGAGATTTGCGCCTGAGACCAATACCCACATAGCCAAGAAAGTGTATCACTGTTCTTATTGTCATTGGGTGGGTCATTTGATTGGGTTTTGCTTTCGTCGTATCAGGGATGAGTGACGGTCTTTTACTATGAGTTTTCAGGACATGCACTACCCATCTTTAGGTATGCATGAGTCCGCTTTTTGCTCTCATCCTGATTTTGAGGCTCCTTATAGTTATATGAGTGGCTATGCTCATCATGGTGTATATCGTACCTCTTATTATGATAGACCACGTAGGCATTTTGGTCCTAATTATTTTAGGAGACCTCAGCGAGTTGCTAGGAGATCACATGCACAGTATGATTCTCATCACACACAGTCTCCTGCTTTATCTACTTCTCGGGTTGTTTAGCCCTGGATACCTAAGCATCTTATCTCTAAACCCAGCGCTGAGTACTTGAGATTTTACTTCTCTACTTAGGGGAGTCATGAGAGTGATTTTGCACCTCGTGGTATACACCATGCTTCATATGGTGGTAGATCACGTGTAAGAGGCTGTTATGCTCGATAGGTTGGGAGACCTCGTCGATTTCCAGGTTTGCGCTTTATTTCTAGACCATGCACTTTTTATCATGGTTTATCTCCTATGCATGGTCAGTCTTCTACTTTGCCTGGATCTCGAGTTTTGCGAGATTGAATTCCAAAGCAATTTTTATCTCACCCTCTCACTAAGCATCCGAGAGATACTAGCATGTTTTGAGGGGGATCTGTGCAACATTGCATGAGCTTCTGTCATTTGATTAATTGCTTTTACAAGTACATGCTTTGTAATGCCTTTGAACTATTATCTTTAATATTGTTGTGTACTTGGCATGTATTCATTTGAGAATTGACATGAGCATGGCTTTTATTTGTGAAAATTTGAAAATGGTCACTGCTTAGTCTAGAATCTAGCTTGGATTGGCTGAGTGCTTTTGCTGTCTTTCACACACCTGATAGCTAGGTCCTTTTACTTGGATGCTAATATGCAACTTGATTTTATCAAAAATTAAAATGATAATGAAAATGAAAATGAATGAAAATGAAAAATGAATGAAAATGAAAATGGAAATGAATGATATTCATGTTTTTGTGTGCCGAATTTTGAAAAGAACTAGGTGGGTTTTCTTTGTCGCACTATTTTGTTCTCGACCGCTTACCATAGCACTTTGGTAAGAACCGGGACGGTGTAGTGTTCGAGACCATTGCTTTAAGCTTCTGATGGTTTCAACCTAGGCTTAGCATGGTCGGTTAGCATAAGGTTGACATGCAAATAACCCCTAGCACAAAAATGAAAAATTTAAAATTCATTGCATATCATGTTTGCTGAAGCACCTTGAAGTGGGATACGCTTATCTAGTGTGTTCCATTTTAGCTTTTGCATCTCATGCCTTGACATGTCTAGTATGCTAGTATGAGTGGTGATGTTTTTATTTGCTAAAACATGAAAATGCTTGCTCATGTCTTTTTGTTTAGATGATATACATATGAGGATGTCTTTCAGTACTTTTAGATGATATTCAAGGTGAATACTTGTTGGTACTGCAATTGCAGTTGCTCATGTCTCAGAAGCTCACTTCTCTGCTTTACCCTCATTCTCCTCTTTGCATCTTTTTATCTCCTTGATGCCTGCATTGTCAAAGGGGGAGAAATGATCTACATGATGCTTTGGCTTTTGAATTGCTTGATTAAGGGGGAGTTGGATTGCTTGGTTAAGGGGGAGTTGGCTTTCATGTTGAAATGCTTTTGATGCGATTGATGCGATGCGCTTTTGATGCTTTTGCTTTTGCTTTGCCTTGCATAAGGTTTTTTCCTAAGCAGGGAGATCTTTTACCAAGTGACATGTTTTTCTCTTTTGTGAGTTTTTATGGTCACTTGTGCGCGTAACTTGCTACCTCATCATGTCTTCGCTTTGGGGTTGTCAATGCACTCAGCAAGGGGGAGATTGAGAAACCAAGGGTGGTTTTGGTCTGGATGATGAGTGATTGACAAGGATGAGCATCTGTGTGAATGAGTGGTCAAGAGTATGTGGAGTGAAGGTGTGGCCGCCGATGGTTTCGGCATTGCGTTTCATTCTTGTTTTGGCTTGTCTTGTTTGTGCAGGGTGGAGATGTGGACCGACTGTCGACGGCGGGTGATCGAAGGTTGAGCGGGGAGCTTGATGCTAAGGATCAGGGAGGCCGGGCAAAGTTGGAGAAGATCTCAAGAGTGCACGAAGAGACGGAGCGAGACTTGGACGGACGGCTGACTACGACGGCGTGTCGACCGTGTTCGCGAGAGGGAGGCCAGGACAAGCATTCCGGTGGCTCGAGGGGATCGAGAGCGGAAGTGGCTTGCTGGCAGTCGGAGTCGTGAAGCGGTGTCATGAGTCGAAGGGATGAAAAGGCTTTGTCGGTTTTTACTGAAAACCGTCGAAACGTTTAACGTTTTTACTATTTCAATAAAATAGTGTCAAGTTTAGTTTAAATTTTTAGTGTCATAGTGTGTACTTTTTAGAGTATTTTTGGAGTATATATATATTCTAAAAATATTCTAAAGAGGGGTCTAGAATAAAATAGGGTATTTCTAGTTTTATTTTCAGAATTGTAATTTGTGTCTTTCTAGGGGCAATCTAGAAAAGGTGGTCTTATAGAATGTGGGCAGGTGGGATATTTTATCCCCCTCCTTTGCTGTCATCCGGGAGGAATGAACCAGAACTTTCAATCAAAATAGAAATCAAATGGGTTTTGGCTTGCACAGCTTGTGCTGCCGAGAGATTTTGGTTTTCTGATGTGATCGCATGATGAGGAACAGGTATTCGTGAGTGTGCCAAATATGCAACAGTATGTGTCGTAGTTGCTGTTCCTCGTCCAGGTGTGCAGAACATTCCAGCGATGAATCAGTTTTGCTGCTGTGTATGTGTGAAGATGAACAGATCAAGATGAACAGCTGAAGAAAATACAAACGCCAAGAAGTTTGTGCCGGATTGCTACAGCCCTGTCGGTAAGGATGTACACCATCCAGAAGTCAGATTTCTTCAGCGATTGATTCAGGTATTTCAACTTCAAATTTTCTGTGATTTGCTTGATGATCTGAGATGGTTTTCAGGGTGTTTATCTCTGGTTGTGATTGATGTTTATAAATAATAGTATTGGTGATTGAATCAGTTAAATACTCCATGAATTCCATGATCTAGTCTCTAGGAGTATTGAGTTTTCAACTATTCTTCAAATCTGTCATCAATTTCTGTAGTTTGAGATATTTGTTTGTATAATTTTGTGAGTGTTGTTCTGTTTCATCCTCATGATCAAGTAATTGTGTTTGAAAAATAACTTTGATGAAAGGATCTTGAAGATCAGTTTTCAGAGAATCAATTTTTGCATCTGTTTTGATTCTTCATCTGAGTTGAACTCTGTTTCTGCTGGTTTTGAATTGACTCTAGTTGAGCAATATGTCCTATGTGTTCTAATCTAGAAGTTCAAGTGTGTTCTTATTAGTTTTATTTTGTGATATGTTCTAAAACTTCTTCTACAAATTTAACTTTGAATCTGTACTGTGTTCTAAAATCTGTGATTAGCTCATCATGTCAATCAGACTTCAGTGAAGTTTAGTTTGAAATGAAGTCTTGACTGAAAATTGGAACTGTGCTGCATTTCTGATTTCTAATTTTTTATTCAGTAAAGTTTCTTATGCTAACTGAAGAATCTGAATAGAGGAGGTTGTTGTGCTATTTTCTGGAAGCAGTTTTCTAGAGATGGATTGTGTAGTAATTCAGTTAGATTGATAGAACTTTGATTGGTTAGTCTCATACTGTATCCAGAAAGAAAAATTTGTTCACTACATTTTCGGACAGACTACAGTTCTACTACTATAATTCTCTATTTACTGGTGCATGTTCTTGCTTGAGTAATGCAGTGTAGCCTGTTGGTTAATTGGTCTTGTCTGTTCTGGTTCAGTAAAGGTTGAAATTAGTTGATCATCAGATTGCTTCAATTATTCTGCAGTCACTATTCATTCAGTTTCAGGAAAGTTGATCTCATGAAAATATCTGTACCATGAATATTGTTAAGAAGTTAGTTCAATTCTGATTAGCACTTGCTGTGTTTACTGTTCAACATCTAGAAGTGCTAGTTTTCAATTTTGTTATAATCTGAAATTAATATGTGGTTGATGTATACAAGTTTTTACAAGTCATGAAATGTTGAATCAACCTGAAGTATACAGCTACTATTCACTGTCAGGGAATTCTGAATTGATACAAGTTTTCTGAATTCAAATCTGAATTGAGTTCAAAATTGTGATTCCTGATTTTCAGATCAAATTTGTACTTGAAATGATTTGATAAAGAGGAATTCATGTTCTGAAATTAATAGTTTCATCGTTGTCGGATCTGCTATAGTGAATGAATGTGTGTATTTTCTTCAAGTATTCTGAAATTATTATATTCTATATTGAAGTTTCAGATTCCGGCAAGGTTAACAAATTGTGAATCTTTGTATGTTGTTTTGACACTAAAATGAGATTGAAATTTGCAAACTGAACTATAATTTGACAAATACACCTTGCTGAATTTTCATTTACTATTCACCATCCGGAAAATTTCAGAAGTGTTTGAATCTCAATTGTAATTGACTTAAAACGTTCTGATTTACGTTTTACACTTGAATTTGATCTCTAGAGTGAGAATTTTGATAGTGGTGGTTTGAGAAGCTTGAATCAAAGCTGTTTTTGGGCATTTGAATCTGTTTGAGCTCTAAATTGTGTTGATTAGTTTGAAACTTGATTTTGAGTTCTTAGAGGTGCGTTGGGTGATTTGATTAGGCCATCACATTTGAAAGAAAGTGTCGAGGCGTCTATTCACCCCCCTCTAGTCGCCATTCCAATCCCACAGAAGTGTTTTCACACTTTTGGAGCTTGACTTTGAGACTTTTCACTGAACTCCCTGGTGCATTAAAATTCATTTGAAGGTATAATGGCACTGAGTTCAAGAACAGTCTCTTTGTTGACTTTTGCCTGAAGCATGGCATAGAACATCAATTCTCTTCTCCGCGGGTTCCTCAACAGAACGGTGTTGTTGAGAGGAAGAACCGCACTTTGGTTGAGATGGCTAGAACGATGCTCGATGAGCACAGGACTCCTAGAAAATTCTGGGTTGAGACCATGAACACTACATGTTACATCTCAAACCGAATCTTCTGCGCTCAATTTTGAACTTGACATCTTATGAACTGTGTTTTGAGAGATAGCCTAAAGTGACTCATCTCTGAGTTTTTGGATGTTGATGCTTTATCCTAAAACGTGAAAATTTGGATAAATTTGAGTCGCGGTCTTTCGACGTGATCTTTTTAGGTTACACTACTCATGGTCACTTTTATCATGTTTTCAATTTGGAAACTAACACGGTCATCGAGTCATGTGATGTGACTTTTGATGAATAAATCCCCTCTGTTAGTTCTACTTTTGAACAGGCAAATGAACACAACATGGAGCAGACCATCTTCGAAGATGAAGATCTCGGAGATTTCGAGGATGAACCCCTACTACCCTCGACATCGACCCCCGAAGCCAACCCGGCTTCGACCACTTCGGCACAAGAACCCGAAGCAACTACCTCGACATCGGTCATCTTAGACCACTCCAATGCACAAGTTGAGGGGGAGACTGCATCCCGCCGCGAGGCCCCACACCATATTCAAAGGATGCATACTTCTGAGCAGATCATTGGTGAGCTTGATCAAAGGGTAACATGTTCTCATGCTCACTTCACTGATTCTGCTTTTGTTGCTTCTTTCGAGCCCTTAGATGTTAGTCATGCACTTTCTAATTCTAGTTGGATCAATGCCATGCATGAAGAACTTGAAAATTTTGAGAGAAACCAAGTCTGGACTTTAGTTGATCCTCCACAAAATGTTTATTTCATTGGAACAAAATGGATTTTCAAAAACAAACAATGAAAGGATGGGACTGTAGTTAGAACAGGCTAGACTTGTAGCTCAGGGTTATTCTCAATTAGAAGGGATTGATTTTACTGAGACTTTTGCACCTGTTGCGCGTCTAGAGGCCATTAGGATTTTGCTTGCCTTTGCGACATCCCGGGGATTCAAACTCTATCAAATGGATGTTAAAAGTGCATTTCTTAATGGCTTCATAGGCGAAGATGTTTATGTAAAACAACCCCCTAGATTTGGAAACCCCAAATACCTGCATAAAGTCCTTAAACTTCATAAGGCTCTTTATGGACTCAAGCAGACCCCTCGAGCTTGGTATGATAGACTTAAGTCTTTTCTGCTTGAGCGGGGGTATTTTGATGGGATCAGTTGACAAAACCCTTTTTACTCTCAAGCGTGGCAAAGATTTCTTGCTAGTTCAGATTTATGTGGATGATATCATCTTTAGTGGCTCTTCTCATGCTTTGGTTGCTGAGTTTGTTGATGCCATGAGCAGGGAGTTCGAAATGTCCATGATGGGCGAACTCACATTTTTCCTTGGTTTGCAAATCAAGCAAAGCAAGCAAGGTATATTCGTCCACTAGATGAAGTACACCAAGAACCTGCTCAAGAAGTTTGACATGACTGATGCGAAGCCACTCGCCACTCCAATGGCTATATCTGTAGCATTGGATTCGTACAAAGATGGAGAAGCTATAGATCAGAAGGAGTTCTGAAGCATGATCGGCTCCCTCCTCTACTTGACTGCTACGAGGCCAGACATACACTTCGCTGTGTGTCTGTGCGATCATTTTCAGGCTTCGCCATGAGCTTCATACCGTCAAGTGGTAAAGCGCATTCTTAGGTATCTCAAGCATACCCTTGAATTTGGTGTTTGGTATTCTGTGTCTTCCTCTTTGTGTCTTCGAGGTTATTCGGATGTGGATTTTGCTGGGTGTAGGATTGATAGGAAAAATACTTCTCATACTTGTTATTTTCTAGGTACTTCGCTAGTTTGTTGGTCTTCCCGCAAACAGTCTAGTGTTGCACAATCAATGGCTGAGGCCGAGTATGTTGCTGCAGCTAGTTGTTGCTCTCAAAATATTATGGATGGTTTCCACTCTGCGTGATTTTGGGTTTAATTATACGAGTGTTCCACTTTTCTGTGATAACACTAGCGCTATTTGTATTGCAAACAACCCGGTTCAGCATTCTAGAACCAAACATATTGATGTGCGATATCATTTTCCCAAAGATCACAATGAAAAGGGTGATATTGAACTTCAATAATACCCAACACCAGCTAGCTGATATTTTCACAAAACCCCTCAATGCTTCGTGTTTTGCCTACTTGCGTGGGAACTTGGTGTTTGTCACCCTTACGGCATTCTGTGAGGGGGAGCACATTTTCAATGATATGCATATGCTCCTTGTGTGTAAAATTGCATTTACATGTTTTGCACTGATATGCCTTGTTTTAATTCATGTAATCATGACAGATCAGCTCTATTTAATATGTTTGATTCATTTTGTGCATGATTTTCCTTTCCAAAATCAAATCATGCTCACTGCTTAGTCTTGAATCTAGCATGTTTAGGCAGGACTGCTTTAGCTATCCTTTATCTGCTTGGTAGCAAGAATCATTTTCCTTGGATAGAAAAATTGCAACTTGAAAACTCATACTGCTTACTCATGGATATTCTTCAACAAGTACTAAACAATTTGTTCACTTAAAAAAATCCAAAACCCATGATTTAAATGCGAAAAGTGAAAAGATACAGGTGGGTTTGTTTGTCGCACTACTTTATTCTAGAATGCTTACCATTGCACTTTGGTATGAATTGGGATAATTTAGTGTATGCCAAAATCATTGCCTTAAGCTTCTGATGGTTTTTTTTCCTGCCTAGGCTTGGCTTGATTGGAAAGTATAAGGTAAACAAACAAATAAACCCTAGCATTATGAAAAGAATAGAAAGTATAAATTAATTGTCAATCAAGTTTGCTTTCAATACTCTATTTGAACTGGACTTGTCTGTCTAGAGTATAATCTGACTAGCTTTGTGTAGCTCTTGCTTTTACTTGTCTAGTTAACTGGATTGAGTAGTGATGCTTTTATCTCAAAATACTGAAATCACATGCTGTCATCATGCTTTTAGATCATGTTAAATTGAGCTGAGCCCATGAAAACTGGCATTAAGTTTGGCATTTTTTGCTTTATATGTCTTTGCACTTCTGATCATTTCAAAGCTTTGCATATTTTAAATGCTCCTTGATGTTTGCATTGTCAAAGGGGAAGAAATTTTTGAGTTCTCTACAGTAAGGGGGAAAATAACTCAGGGGAAGTTGTTATTGCAATAAAAGGGAAGTCTGAACTTTTGATGCCTTGCAAATGGAGAAAACTGTCGAAGGGGATTTTACTCTATTGAAAAGGGAATAGAAATTCGTATATCAAGTGACATGATTTGGCTCTTTTTGAGTTTTTATGGTCACTTGTGTGCATAAATTTTTCAAATTTTCTTAAACTTGAATTTGGTTGTCAATGCACTCATCAAGGGGGAGATTGAGAAAGCAAGGGTTGGTTTTAGAGTCTGTGATGAGTGATTGACAGGTTTTACCTTTTGATGAGGACATCACTTCACATGATACACATATGGAGCCTCCACCTACAATTCAATTACAAGGACCAATCACACACGCCCGTGCCCGTCGCTTGAACCATGAGGTTAATTCTTTCCTTAGCAACTATGTTAATATTTGTTTGGATGGGATGCTACTGAATACCAGTGATATTTTGTTTCTTAGGAACATGGGAGATGGAATAGGAGAGTTGGAGTTGAATACGGAGTCGCACGAATGATTTGAAGTCAAGAACTCGCTGGTTCGGACTACATCAACCACCATGCACCAAAATGGGTGTAACTTCCTCATACAAAGTCCAATTGGCACGTTCTTGGACTTTTTGGAAATCTAAGGAGAAGACGGATCTTTTGGCATTGGTTTCACCTCATTTGGAGTCTCGAGTCGTCTTGTGTGACTAAAACAATCCTGCATGACAGAATTGGGCCGAGTTGGACCTTGTACTGAGTTGGAGGCAGTGTTGGCCCATAGTCCGAGTCGTGTGCGCCTCCTATAGGGTGCCCACGCCCCATATATTCACGATAGCCATCATTAGGGTTAGGTTTTTCTTTGTTTGCATCTACAGTCATGTGTTTAGATCCCGCTCTTGCACCGGACCGATTGGCTGCTGCAATGGCGTTTGTGAAACCTCACCTCATCATAGTTCATCTGTGATTTGGCATTTGACTCGTGTTCTTCCTGTTCTTGCTTGTATTCTTGGATTAGCTTGCAGGAATCAGCCTTCATGGCAAGGTCAATCGCGCCCTGCGTGGTTGATAACCAATGGAGAAGGTGGTGTAGCAATTGTAAGGTTTTGATCCGTTGGACCGGAGCCTTGGATCGTCGACGTCGAGATTCTCTACCAATCCAAGTTATCCTTACCTAGCGGAAGATCGGGACCAATCCACCTATTAGTTGGTATCATATTACAGGTTTCCCATTAGGTAATCTCGATCTTCTTTTATTTTTACCTAGAGTCCAGAAAACCCTCATAAAAAAATCCTCACCGAGAACCCCTTTGTGCCTTGCGATTTTAATTTCAGTTTTTAGCTTTGTTGAGTTTGTGTTCTTGGTCGAGTCTTGTTGCTGGTTTAGTCATCCCTTTGTGTCGTTTGAGTAGTAGTTGATCTTGTGTCTCAAAAAAAATTACCCCACCCGAAACCCCCCTCCACAACCCTAGTCGGTTTCCACTTGGTTTCCTACTCGGTTTTCGACATCGAGTCCTTGTGACCCCCTTCGGTAAAACATGCATAACTTTTTGCTCATTTGGCAGAAAAATCTGAAAGTTTTTGAGCATCTTCTTGACCCAATTTGGAGCCAACCCAAACTGGGCTTTGCCCTGTTTGGTTTTATCAGAATTGCCAAAACAAATCAGGAAGATAAAGAAAAAAAATTGGTCAAAGTTTTTGCACACCGTTCAGAGAAATTGTTGAATTTCTGTGAACCACATCCCACCTCAATTGCAGTTGCCAATTTTTGTGGTTGCATATCTTGTCATCCTTGTTCAAGAAAAAAAAATAGTGAAAAAAAATGAGAAGTAAAGAAGCAAAAGAGAACCGGTCCTGTCCTTTGCTACCTTGTTCTGCCTTCCACTTGAGTTTTGGGCACATAGTTTCCCTCTATTGCTTGAATTTCACCTTGGGAGCACTTAGACCAGCAACTTTGACAAGTACTAGGGAATACTTATTGAACTTGGTTTAACTGTTATTACTATCACTATTCCTTACTACTTAATTTGCTTTCCAAGCTACACCTTCTCTTTGTTAGGACAGGTTCACATCTTGCAATCGCCCACCACCCTCTACTTGGTTCTTCACCTGTAGGCCGGTTACCTCACTGTGACGTGGTAAGAACACTTGCAAGTGTGGGTAAGGCGCTTGACAGATTGCTTCCACCACACACCCACCAATCCACCTAGTTGCTTTCCATAAGGATTATTCTTTGTTATTTGTGGCTCATGACGTGCTCTACTGGAGTCTCAGCGGTAGACCCAACACTCTATCGAATGTCTCGTGCGTACTGTGGCTAACCTAGTGGACCAGATGAATGCCTTGGAGACACGCTTGCCTGCTGCACAAGCCGTCGACTACCATGTTGAGGAGGAAGACGACCTATCCGATGCCGGGAACAATGGCATTGACCCTGACGAGGCTGCACGTCATCGCTTTCAGTTCAATCATCAAGGTATGGGTGGCCACCGCAACCGCCATCCACGAGGTAACAATGACAACCGTGGGAACAATGATCCCTACTCCAAGGTAAAATTTTCAGTACCTCATTTTGCTGGCACCTATGATCCAGATGCATATTTAGATTGGGAGATGTGAGTCGAACAAAAATTTAATGCTCACATGGTTCCTGCTATCCACCGTGTGCGCTTAGCTACTAGTGACGTCACTTGATATGCTCTTCTTTGGTGGACTGAAATAGTTTAGGTTAGCAATGAACCACAAAATTGGAATATGTTAAAACGGCAAATGTGTGGTAGATGGGTTCCTCCTTCATATAAACGTGATTTGAGAAAAAAAATTGCAGCGCCTAAACCAAGGAAATAAATCGGTAGTGGAGTATTATCAGGGGCTGCAAATAGGTTGCATGCGTGCTGAAATTGAGGGGGACAATGAGGATAAAATGACCCGTTTTATGGTGGTTTAAGACGTGAAATTTAGGATATCATTGATTATAAAGAATACAATACTATCACTCGTCTTTTCCACCTTGCTATACTTGCAGAAAAAGAATTGCAGGGTCGCCAACAACCACAACGTAGCATGAGGACCAACATTGGTGGTGCCACTTAACGCTCAAATGGGCAGCAGCAGCGACCACCACCACCTTCTCGACCGGTGGTTACATCAACACCTTCTGCATCTACAGCCTAGGCTGAGAGCTCCAAAGCTGCAGCATCCAAGGAACCAGCCAAGCCCACCTCCTTGGCGGCCTCTACTACACGTTCTGCAGCGATCCAGTGTCACCGATGCAAAGGATTGGGCCACGTTATGAAGAACTGCCCTAGTCAGCGGGCTTATATTGCTACGGAAGATGGTGGCTATGTAAGTGCTAGTGATGTTGAAGATGAATATGCACTTGCTGCTAACATTGCAGGAGATTACGATGCTTCCGACGATGACGCTGTTTTTGCACCGGATGCCTCTACCGACCATGAAGCACTTATTGTACAACGTGTTTTGAGCACTCACATGGAGCAGGACGACCGGGCACAACGGAATAATATGTTTCAGATCTTCTTCATCGTCAATGACCGCCGTGTACGTGTCATCATCGACAACAGTAGTTGCAACAATTTGGTGAGCCACGACATGGTAACTAAGCTTCAACTTCTCACACGTGTGCATCCACACCCTTACCACGTGCAATGGTTCAACAATAGCGGTAAGGTCAAGGTAACACAAACTGCTCACATCAGATTTTCCATTGGTACATACTTCGGAGTTGTTGATTTTGATGTAGTACCAATGCAAGCAAGTTCTCTATTACTTGGTAGACCTTGGGAGTATGATACTGATGCTACACACCATGGTAGGAGAAATAAGTACACATTTATGTATAAAGGAAAGAAAATTACTTTGCTTCCTATGACTCCTGTTGAAATTGTGAAATTTGAACAAGAAAAACATGCTAAGGACGCATAAACGAGCAAACAACCTTATGAAAATCAGCAAGTAGCTAAAATGCTTTTGAGGCGACAGAAAGATAAAGTTGCTTCTCCTTCTTCATCACAAGTTATTAATTTGAAAGAACGTGTCATGCTTGCAACTAAAATTGACCTTGCTAAAATTTGTGATGATACTCCCATGATATATGGTTTGATTTGCATGAACGTGTTGTTTTCACTTGCGAACATTCCTAGCTCTGTTCCCGTTGCAGTCACTAACCTTTTGCAGGAGTTTAACGATGTTTTTCCTGCTGATATACCACCCGGGCTGTCACCGATACGCGGCATTGAGCACCAAATTGATTTGATCCCAGGAGCGTCTCTTCCTAATCGTGCAGCGCACCGTACCAATCCAGAGGAGACAAAAGAAATTCATCGCATAGTACAGGACCTTCTTGATCGTGGGTACGTCCGTGAAAGCCTTAGTCCTTGTGCAGTACCCGTTCTTTTGGTGCCTAAGAAAGATGATAGTTGGCGCATGTGTGTTGATTGTCGTGCTATTAATAATATCACCATTCGATATCGACACCCTATTCCTAGATTGGATGACATGCTTCATGAGCTTAGTGGTGCCATTATCTTTCCAAAGATCGATCTCCGTAGTGGCTACCACCAAATTCGCATGAAACTAGGTGATGAATGGAAAACTGCTTTTAAAACAAAGTTTGGATTATATGAGTGGCTTGTCATGCCTTTTGGACTTACTAATGCACCTAGTATCTTCATGCACTTGATGAATGAAGTCCTACGGCCCTTTATAGAACGCTTTGTGGTAGTATACTTTGATGATATCTTGATTTACAGCAAGTCTCCCACTGAACATGTTGAACAACTATGTGCTTTTTTTTCTGTCCTACGTGAGGCTAGATTGTTTGGTAACCTTGAGAAGTGCACATTTTGCACGGATCGAGTTGTGTTTCTTAGATATGTTGTCACTTCACAGGGCATTGAGGTTGACGTGGCGAAGGTAGAAGGAATCAACAGCTGGCCGCAACCTCAAACTATCACACAGGTACGTAGTTTTCTTGGTCTTGTAGGTTTCTACCGGCATTTTGTGAAAGATTTCAGCACCATAGCTGGTCCTTTGAATGAGTTGACCAAGAAGGGAGTTACTTTTACTTGGGAACCAGCACAAGAACAAGCTTTTGCCACACTCAAGGATCGCCTTACACATGCACCTCTACTTCAGCTACCCGACTTCAGTAAGACTTTTGAGTTAGAATGTGATGCTAGTGGTTTTGGAATAGGAGGTGTGCTGCTACAAGGAGGTAAACCCGTGGCCTATTTTAGTGAGAAATTACATGGTCCACACTTGAATTATTCTACCTATGATAAGGAATTATATGCCTTAGTGCGTGTGCTTGAAACATGGCAACATTACCTTTTGCCTAAGGAGTTTATTATTCATTCGGATCATGAAGCATTGAAGCATATACGTAGTCAAGCAAATCTGAATAAATGACATGCTAAATGGGTAGAATTTATTGAGACTTTTCCATATATCATTAAGCATAAGAAAGGTAAAGGTAATGTGATTGCCGATGCTTTATCTAGACGTTATACATTGCTTTCTCAACTTGATTACAAGATCTTTGGTTTAGAAACATTGAAGGACATGTATGCTACTGATTTAGACTTCAAAGATGCTTTTGCAAATTGTACAGACGACTGTTCTTGGAACAAATATGTGCTGAATAATAGATATCTTTTTCGTGCTAACAAGTTATGTGTGCCGGCTAGCACTCTTCGCTTGTTGTTATTGAAGGAAGCACATGGTGGTGGTTTGATGGGTCATTTTGGATCAAAGAAAACTGAAGATGTGATGTCCACACACTTCTATTGGCCTAGGATGAGACAAGATGTTGAGCGCTACGTGGCACGATGCACTACTTGCAATAAAGCTAAGTCCCGTCTAAACCCACATGGTCTTTATATGCCTCTACCTGTTCCTAGTGTACCTTGGGAGGATGTTTCTATGGATTTTGTGTTAGGATTACCTAGAACTAAGAGGGGGAGGGATAGTATTTTTGTGGTGGTAGATCGGTTCTCTAAAATGGCGCATTTTATACCTTGTCACAAGAGCGACGACGCTACCAATGTTGCTGATTTGTTTTTCAAAGAGCTCGTACGCTTTCATGGAGTTCCCAATACCATCGTTTCAGAACGTGACGCTAAATTCTTAAGTCATTTTTGGAGGACGTTGTGGCATAAGTTGGGGACGAAGCTGTTGTTTTCTACTACTTGTCACCCACAAATGGATGGGAAAATGGAGGCCCTCAACCGTACATTGTCCACCATGTTGAGGGCTGTTTTGAAGACCAACTTGAAGCTCTGGGAAGAGTGTCTACCTCATATTGAGTTTGCATATAATAGGTCAGTACACTCCACTACTAAGGTAAGTCCATTTCAAGTGGTATATGGCTTTAATCCGCGTGATCCTATTGATTTGCTACCATTGCCACCATCTGAAAAATTCAATTTTGATGCTACTACAAATGCTGAATTATTGCTTAAGATGCATGAAACTACTAAAGCAAACATAGAGAAAATGAATGAGAAATATCGTGCTTATGGTAGTAAGGGTAGAAAACAGATAACATTTGACCCAGGTGATCTTGTTTGGTTGCACTTGCGCAAGGATTGTTTTCCTGATTTGAGAAAGTCTAAATTGATGCCCCATGCTGATGGTCCTTTCCGTGTGCTTGAGAAGATAAATGATAATGCATATAAACTTGAATTTCCTGCAGCTTTTAGGGTTAGTCCCACATTTAACATTTCAGATTTAAAGCCCTATTTGGGAGATGACGATGAGCTTGAGTCGAGGACGACTCCAATTCAAGAGGGGGATGATGATGAGGACATCACTTCACATGATACACACATGGAGCCTCCACCTACAATTCAATTACAAGGACCAATCACACGCGTCTGTGCTCGTCGCTTGAACCATGAGGTTAATTCTTTCCTTAGCAACTATGTTAATATTTTTTTGGATGGGATACTACTGAATACTAGTGATATTTTGTTGCTTAGGAACATGGGAGATGGAATAGGAGAGTTGGAGTTGAAGACGGAGTCGCACGGATGATATGAAGTAAAGAACTCGCTGGTTCGGACTACATCAACCACCATGCACAAAAATGGGCGTAACTTCCTCATACGAAGTTTGATTGGCACATTCTTGGATTTATGGAAAGCTAAGGAGAAGACGGATCCTTTGGCGTTGGTTTCACCTCATTTGGTGTCTCGAGTCGTCCTGTGTGACTGAAACAATACTGCATGATAGAATTGGGCCGAGTTGGACCTTGTACTGAGTTGGAGGCCGTGTTGGCCCATAGTCTGAGTCGTGTGCGCCTCCTACAGGCTGCCCACGCCCCATATATTCACGACAGCCGTCATTAAGGTTAGGTTTTGCTTTGTTTTCATCTACACTCGTGTGTTTAGATCCCGCTCTTGCACTGGACTGATTGGCTGCTGCAACGGCGTTTGTGAAACCTCACCTCATCATAGTTCATCTGTGATTTGGCATTAAACTCGTGTTCTTCCTGTTCTTGCTTGTGTTCTTGGATTCGCTTGCATGAACCAGCCTTCGTGGCGAGCTCAATCGCGCCCTGCATGGTTGATAACCAACCGAGACGGTGGTGTAGCGATTGTAAGGTTTTGATCCGTCGGACCGGAGCCTTGTATCGTCAACGTCGAGATTCTCCACCAATCCAAGTTATCCTTACCTAGCGGAAGATTGGGACCAATCCACCTATTACCTTCTGGATTCGAAGGGGTCCCTCCGAAGGGTTTCAAAGGTTGTTTCACCGAAGGGTTCGGTGGGTTCGGTTGCTACGACTGTTGCAGCGGAGTGTGACTGTCGGAGGGGTCCGACAGTACACGATGACTTGGTTGTACCGAAGGGTTCGGTACTTTGGCTGGTACACCTTAGTGTGTACCGAAGGCTGTTTACCCGGAGAGGTCTCTAGGGTACTGGATACACTTGTCTGTCTATCTGTGGTGCGCAGGTGACTTCGAAGGCGATGGACAGTTCACAGCATGTGAACCTGGGTCAAGTGGGAGGCTTGATGCCAGGCGAGCGGGGAGCTCGGTCACGAAGGCTGCATGACGTCGAGGTCGGTCCTCGGGTCAAGGTGCGCTAGGCGAAGGAAAAGAGTGCAGAGGGTGGATCCGGCTGAAGGTACCCCGAGACGAAGTCCTCGGAGGCGAGGCACTTCGAATGGTACTCCGAATGGAGTGAATTCGGAGTATGGTGGATGAAGTCCTCAGCAATGAGGCAAGGCGTTCGAAGTGTGCTCCGAAGGGAGGCACTCGAAGGTTCACCCGACAGAGGTCTCAGATGTCAAGGTGCATTGAAGGCATGGTCCGTGTGAGGTTCGTCAAGGAGTGTGCTCGGGGAGATACACTGCGATGAAGTGCTCATGGAATGCTTCATGCGGAGGCCTTGGACGAAGGAGGGACTTCGAAGGGTGGTACTCTCAAGGTGGGGCTTCGGAGTGTGGCTGACTTAAGGTAATTTGGCCATGCATGGCTTCGGTACACAGACTGGCGGAGTTCGAGCTGGGAGTAGCTGCAAAGCCATGGTGGTCCACTCCGGGGGTGATGGTGCGAAGGCTCAATGGATTTGATGGCCTTGACTCAAAACTGTCACTGTATCGAAGGCTGACTTCAGTGAAGCGAAGGCCATCAGGCTCAAGGCTTCTCGCCGAAGCTACCGCACGCCTTGCGTGCGAAGGGGGGCTTCAGAAGACTCCAAAACTGCAAAGGCTGATCGTGTCTGGTCTGCAAAAGCGGATGTTGTCTCCTCTATGAAGCTGACAAAAGAAGCCTCTAAATAAAGTAGACTACCATCTGTACCCCTTGTTCTGATGAGACAAAATCAGTGTAAACCCTAGGGGTAAAGTAGTCTATTCACAGGGCTAAACAGTGCCTATAAATAGTGAAGGCTGGCTAGGCCTGAGTAACACTTGGAGCAGCCATTTTTAGAACTCCTGTGCTAGCCGTCACATCCTTGTATTCAAACCTGTGAGTTTATTTTGTGTTCCCTGTTCAAGCAATGAAACTTTGATTCTATTTTCCATTTACTGCTTGAACTTGTATGTTGTCTTTTTACTGCATGATTTGAGTTCTTTATGCTCAAAGTCTTCCTGTTTGAAGTTTGTGCACTTGGGTGTCTTTGGAGGACTGTGTGAGAAATCTGAGTGCTAAGTGTGTTATTTTCAGTGTGAGTTCGCTCTGTGTAAACTGGAGACTAGTCCTCTCTGATTACTAGCGAAGCACTATGGGTGGCTTAAATTGAAGCCTGTTTTCCTCCCTGTCGAAGTCCTCAGCGCATTGTGTTCAGAGTGTGTTTTGACCTTTGAAATACGAAGCCTAGTACCAGTTGCTAGTACAGAGTATCTGGTCGAAGTCCAGAGAGAGAAACCATCTCCTGCGAAGGGTGAAGTGTGAAGTCTGCTCAAAGGCACCTAGTGTGCGAAGCCTGCACTGACTTAGCAGAGCTAAGTTTTTGATTTTGTGGGTGGAGCTAAGTCTTCTTGACTTTGAACTTTTGCTCTTAGTGAATCTTGGTTTCGCCTCCGAGCCAGACCTCCGAAGGGTGTGTTCAAAGCCTATTCCGCAGAAGATAGAATTAAAACAGAAGGCTAGTTTTAGCCTGAAATTTTAATAGCTCCCATTCACCCCCTCTAGTCGCCATTTCCGGTCCAACACATCTTGTGCAAACTCAAGT